>JADBJO010002553.1:301642-303931 GCA_016801955.1 Conus betulinus
TCATAATACAGTTTTCTACCGAACATGACTAACAAAGGAAGTTACCATGGGAATTATAGTAATCTATTAAGCCAAATATTTTCATGTATGTTAATATTTCTACTGATTAAAAGTTGACTTTCGTATACAACAATATCCTAATGCCAGAAATTTACATGGAACGTAATTCTTTCAGTTTATAGTTATTGCTTCCCTTTGCAGTCATCAAAGGTAAGATCCACGGTGTACAATATCCTGGGGGCACTAGCAGCTTTAAAAATAACAATAACAGGAATGATGAAGATGACGATCATGGACGACGACGACGACAATGATGATGATGATGATGATGACGACGATGATGATGGTGATGATGATGATGCCTGATGAAAATATTATTATTTATTAGTATTATTATGTATTATGATTATGATTATTATTATTATCTTATTATACTATTATGAATATGATGATGATGATGATGATGATATATGATGATGATGATTATTATTGTTGTTGTTGATGTTGTTGTTGTTGTTATTTATTATTATTATATATTATTAACAGCATTATCATCATTATCATTATTAATAGTAGTAGTCATAATAATACTAATACTAACGCTACTAATGATAATGAGTACACATAATATTTTTAATATTGATAGTGATATCAATGATAAGAAGAATAACCACACAGATTACACAAATATTGATAAACAACAACACAACAACAAACAAATAATAATAATAATAGATAATAGGCCGTAACACATATTTATACGCAGACATACAGTGATACTTAATTAGAGATATACACGCGAACACTGAACGCCACAGACCACACACACACACGCACATACACACACCACGCACGCGACGCACATACACACACACAGCACACCCACTGAGACCGCGAGCGCACACACACACACACACGCACACACACACACACACACACACACACCCACACACACACACCACCCCACACACACCACACACACACCACACACACTCACTCGCGCGCGGCGCACATCGCGCATACGCTATCCGCGCGCGCCGCTCATACACATAAACACTACCTCCCCCACCCCCCCCCCCCCCCGAACCACCCCCACCCACACACACCCACACAACACCACGCGCGCGCGCGCGCACGATACTAAGAGAGAGAGAGATAGAGAGAGAGAGAGAGAGAGAGAGAGAGGGAGGGGGGGGGGAGGTGGGGACAGGGCAAGACAAGACAAGACAAAATTTTTTATAGACGATGATAAAAGATAAGCACTGAAAGTTTTTTTTTCATTCAGTCCCACATGTAGGGTCAACAAATCAAAATAAGGACACAACAATAATGGAGAAGCATTCACCCGAAGAGAGAGAGAGAGAGAGAGAGAGAGCACGAGAGATAGAGAGACAGAGAGACAGAGACGACAGACAGACAGACAGACGACAGAGTACAGAGAGAGATGGAGCAGAGAGATAAGATCGAGGATAGGGAGGTGGTGGGCATTGGATGGAGGGGGAGGCAGGGGGCGGGGGGGGGGGGGGGGGGGGGAGGGGATGGGGTGGGGGGGGGGGTGGGGAGTTAAGGGGGAAGGGAGAAAGAAAAGGAAGACACGGAGGCGAAGGGACAGGTAAAATGTCATCCATTTGACCTGAATCGGGTAGCAGCTGCCGCCTCTGCTTTTGGCCATCGAAACAGTGTCGGGTGGCTTCTTCAGTACGTAAACTTCTCTTTGTCGTTTCTTTTCTGTGTGTGTGTGTGTGTGTGTGTGTTTTTTTTCTTTCTTCCCGTTTTTATCGTTTTCCTCCTTCTCTACTCCTGCTTTCCTCACCATAGCGCTGTTACGGCTGCTGCTCTGTCTTCCTCGTGTCCCTTCTTTTCATCTCGTCACTCGTGTTTGCTCTTCCAGATCTCTCTCCTCTCTCTCTCTCGCTCTCTCTCTCTCATCCCTCTCTCTCTCCCTCTCCCCCTCTCGGCTCTGGGGCTCTTCTCGCTGTCTCTCTCTCCCTCTCTCGTAAAAAGAAAAAAAAAAAAAAAAAAAAAAAATAATCTTCTCTATCGCTCTCTCCTCTCTCTCTCTCGTTCGTCTCCCTCTCTCTCTGTCGCCGCTGTCCTCCCTGTCCCTTCCTCTGTTCTCTTCTCTCCTCTCTCTCTCTCGTCCTCTCTCCTGTCTCTGTGTCTCTGTCTCCTGTCTCTCTCTCCGCTCTCGTCATCTCGCTCTCTCGCTTCTCTCTCCCTCCTCAATCTCCTCTCTCTCCTGTGTCATCTACTGTCTCATATTCTCTTCCTCTGGTCTCTGTCTCTGTC
>JADBJO010002554.1:0-12500 GCA_016801955.1 Conus betulinus
GTGTGGATGTCAACAGGACTGTGCCCCTGTGTGGATGTCAACAGGACTGTGTGCACTGTGTGGATGTCAACAGGGCTGTGCCCCTGTGTGGATGTCAAACAGGACTGTGCCCCTGTGTGGATGTCAACAGGACTGTGTGGATGCACTGTGTGGATGTCAACAGGACTGTGTGCACTGTGTGGATGTCATCAGGACTGTGCCCCTGTTTGGATGTCAAGAGGACTGTGACCCTGAGTAGATGTCAAGAGGACTGTGACTGTGTAGATGTCAACAGGACTGTGACCCCGACAGGGACCGTGCAAAACGCTGACGGCGTTGGCCCTCACGCATCCGGATTCTTGACCAGGAAGAAGGAAGAGAGAAAGCTGTGGTGGGGAGGGGACGGGGTGGAGGGGGGGGGGGGGGGTAGGAACAGGATGGGCGAAGGGGAAAGGGGGGTGAAGAGGAAGAAGAATGAGGGGAGATGAATCAGAGCAGGAAAATAAAAGGGAGACAGAAACAGAGAAAAATGGAGAGAGAGGAAGACAGCGAGAAGAACAAAGATTGTGGGCGCGCATATTCGTGTATCAGTGCTTACACACAGGCGCACTGACAAACAGGCTTGCGCGCACAAACTCACACACAGACACATAAACACGCGCGCACGCGCACACACGCACACACCCACGCACACAAACACACGCACACACACACACACACACACACACACCACACACACACACACACACACACCACACACACACACACACACACACTTCGACTTCCGTTAACTGATCATCAAAACGGTCTGGGTTATTTTCGAACACGTGCACGCACACACACACGCACGCACACACACATGCACACTTACGCCTGCTGTCGTTACACTTTGGAAGTTCTCTTGTTCATTCTGTCGCTTTTTGTGTGATGTTGACTGTGTCGAGAAATTTCCCCTTTCATTTGTTTTGGGTATTCAAACACAGGCTGATTTTTTTTTTTTTTTTTTTTTTAATATACTTTTTTTTTTCAACTCGCTTTTGGTAACTTATTTCTTTCCGTAGTTCTCTTCAATTCCCATTGTCTGTTGTCTCCTTCCTACTAGGGAGTACATCTGAGTGTGATGTTTCACCCTTAGCATTGGAAACACAACATTGCAGGTGGTGTTTCTCTATAGTTAGCACCAGATGTAGCAAACACCAGGCGCGGTCAGATATTGCAGCAGGCGAAAGTGGACTGCGAACAACCGTGACTTGTGAAAGCCGTGTGTTTCTGACTATGAAAATCGTTGTTTTCATTTGTTTCTTTTCTCTCCCTCCCTACCCCCCCCCCCCAACACCCCCCCCCCCCCCCGACCCCCCCTCCAGCTCCATTTCCGAACCATCGTTTTTATAAAGCTGAAAAAATCGTTCATCCGCACTCTTGTCCTGCATTTGGCCTGCAGCGACAGCTCCATGTTGACAGACATGTTTACACCTCCATGTTGACAAACAGGTTTACACCCCTCCATTTGACAGACCATTGTTTTACCCACCGTTCCCTATGCTGACGACATGTTTACACCTCCATGTTGACAGACATGTTTTACACTCTCCATGCTGGAACTGACATGTTTACACACCTCCGTGCTGACAGACATGTTTACACCTCCGTGCTGACAGACATGTTTACACCTCCGTGCTGACAGACATGTGTTTACACCTCCATGTTGACAGACATGTTTACACCTCCATGCTTGACAGACATGTTTACCCCTCCATGTTGACAGACATGTTTACACCTCCATGCTGACAGGCATGTTTACACCTCCCTGCTGACGACATGTTTACACCTCCGTGCTGACAGACATGTTTACACCTCCGTGTTGACAGACAATGTTTACACCTCCATGTTGACAGGCGTGTTTTACACCTCCATGCTGACAGACATTGACAGACCTGTTTAGGCTCTTTTGTTGCTTGTTGTCGTCCTGTTTGAATCTACCTTCGTTTTCCTCTACAACGTATTTTCCCCTGCTGCTTGGTCATTGTCTGGCTTTGAAGAAGAGGAAGTCGACCATGGCTTGTACTTAGTTCAACGTTGTGCCATCAAGCGGCTCAGTATTTTAACCATTATTTGTTTGAAGGCCACAGCTCTACTCCTATGGGCGCTTGGTTTCGGAAGGTGGATGATATAGGAGAATGGCATTGTTCGGAGGACAATGACGTTGTTGTATGACTGAGTCCATTGACTGTCCGTTCTCCTCTCTCGCTCTCTCTCTCCTCTCTCTCTCTCTCTCTCCTCTCTCCTCTCTCTCTCTCTCTCTCTGACAATGACAATGATATGCTTTATTGACAATAGAAAGAACCCTTATGCCAAGGAGTGCGTGCACAATTTCCACTTTAGTGTTGCCAGATTCTGCCAACAGTAGAAAATGCGAGTCAAAACGAAGCGTACACCACAGAAAACAGTTGAACAATACTAATCACCTAAAAAATGAAGAAAAAGACCATTCATCAAACAATATTCTCATCACAATAAACCACTTATTGCATAATCATGATTTACAAACACAGCCTACCATATGAGTTTTTTTTTCTCTCTTTAAATCTAAAAGCTTCCGCCACAAACTTAGCAATGAGTTTACAATGTCTAGAATTTTCAGAGGATAAAATACCAACGAGTTTTTTGAGTTCGACCGAAAAAGGACTTAAAGGCAGAACAGCCATGTCTAAATTGCATAAGGGTCGTTTTAACTATTGTCAATAAAGCATTATCATTGTCATTGTCATCTCTCTCTCTCTCCTCTCTCCTCTCTCTCTCTCTCTCTCCTTCCTCTCTCTCTCTCTCTCTCTCTCTTTGTTTTTTTTCCCGTTCCACACACACCAAACAAGAATCTGACTGATCTTTGAGGAGGATTGCTTGTTTATTGTTCATGTCTCCTCTTT
Organism: Conus betulinus; assembly: GCA_016801955.1. Classification (NCBI taxonomy): domain Eukaryota; kingdom Metazoa; phylum Mollusca; class Gastropoda; order Neogastropoda; family Conidae; genus Conus; species Conus betulinus. Next base: position 2,904 of record JADBJO010002554.1, read on the forward strand.
GTAACCTTTAAGAAAAAACCAATTTCTCATAATTTTCACTCGTCACATTTATACTGTGCAAAAAGCCGATGTTAGTTTTACATACTTTGAATTCATTTGCACGCGCATTGTTTTCAGTCAGTCTGCCTGTTTCATTCTGTTTCTCTCCGTTGTTCAAGTTTCCTCTCCATTGTCTGTTTCTTTTTTTTTCTCCATTGTCTGTTTCATTCTTCTCTCCATTGTCTTGTTTTCATTCTTCTCTCTATTCTCTGTTTCATTGTTCTTCTCCATTGTCTGTTTCATGCTTCTCTCTATTGTCTGTTTCATTTTTTCTCCATTGTCTCGTTTTCTGTTTCATCTCCTCCTGTCCTGTTTCATCATTTTTCTCTCCACTGTCTGTTTCATTTTCTCTATTATTGTCTTTTCATGTTTCTCTCCATTGCCGTCTTTCATTTTTTTACTTCATTGTCTGTTCATTCTTCTCTTCCATTGTCTGTTTCATTTTTTTCTACATTGTCTTTTCATTTTTCTCTATATTGTGTTGTTTTCATTTTCCTCTCCATTGTCTTTCATTGTTTTACTCCATTGTCTGTTTCATTCTTTTTCTCCACTGACTTTCATTTTTTCTCTCCATTGTCTGTTTCATTTTTTCTCTCCACTGTCTGTTTCATTTTTCTCTCCATTGTCTGTTTCATTTTTTCTCTCCATTGTCTGTTTTCATTTTGCTCTCTCCACTGATCTTTCATTTTTCTCTCCATTGTCTGTTTCATTTTTTCTCTCCATTGTCTGTTTCATTTTTCTCTCTCCACTGTCTGTTTCATGTTTTCTTTTCTCTCCATTGTCTGTTTGCGATTTTTCTCTCCACTGTCTGTTTCATTTTTCTCGTCACTGTCTGTGTCATCTTTTCTATCCACTGTCTGTTTCATTTTTCTCTCCATTGTCTGTTTCATTTTTCTCTCCACTGTCTGTTTCATTTTTCTCTCCATTTTCTGTTTCATGTTTCTCTCCACATCCGGTCTATTTTCCATTTTTTTCACTCCACTGCTGTTCTGTTTTATTTTTCTCTCCATTGTCTGTTTCATTTTTTCTCTTCCACTGATCTTTTTTTTTCTCTCCATTGTCTGTTCACATTTTTCTCTCCATTGTCTGTTTCATTTTTCTCTCCATTGTCTTCTTCTTCATTGTTTTTTTTTCTCCATTGTCTGTTTCATTTTCTCTCCACTGACTGTTCATTTTTCTCTCATTGTCTGTTTCATTTTTTCTAATCTCTATTGTCTGTTTCATTTTTCTCCATTCCATTGACTTTCTCCATTTTGTGTTTCTCTTCTGTCCATTGACTGTTTCATTTTTCACACTACGCACACACACACACACTACCACACACACACACACCACATACATGTCTTGCACGACACACCACGCGCGTCGCAGCGCATCTTTTCTACACTGACTTTCAGCGCACCCATGCGTTTCATTTTCTCCTCCATCGTTTCATTTTGCAGTTACATTCTCCATGACTTTCATTTTTCTCTCCACGGAATTCACCACAAACACACACACACGCACACACACACAACACACACACACACACACACACACACACACACACAACATACGCAACCTCACACACACCACACACACACACATCACACCACACACCACCAAACATTCACACACACACACACACCACACCACACACACACACACACACACACACATGCACAAATGCACATGCGCGCGGTGCGCGCGCGCGCACGCACGCACGCACACACACACTTTCGCTCCCAGTCTTCTTCCCTTTTTATGCCCTTGGATCTAATGTGTGACAGGTTGTCGAATAATTCGTTGAGAGTCAAGTCATGAAGAAACTTCTCTGTGTGTGTGTGTGTGTGTGTGTGTGTGTGTGTGTGTGTGTGTGTGTGTGTGGTGTGTGTGTGTGTGTACGCACGCTGGTATGAATTAAGTTAACGTGTATGCATACGTACACAAAATGAGCGAATGCTGACTGCATGTAGGCCCTATAACACACGCTGCGCATTTGTGTTCGAGCAGTGTCGACTCTTCTTGCCTTGTCCCTTATATGGGAATCCTGTCCTTCCAACGAAGACGGCCATGAGAAGTGAAGGCGGGCAGCGAGTGATCGGATCTTCAGTCTGTGTCTTTCGGGGGTGCTAGAACAAGCCTGTATCATCACAGTTCGGATCCCTCGGAAAAATGACCGATTTCTTTGTCGATCGGCACAAGTAAAGTAGCACTTCAGAGGACGTTAAAGACAAACTCACAGTCAGCGCTTGATTGGTCGCCAGGCGAAAATATTAACTATGTCTTGTCTTGTCTTGTCTTGTCTGTCTTGTCTTCTCTCTCTCTCTCTCTCTCTCTCTTCTCCTCTCTCTCTCTCTCTTCTCTCTCTCTCTCTCTCTCTCTCCACATACATCTATCACAGTCTTAGGTCGGTGTAGTTTATCCACATGCACCTGGTTGTATTCTTTGGTAGACCTATTTTCTTCATGCACGCCTGTTCGTAGTGTCCTCTAAGCACAGTTTATCCACGTACACACACACCTGTCGCAGTATTCGGTCATACAGTTCATCCACAAACACCTGCCATGGTCTCCTGAAGGTACGGTTTATCTGCACACGCTGTCAATATTTTCTGTAGGTAGGTTTTATCCACACACGCCTGTCAATATTTTCTGTTTAGAATTTGTACGCCTGTCAATATTTTCTGTATCCACACACGCCTGTCAATATTTTCTGTAGGTAAATTTATCCACACACGCCTGTCAATATTTTCTGTAGGTAGAATTTATCCACAAACGCCTGTCCATAATTCTGTAGGTAAAATGTATCCACACACGCCTGTCAATAATATCTGTAGGTAGAATTTATCCACACACGCCCGTCAATACCTTCTGTAGATAGACTTTATCTACACACGCCTGTCACAACCTTAGGTAGGTCCAGTGTATCCACACATTCCAGTCGTTTATGTTCGGTCTACTTTATCCTAAACTAGGGACAGGGTGTTCAGAAGCCTCGGCAAGTGCTCTGATACCTCCGAGGTCAGTGACGTGCTCACTGTGCAACAGTCCAAAGGCGTTCTTTCCTTTGAGGCCAGTCAGACGGATAGAGTCTGACCACGCGCCTCTTCCGTTCCTGCGTCCACAGCCTGCAAAGCGCTTGTTCGCTGTCGCCAAATTCACTTCCCTGTCTCTCGTTATGACTTGACGACCAATGTTGGCAAGTATTCCCTCAGAGTTCGGTGGTGGCTCTGGCAGGGGCCGCGTGGTGTGGACGTGGGTGAAGCAACGAACTACTGTAACCTCTGGACTGGCAAGAAGAAGACAGACAGACAGACAGACAGACAGGTGTCAGGATCCTTGCCGATGGCCACGGGCAGGGGGAAGAGGAGGGCGAGGAGGGGGAGGAGTGGTGTGGGGCTGTGTGTGTTCCAATTCTGTGTGTGCTGTGGGGGGTGGCGTGGGCCCAGAACAGCCGGCCCGGTGTAGGTAAGTGGGTTTTCTGTCTTCATCAGAGAGAGAGGGAGAGAGAGAGAGAGAGAGAGAGACAGACAGACAGACAGACATACAGACAGACAGACAGACACAGACAGAGACAGAGAGACGGAGAGAGAGAGAAAGAGGGAGGGATGGGGGTGGGAGAGAAGTGCGAGTGAGAGTGAGGGCGGCGTTGTTTATGCCGGGTCTTTTTGGTTGCCGCCGTCATGCGTGCGTGCGTGCGTGCGTGCGTGCGTGTGTGTGTGTGTGTGTGTGTTGTGTGTGTGTGTGTGTGTGTGTGTGTGTGTGTTGTGGGGGGGGGGGGGGGGAGGGGCGGGCGTCAGTTTGGTTTGTGTACGAATAAGATTTTGAAGAACCCACCCACCCCCACCACCACCATCAAATACAGTTAGGGAGAAGGCGATGAATGGAGGGAGGGGGAGGTGAGAAGGGTTGAGGGAGGAACATCTGACTTAGCTGAGGGTTGTGCTGTTTGTTTGTGTCTTGGTTTGTTTGTTGTCCTGCTGTCACCATTGAAGTGTGGGGAAGGGTGGAGAGAGAGAGAGAGAGAGAGAGAGAGAGAGAGAGAGAGAGAGAGACAGACAGACAGGACAGACAGACAGAACAGACAAACAACAGACAGACAGACAGAGAGAGAGAGAGATTTAAGAATTTTCATAATCTTTATTCAGTAAGATCAGAGTGGGATCTGAAGCGGTAGGATCAAACACTTCGATGCAATAAATGCAAAATCCAAAAAGGGAAACAAACTAACTATTTTAAAAAACAAACTTCATGGCATACAATATTGACATGCACATTATGAAACATGGCATCCACTTTATCAACAAGGAAATACTTTCATTTCAAAATGAAATGAGGCAGGGAACAGTAAAAAAAAAGTAGGGTAAACTTTTGCTCCCATAAGGAAACCTAACACAGGGTAACTTTTATTCAAGACTGGCACAGCCTTTTAAACTTGAATAAAGTCAGACAAAATACAAAGGCGAACAATCTAATAGTGGGGAAAAAACAAGCGCAGGCCAACAAACCCTTCCGTCATCACAGTAATGACTTGGCAAACATTTCTTCTTAAAGGGGGGGGGGGGGGTTGGAGATATGAAGAAAAAGGGAACGTAAAATGATGAAGAAAAATATGTAAAATGAATAAAATATGTATAAATATGAAAACTCTCTTCACTAGCTGCATGAGGGAACCATCGTAATCCCTCTTGATGGCAGATCAGTTTGTATTGCCTGTTCCTAGGCCTTTCGTCCGCTGGATCGGACTCATCAGGGAGACACGGCTGATTGTGTCTGTGTTCGTGGCGTGAAATAGAGACACACCACAGTCCATAATACTGTGATGTTTCTCACCATCAAGGGTTTCAAATCAAGCTGTGTCTGCCTGATGAGTCCAATCCAACGGACGAAAGGGCCTAGGAGCAGGCAATACCTGCCTTCAAGAGGAATTATGATGGTTACCTCATGCAGCTAGTGAAGAGTTTTCATATTTATAATATATTTTTTTCATTTTATGGTTCCATTTTTCTTCATCTTCAAGCACCCCCCCCCCCCCCCCCCCCCCCCCTTTAAGAAGAAATGTTTGCCAAGTCATTACTGTGATGACGGAAGGGTTGTTGGCCTGCGCTTGTTTTTCCCCCCACTATATTAGATTGTTCGTCTTTGTATTTGTCTGACTTTATTCAAGTTTAAAAGGCAGGCTGTGCCAGTCTTGAATAAAAGTTACCCTGTGTTAGGTTTCCTTATGGGAGCAAAAGTTACCCTACTTATTTATTGTGTTTATTGTTTACCATTCCCTGTCTTATTTCATTTTCAATTTCGTTTCAGTTATTTTGTTTCTGTCCTGTCTTTGTTGTGTCTTCTGATTCTCCCTTGCATCCTTGGGTGAATCCTCAGGCGTAGCCTCAAAGTTTGTTCCTACATTTTATACTGTTGTGCATAATGTCTTTAGTTTTTTCAGCAACTTTCTTCCTCCCCACACTTCGTTTTGTTTCATTTACTACCCTTCGCTGGCTGCTTTGGGGGGTGCTGTTGTTGGATTCTTTTTTTTTAACCTCTGGTGGTCAGAAACCCAGTGTGATTACGGACTTTGGTGTGTCTCTATTTCACGCCAGGAGCACAGACAACAACCAGCCGTGTCTCCCTGATGAGGTTCTGATCCAGCGGACGAAAGGCCTATAAAAGGCAATCACATCTGCCTTCAAGAGGGATTACGATGGGGTTCCCTCATGCAGCTAGTGAAGAGTTTTCATATTTATTATACTATTTCTCTTCATTTTACGTTCCTTTTTCTGCATCTTCACACCACACCCACCAAACCCCCCGCCACCCTTTAAGGAGGAGAAGAGGGGAACCCAGACACCCCCCCTCCTCTTTAAGTTGCAAGGTTGTTTGCGAAGGTCATTACTTGTGTGATGACGTTGCCTGGGGTTTTTGTTGGCCCTGCGACTTGTCCTTTCCCCCCCACTATTATATAGTTACTTTCGTTTTGTATTTGTGTCTAAATTTATTCAAGTTTAAGAAGCTGTGCCAGTCTTAAATGAAAGTTTCTCTGTGTTCGGTTTCTTTATGGGAAGCAAAAGTTACTCTACGTTGTGTTATGTTTCAACTATTTTCATAGTGGTTAAATGCTGTATTGCAAAAAACAAATGATAAAGAAAAGAAAATTGCGCGCAGCAAATATCGAAAAAAAAAATATCAGTTCACTTGTTTACAGTCCAGCCGACCAAGGGACCATTCATGGCTGACGAAATGCTAGAGACCGTTCATGTGATGTTATTAAATGCCTAGATCCCGCTCCAAATCCCCCCCAATCACCCGAACCCCCCCCCTCTCCCCCCTACCCCCCCCCCCCCGCCCACACCATTCCGTCCCCCTCCTCCCTCCCCGCCCCCCCGCCCCCCCCCCGCCTCAACAAACCAAACCCTCCGCACTCTCCTCCCCCCCTCAACCCCCCGTCCCCCCCCCTCCCCCCCCTCACCCCCCCCCACCCCCCCCCCCCCCCAAAACCCCCACCAACTCCCTACTCCTCTTCCTCTTCCGTAGCTCAGTCGGCCTGTAGCCATCTTTCGGACTGACGATCTTGATAATGTGCATGCCTTTGTGACTGCAGTGGCAGACGTCAGTCCGATTACGGAAATGAAGCTTCAGTCTTCATTTGTGTCAGATGTCTTTGACTCGCCGCTGCATCATCAGTCCATGGAAGCTCATCGGGTCTCTTAGAATACTTTTGGTCAGTAAACTTGATAAATTACATGGTCGCAATATCCCACACAAACAATTTATCAAAATATATTACATGGTCGCAATGCAATCTGCATACAACAAATACAAACTGATATTACATGGTCGCAAATATGCCATACAACAAAAATACAAACTGATAGTGCAGGTCGCAATAGCCATACAACACAAATACAAAGTGAATTTCAGTCTTCCTTGTCAAAATAAGTGTTAAGTGTAGTTCGTTGAATTTCATTTGACTGTTCTTTATATCTGTTTGATATTGCCTTTCGATACACTGTTGGTCTCTACATCAGCCTACTCTTTCTTCTTTTAAATCTCAGCTCAAAAACTTACCTCTTCAAAAAAAGCCTATTCTCTTCTGTAGATGGGACTAGATCTCTCCTAAAATTCCTCCACAACTAGTCCTGGGTGAGGCAAGTTTATGCATGTAGGTGCGTTTGCCATTGTGTATTTTCTTTGTTTTTGCTGTGTTGCATGAATATTGTAGAATATTAGTTGCAAAATGGGTGGATGTGTATAGCGCATTGAGTTGTATAACAAGAAATGCGCTATAAATAAGTATTATAATTCATTTCTTCTTATTATTATTATAATACAGTACCCGTTCTTTAAACTGAACTTCGGAGTTTGTGTTTCCATACCATAAAGTTTATGAATCTGTGCCCTATGAGACACGCGATATTAAAGTTGTTAGGCTGTTATAACATGGTTTTCTATAGCACCACACACAATCAATATCCCTCGTTAACACACCCATTCTCCTTTTTTTCGCAGCTTTAGGGTCGCTTTAGAACGACATAACATTATGAGTCGACCCTACGACCTTCTTTTTTTCTTCGTAGTAAATGACGTAAACCGATTCCGAAAAGGGATTATAGACAACCCACATTACTACGTTCTGTACTCCGTTGATCAAAGACAACAACAACGAATTGCTGACTTTTGCGCGAGCAAGAGAGAGAGAGAGATAATGGAGAGAGACGAATTATATTGAGGACAGGTATTGTAGAGAACCGACGAGACGACGTATATAGTCGGTATTGCTTTATTTCAACGCATTGGTGGATCAATACGCCCCATGTGAAAGAGTTGTGGAATATGAATGGGAGATGAAAAATCCTAATAACCCAGACATTTATGTATACTGACTACTTCCTCAACATCCACTTCTTTAAACAAATCTGTTTCCTCTTTCTGTTCTTCTTCCAATGTTTAAGCGCTTTTGTTAGAAGGAATGTAAAAATAACTGCACTGCAACAAATTTGTCAGACAGTAGTTTGTTATTTGTGGCTGATCCGACTAGAAACATCTAGTCTAACTCTGAAGTTATGTTGACTCTTTACAAGATACTTTTGACAGCGCAATTCAAAACATTCTGATGTATCATAGATGCACGCACGCACGCAACGAACGGCGCCTATTATTGTAAGCTGTGACACTGAACCTATTGCAACCAAAGTCCTCTCGTGACTGAAATGCCTTGTATAAATACAATGCCTGACTGCACAGCATGATCCCATTCTGTCATGACATGAGCGAACACAGTCCCAATAATGTTGGCTGTTAAATAACATTTTCCGGGAAACAAGATTTGGCAAGAACAGGACATTGCAAAACAAAATGGATTTTCTTTTCTTTTGAATCTGTACATAGTGGACACAACAGTCCATTACGTTTTGGAAAGAGAGAGAGAGAGAGGAGAGAGAGAGAGAGAGAGAGAGAGAGAGAGAGGGAGGAGAGAAGAGAGAAGAGACAGACAGACAGAACAGACAGACTGAGACAGAGAGAGAGACTGAGAGAGAGAGAGAGATATGGAGAGAGAGAGAGAGAGAGAGAGAGAGAGAGAGAGAGAGAGAGATTCTCCTGTCCTTCTGGTCAAAGTAATATATTTTTTTATCAGAACAGTCTCATGAGTCTCTCAATGATTTTTGCTCAACTTTTTCTTTCCGGATGTGGAAGGCCTAAGCCCAGATTGAATTGAAACAGCCATAAAAGGGCCATTTGTTGTCGCCTGAAACTGAAAATAAAATGACCTGAAATCATCCTTTCCTTTTCCGCCAAGGTCGTATCACCTTAGTTAATGCAGGTTCGTTTCATGTCACCTAGTTAAGGTCATCCCAAGGTCGTATCAACCTGAGTTTTAATGCAAGGTCTCCCAAGTCGTATCACCTTAGTTAATGCCAAGGTCATCCCAAAGGTCGTATCACCTTAGTTAATGTCAGATCCTCCCAAGAGACCCAAGGATCAGGTCCTAATCACTGTTAATGCATAAGGTCTATTTTTTCAGCTTTTTTTTTTGTTCTGTTTTTTCCTTGCCTCGCTCCGGCATGTTTGGGAGTTTTTCTTTCTTAAGCAAATAAAACATCATGGCTGTTTTTTTTTTCTTTTTTTTTTTTTTTTTTTTTTTTTGTTTTTTTTTTTTTTTTTGTTTTTTTTTTTCCATACCTTTTTTTATATTTTTTTTTCTTTTGTTTTTCCTTTTCGGTTCTCTTCTTCGGTTCTCTTTCTCTCTCCCCCCTCTTTTGTTTCTCTTTCTCCTCTTGTTTTTGTGGGTGTGTCTTTTTTTTTTCTTTTTCCATTTTTTTTTCTTTTTTTTTTTTTTTTTTTTTTTTTTTTTTTTCTTTTAGTTAAGTTCGTGGTTGCTTACTTACTTCGTCTTGTCATCCCTCAGAAACTTTAAGAAGCATTCGGTCTTCGGGTTGTGATCAAGGAGGTCTGCCTATAAGATTAAGGAGAAAGCGGTTCGTTTGTTTCCGTCGCCACCATTGGATTTGTCTTGGACACAGATCATTCATCACGCAAGGCGCCTTCCTGTGCCATGTGCCTGTTCACGAGTCCGACAACTGTGCCG
>JADBJO010002554.1:22500-67500 GCA_016801955.1 Conus betulinus
TGACCAGGAGTTATATGTTAGTGAGCTTTCTCCCCATTGGAGATGGTCTCCCTCTTTGGAGACTATAAGCTTGCTGAAGGTTCATTTTGAGAAGCATTTATTTATTCCCCATTCACCCACTCAAGCACATACTGTCAGTTAGGCAGAATCATCTACCACTGCAGATATGAAGGGCTTACTACCCCCCTATTTCTACAATCTGAGACATAAGAGCAAGCTTTGTTTATAATTCAATATTTCTTGCAGTCATTGCAACACCTAGCTGCTCTGTAAGTTGCTGGAACGGTGCTCGTACTTATCCTTGGAATTTATTGTTTCATTGTAATTTAGTCCCTTGCGGATTCATTCCAAGAACTGGCCCTCAGCACACTTGTGTCTTAAGAGGTTATCTTTTTATATTTTCTACTTTTCACAAGAAAATGTAGCTTGTTTTGCTCTTTCATGATTTTCTTTTGCTTCTTAGGTGGCACCTTTAGTTAGTTTTTTTGAAAACTCAACAAACATACTATGGTATTGCACACCAGCCTTTTTCTGGTATAGCATTCTCTAAAACCGAAAAGGCAGAGGAGTCAAATTACCACTTTCCGCGGTCACTGAGGAGAAACAATCAGGTTTCGAAATACGGTATCTGACCAGGAGTTATATGTTAGTGAGCTTTCTCCCCATTGGAGATGGTCTCCCGCTTTGGAGACTATAAGCTTGCTGAAGGTTCATTTTTGAGAAGCATTTATTTATTCCCCCATTCACCCACTCAAGCACATACTGTCAGTTAGGCAGAATCATCTACCACTGCAGATATGAAGGCTTACTACCCCCCCTATTTCTACAATCTGAGACATAAGAGCAAGCTTTGTTTATCATTCAATATTTCTTGCAGTCATTGCAACACCTAGCTGCTCTGTAAGTTGCTGGAACGGTGCTCGGTACTTATCCTTGGAATTTATTGTTTCATTGTAATTTAGTCCCTTGTGGATTCATTCCCAGAACTGGCCCTCAGCACTTGTGTCTTAAGAGGTTATCTTTTTATATTTTCTACTTTTCACAAGAAAATGTAGTTTGTTTTGCTCTTTCATGATTTTCTTTTGCTTCTTAGATGGCACCTTTAGTTAGTTTTTTTGAAAACTCAACAAACATACTACTATGGTATTGCACACCAGCCTTTTTCTGGTATAGCATTCTTCTTAAAACCGAAAATCTCCCGCTTTGGAGACTATAAGCTTGCTGAAGGTTCATTTTGAGAAGCATTATTTATTCCCCATTCACCCACTCAAGCACATACTGTCAGTTAGGCAGAATCATCTACCACTGCAGATATGAAGGCTTACTACCCCCCCTATTTCTACAATCTGAGACATAAGAGCAAACTTTGTTTATCATTCAATATATATATATATATATATATATATATATATATATATAATGAAACAATAAAATTCCAAGGATAAGTACCAAGCACCATTCCAGCAACTTACAGAGCAGCCAGGTGTTGCAATGACTGCAAGAAATATTGAATTATAAACAAAGCTTGCTCTTATGTCTCAGATTATAGAAATAGGGGGGTGATAAGCCTTCATATCTGCAGTGATATAGTCTCCAAAGCGGGAGACCATCTCCAATGGGGAGAAAGCTCACTAACATATAACTCCTGGTCAGATACCAGTATTTTGAAAACCTGATTGTTTCTCCTCAGTGACCGCGGAAAGTGCTAATTTGACTCCTGTGCCTTTTCGGTTTTAAGAAGAATGCTATACCAGAAAAAGGCTGGTGTGCAATACCATAGTATGTTTGTTGAGTTTTCAAAAAAACTAACTAAAGGTGCCATCTAAGAAGCAAAAGAAAATCATGAAAGAGAGCAAAACAAGCTACATTTTCTTGTGAAAAGTAGAAAATATAAAAAGATAACCTCTTAAGACACAAGTGCTGAGGGCCAGTTCTTGGAATGAATCCACAAGGGACTAAATTACAATGAAACAATAAATTCCAAGGATAAGTACCGAGCACCATTCCAGCAACTTACAGAGCAGCCAGGGTGTTGCAATGACTGCAAGAAATATTGAATGATAAACAAAAGCTTGCTCTATGTCTCAGATTATAGAAATAGGAGGGTGATAAGCCTTCATATCTGCAGTGGTAGATGATTCTGCCTAACTGACAGTATGTGCTTGAGTGGGTGAATGGCTGCTCTGTAAGTTGCTGGAATGGTGCTTGGTACTTATCCTTAGAATTTATTGTTTCATTCTAATCCATTCCCTTGCGGATTCATTCCAAGAACTGGCCCTCAGCACTTGTGTCTTAAGAGGTTATCTTTTTTATATTTTCTGCTTTTCACAAGAAAATGTAGCTTGTTTTGCTCTTTCATGATTTTCTTTTGCTTCTTAGATGGCACCTTTAGTTACTTTTTTGAAAACTCAACAAACATACTATGGTATTGCACACCAGCCTTTTTCTGGTATAGCATTCTTCTTAAAACCGAAAAGGCACAGGAGTGAAATTACCACTTTCCGCGGTCACTGAGGGGTCAATCAAGGTTTTTGAAATACTGGTATCTGACCAGGAATTATATGTTAGTGAGCTTTCTCCCCATTGGAGATGGTCTCCCGCTTTGGAGACTACAAGTTTGCTGAAGGTTCATTTTGAGAAGCATTTATCTATTCCCCATTCACCCACTCAAGCACATACTGTCAGTTAGGCAGAATCATCTACCACTGCGATATGAAGGCTTATCACCCCCCCTATTTCTATAATCTGAGACATAAGAGCAAGCTTTGTTTTATAATTCAATATTTCTTGCAGTCATTGCAACACCTGGCTGCTCTGTAAGTTGCTGGAATGGTGCTCGGTACTTATCCTTGGAATTTATTGTTTCATTGTAATTTAGTCCCTTGCAGATTCATTCCCAGAACTGGCCCTCAGCACTTGTGTCTTAAGAGGTTATCTTTTTATATTTCTACTTTTCAAAGAAAATGTAGCTTGTTTTGCTCTTTCATGATTTTCTTTTGCTTCTTAGATGGCACCTTTAGTTAGTTTTTTGAAAAAACTCAACAAACATACTATGGTATTGCACACCAGCCTTTTTCTGGTATAGCATTCTTCTTAAAACCGAAAAGGCACAGGAGTCAAATTACCACTTTCCGCGGTCACTGAGGAGAAACAGTCAGGTTTCGAAATACCGGTATCTGACCAGGAGTTATATGTTAGTGAGCTTTCTCCCCATTGGAGATGGTCTCCCGCTTTGGAGACTATAAGCTTGCTGAAGGTTCATTTTGAGAAGCATTTATTTATTCCCCATTCACCCACTCAAGCACATACTGTCAGTTAGGCAGAATCATCTACCACTGCAGATATGAAGGCTTACTACCCCCCTATTTCTATAATCTGAGACATAAGAGCAAAGCTTTGTTTATAATTCAATATTTCTTGCAGTCATTGCAACACCTAGCTGCTCTGTAAGTTGCTGGAATGGTGCTCGGTACTTATCCTTGGAATTTATTGTTTCATTGTACTTTAGTCCCTTGCGGATTCATTCCAAGAAACTGGCCCTCAGCACTTGTGTCTTAAGAGGTTATCTTTTTATATTTCTACTTTTCACAAGAAAATGTAGCTTGTTTTGCTCTTTCATGATTTTCTTTTGCTTCTTAGGTGGCACCTTTAGTTAGTTTTTTTTTGAAAACTCAACAAACATACTATGGTATTGCACACCAGCCTTTTTCTGGGTATAGCATTCTTCTTTAAAACCGAAAAGGCAGTGGAGAATCAATTACCACTTTCCGCGGTCTCTGAGGAGAAACAATCAGGTTTCGAAATACCGGTATCTGACCAGGAGTTATATGTTAGTGAGCTTTCTCCCATTGGAGATGGTCTCCCGCTTTGGAGACTATAAGCTTGCTGAAGGTTCATTTTGAGAAGCATTTATTTATTCCCCATTCACCCATGATGTAAAGAATGTAGTGGGAAAATAAGAAAGAATGGTTTTTTAAACGGGGTTTCGTTTTGACAAGATGTGGTGAATGGTGTTCCTAACATCCCTCTGTATCTGTAAACCGAACGATCATTACAATAGTAATCAGGGTTAAAACGGAGAACTCTAAAATCAGAGGACTTTTTCAGGTTCTACTGAATTTTACTTTGCCTTCAGTCCCAAGTCATGATAAAGCGTTCTGTGTTTAGCTTAGTTAAAAGCAATATCATACAGAACATGCTTTTGTTTCTTTCTTAAAACAGCAAAAGCAGTCTATATCTGTTCCATTTATCACTCAAACTTCTTACATATTAATTCTACTTTTCACATAAAAAACCCTTATGCCAGAGAAATTGAAATATCAGAATATTGTCAGGTTGAGTTCGGTGCTTACTGCAAGGCCTGGGGATAGACAATTTTTTTTTTTGTTTTTCCCTGTGGAGCCAGGATGAACAGGCGATCAGGCTTGCTAACTCGTGAGCAGCCCACGGACAGCTGTCCATGCGCAAAGCAGGGCATGTCCAGGTGAAGTCCAGCCACCGTCAGCGATTGTCCCTGGGCTTTCTTGATGGACATGGCGAAGCACGTGCGCACAGGGAACTGCAGCCGCTTGAACTGGAAGGGCATGTCGGATGGGATGATGGGGATCCTTGGCAGGAAGACATCCTCTCCCTGTGTTTGTCCAGTCATAATGGTGGCCTCAGTGACGTGGGGCATCAGCTGCTTCACGACCAGTTGTGTTCCGTTGCACAGTCGAGGAGCATCCAGGTTTCTCAGCAGCATGATAGGGCATCCCACTTTGAGGTGGAGAAGATGTGGCGGTGTGCCTGGAGGTGTTAGCGAGTGCAAGAACTCTGCTGGGTAGAGCACAGTCTCTGCTTCATCCACAACTGTGTCCACAGACAGGTAGAGGTGTGTTCTGGCGTTGGCAGCTGGTGCAGGAGTTGTTGGTTGATGGCATTGACCATGTCATTCCTGGAGCTAGAATGGCTCTCTGACTAAGCCCACGCTTGGTCCATGTACTTTGTGGTCAGGTGTGAGTAAACGTTTTGCTGCAGCTCCTTGCTGTCTGCTACCAGCTGTGCACAGTCTTTTGGGATGATTAAGTCCTCTTGGTCTCTGGGTATCTGTCCATTGCCGATGGAGAGGAGCTGATCAGCAAAGTTTACCCCCCTGCAAATGAGCCCTCATGTTGGTAGTCAGGGTGATCTTGTGAACGCCCATCCATAGAGGTGAGGACTTGAGACAGGCTGCAAGTTCATCTGCTGGTGTCCTCTGTTGATGATGGGCAGAGTTTGGCGGAAGTCTCCAGCAAAAAGGAGTGTGACACCACCAAGGAGACCACCCCCTCTGAGGTCCTGTAGGGTATGGTCAAGTGCTGCGAGGGCCAGCTTGTGGGTCTTGGTGCATTCATCCCATGCAATTAAGTGGCAGCGTCTGAGAACCTCGGCTTCATCAGTTCCTTTGCTGGTGTTACGTGAGGGGGACTCCATGCGTGGCAGGTTGAGAGGCACTTTGAATGTAGAATGAGCAGTCCTGCCCCCAGTTACCAGAGTTGCAACAATGCCCGAACTTGCAACAGCGATGGCTATTTTGCCTTGCTGCCGGACTGTTGCAAGCAGCAGGTTGAGCACAAAGGTCTTGCCAGTGCCGCCTGGTGCATCAAGGAAGATAATCCCACCAGCGCTTTGTGTGACGTTGTTCAGGACATAATGGTAGGCAGCGGCCTGGTCATGTAGTAGCTCGGGCTCGTTTTCTGCCACGTCCTGAGCCATGTCGTCAGTGTTGTAGCTGGTTTCATGGAGCAGATGCCTGGAAACGTGCACACGTTGATCTCGTTTAGGTGCATGCAGGCAGACCATACAGGTGGAGCGCCTTCCATGTGATTTTTCTTTTCCTGTTCTCAAATCACATGGTACGACCCCCCATATGATGGTAGAGTAAAAATAAAGGTAGGGAAAGAATTTTTCAAAATTCTGACAGCATCATTCCCAAAAGAACACAAACTGTCCAAAATATTCAACAAAAACACCATCAAACTGTCATATTCATGTATGCCTAACCTAAAAATATAATTGATTCATCCAACAAAATGAAAAAAGCAATGCAGCAAAGAAGGGTGAAGAAAGGAAATCTTGCAATTGCACTAATAAAGAACAATGTCCTCTAAACAATAATACCTCTACAACAACATTGTATACCAAGCTACTGTGACATCAGAAAATGAAAAAGAAACATACATAGGGATCACTGAAAACCATTTCAAAACCAGATATGCAAACCACAAACAGTCATTCAATAAAGAAAAATACAAAAGCCAAACAGAACTGAGCACATACATTTGGAGACTCAAAGATAAAAATGTAAACTACAATATATCCTGGAAAATCATGAAAAGGGCATCACCATACAATAACATTTCAAAAAGATGCAACCTATGCTTAAAAGAAAAATGGTTTATACTATGCAAACCAGATCTAGCAACTCCAAACACCAAAATAGAAATAGTAAACAACTGCAGGCCACAATGGAAATCGTTGTTAGCAAAACATCCTGAACCACAAATAACTTGAGAACCGAGCTACACGTGCAGCCAACCCGCACGTGCAAACACACTTTTGAATTGTAAAACAAAACTGAAAATACACGTGAAGCCAACTCGCACATCAGGCTATAACACCGGCAGTGAGTGACACTAAACCATCCTGAAGAGAGCAAGCGCTCGAAACAATATTGTAGTTTTAAAACTTCCTTTTAATACCTTATTTAACTATATATATATATATATATATATATATATATATATATATATGTGTGTGTGTGTGTGTGTGTGTGTGTGTGTGTGTGTGTGTGTGTGTGTGTACTTGTACTTTGGTCTCTGTTTCACCAGTCATTTAAATTTCTTTGACGATTATTGTGATTTACCTTTTCTGGGAAGCAGAGCTGTCCCACACATTGTACATACTCTATTGAGTTATGACGTGGATTTTCTCCAGCTTGTCTGGAAACTGTTTGATACTATAGGACAACCTGTACTTCTGTACATTGTAGGGCAACCGCTACTTCTGTACAATGTAGGGCAACCGCTACTTCTGTACACTGTAGGGCAACCGCTACTTCTGTACGGATATGAAATGTTGGGTTGGGGGGTGAATAATGTCACAGACAAAATGTGACTTCAAGTATTTCCATGATGCGTTTGTAAAAGCTCCATATGTATAGACAAACTGTGCCCCGTATAAATCCATATGTACAAACGACAAAATAGTAGATCAAATTATCCAGAACGAATCCAGTTCGTATTCCATACAATGCATTTTGGACGTTGTAACGTCTTAACTTAAAAAAAAACTTACTGTTCCGCTGCACGAAAGAGACAAACGCATTACAAGACAAAACACGACGCGTTTCGACTTTTTTGGTCTTCTTCAAGCGAGACAAACAGCATTCAAGACAATAAAATTGAAGAACGTACAATCTCTAATCGCCTGTAGTTGTTACATGTAGATGAACATGGAAAACGAATTGGGCAACTCACGTTCAATTGACTTGGTTCAATTTTGGCTTTGGTTTTGTATAGGTTGTTCAAGTAGTTTACTTAAAAGTACATTTCCTGCTGACTTTCAATGAAAAACACTGATAAACTAATTCTGGTCTATCATAGATGATAAAACTGAATTCAACCAACAGAATATCTATGCGCAGAATTTTCTAAATAAACCACCTCTTGGAAAGCTGTCTTTCTTTTAATGTTATTTTGGATGTTAGATGAGCACTTGTAACAATCAGACTGGCTAGACTATTGTGCACTCACGGAGCTATAACACATGCAATGGAAGACGCTGACTGATATATATATATGGATGAAAAAAAAAAAAAAAAAAAAAAAAAAAAAAAAAACAGGTTCGTTTCAGTCTATGCTGTCCAGTGTTCAAGTGGTTTTGCATCCTGAAAATCATGAACCTAAATGCGTTTAAACCTGCCCATATATCATCATCTGCAGCACACAAAAAAAGCCGAAGACACTTAGAAATGATTTCTTTTTAGTGAAGGCGTATTATTACTACTTCTTACACATTCGTTACTCTGGTTTTTTTTTTTTTTTTCAATAACATTTTTTTGGGGCAGCAATTTTTTTAATCCACAAAATGTGCACAAGCACAATTCATAGCATTGTTGTAGATCATGATACATTCTGAGCTTCTCAAAGCTCAATTACAGCAACATTTTTTGTCCAAGATCAGTGAACTACTTAGAACACATTCATTGTTAATACAAAATATTTGAAAGGGAGAGAGATCAATAATGAACAAAAAAATTAAAAACGAAGGAAGGACAGAGAGAGAGAGAGAGAGAGAGAGAGAGAGAGAGAGAGAGAGAGAGAGAGAGAGAGAGAGAGAGAGAGATGATGATGATGATGATGATGATGATGATGATGATGATAATCTTTATTTCCAAGGGTAACAGATAAGCAAACATGCTTTTTTTCATCCGGCCCTTGCCCCGTTAAGGGACCAAGTATGACTAGCGACTAAGACTTACAAAACTTTTAACAAACACACATATCTTCATAACTTTAAAAAGTTCATCCATTATAGCTAAGGCGTAGATGACTTTAAAAGGAAAACAAAAACAAGAATAAAGATTACAAAGAAGAAAGGAGTCAACACACACAGATATGGAATAAGTGATCCTCTTATCGAAGGGGAGAGAGAGAGAGAGAGAGAGAGAGAGAGAGAGAGAGAGAGAGAGAGAGAGAGAGAGATTGAGAGAGAGTTGTATTCCTTTTGTAAAAAAAAAATAATAATAATAATAATAATAACATACAAAAAATTGCTAAGAATAATAATTAGAAAACTACAATGCATCAATAATATCAACATTTTTTATGTGGTTATAAGGCAAAACGAGAACGAACGGTACTACAATCAGTTATCAGTAAGCAGCAATGAATGCCTAGCATCAATAATCATAACACTTATTTTTCATGATGTGTGTGTGTGTGTGTGTGTGTGTGTGTGTGTGTGTGTGTGAGAGAGAGAGAGAGAGAGAGGAGAGAGAGAGAGAGAGAGAGAGAGAGAGAGAGAGAGAGAGAGATGGCATTATAATTTACCTTCCCCTTCCATCTTTTTTGTTTTCTTCTGACCATTCATACACTACCCAAGACTATAATTATTAATTAAGCGACAATCCATCGAAACGCAGCCGTAATCAACGAAGAGAGAGAGAGAGAGAGGAGAGAGAGAGAGAGAGAGAGAGAGAGAGAGAGAGAGAGAGAGAGAGAGAGATTATAATTCCATTTTTCTATCCAAAATATCGCATGCTAAACATTCCTATAATTTGAATAAAGAGTAATACATCAACATGATCAACAGTAAGAGAGAGAGAGAGAGAGAGAGAGAGAGAGAGACAGACAGACAGACAGACAGACAGACAGACAGACAGACAGACAGACAGAACAGAAACAGAAGGCGACAAAGTAAGCAACAACAACAACAACAAAAAGATATATTGCTGAATACATAATATACACATAACCATTACACACTTTCCAAATAAACTGTTTTGGTGTTACAGTAGTTAAGAGTTGAAACTAACAAACTTTCAACGGATTGTTGACAGTTTTGTTGAAAGAAGTCGATCAGCGTTCAGAGACTGTTCGAATTGTTCATGTTCAGCTGTATTATGACTGCCTGCTTTCATGTTCATCTGTAGTATGACTGCATGCTTTTATGTCCATCTGTATTATGACTGCGTGCTTTTATGTTCATCTGTATTCTGACTGCGTGCTTTTATGTTCATCTGTATTCTGACTGCGTGCTTTTATGTTCATCTGTATTATGACTGCGTGCTCATATCAACGTTTTAGGATGGAAGTAAACAGACTAAAAGATGGCAATTCTCTTTTCATCTTACATCTGTAAAGTAGGTGGACAATCGCTCCATTTGTTTTGATTTTCTTTTACATTGTAATATTTTGTTTTGTGTTGGATGTAAACTGCTTGATAAAGTATTAGTAAATCTGAATTTATATGTAGTTCACACTCTGTGTGGGTTTCTACGTTGATACACATACATTCCACATCCCATTTTGCTGCCAATTTCAGGAGATACGTGATTGTTTGTTCTTCGTTTGTTTTGTTTTTTTTTTAATTGTCTGGAATGTTAATTGTCTTGCCTGAAGAAGATCAAAGTGATCGAAACGTGCCGTGTTTAAGAAGATCAAAGAGATCGAAACGTGCCGTGTTTCACGGATCATTTGTTTCCTTTTTTGTTCTGCGGCCGTAATGTGGTATTGAAAGCCATCAACTCCCCCCACCCCCACCTCTCTCTCACTCTGTGTGTGTGTGTGTGTGTGTTTCACAAACTGCAATCATGTTTAACAGTTTAAGTCATTTTAAAGTCTGTTTCTTCACCCCTCAAGCCCTTCTTCTCACATACTCTTCCCTTGGTCCATCTGGCAGACATTTGATATGAACCAAAACAGTGATAGGCACGTGGCGCTGACGACAATGGAACAGAGAATTTTGACATAACTGTAGAAGGAGCGTTCAACCCCCATGCTTGTCTTCCCTTCCCTTATCTGGTCATGCAATGACCAATCGTGAGTGGAGGAAGGGCTCCTCCTCCTTCCCTTCTACTTCAGAGAAGCTGCTAAGCCCTTTCTCTTCCTTTCCTTCCCGCCTCACCAAGGAAAAGACGGTCGTGCGATCTGTTCACGTGTTTTGCGATTACTAGCTCTGGCAAGACGTCCATACCTGCACGTGTCCCACAGGTGCAGGCCTCTTAATTTTGCTCGTTAGCATAAAGGCTCAAAGTACTCCAACATCTTTGAGATTGTCCTCTCTCATCTTAATTCTATTACCTCACACTGGAGGTGGTGGGGGATGACTGTCCCATCCCAGATCATCACCCACCTTTCAGATTGCTAACCCCCCCCCCCCCCCTTCCTTTTCTGTAATGATACTATTGGCTGTTCTGTTCCACTGACAGCCTGTCAATCAAACTGGCATCAGAGACCGGATGTGTAGCTTAGCCCACAAAAAGAGGAGAACACGTCTTCTCATTTCACTGCTCCACTAAAGGCTGTAAAACTGGTCACCAACTGAACCAACAAAGGCTGTAGGACTGACCACCACCAGTGACCCAACAAAGGCTGTGAGACTGACCACCAACAGTGACCCAACAAAGGCTGTGAGACTGATCACCATCAGTGAAAAAAACAATGGCTGTGAGAATGATCACCAACAGTGACCCAACAAAGGCTGTAAGACTGATCACCACCAGTGACCCAACAAAGGCTGTAAGACTGATCACCATCAGTGAACCAACAAAGGCTGTAAGACTGATCACCATCAGTGAACCAACAAAGGCTGTAAGACTGATCAGCACCAGTGAACCAACAAAGGCTGTAAGACTGATCAGCACCAGTGAACTAACAAAGGCTGTAAGACTGATCACTATCAGTGAACCAACAAAGGCTGTAAGACTGATCAGCACCAGTGACCCAACAAAGGCTGTAAGACTGATCAGCACCAGTGACCCAACAAAGGCTGCAAGACTGATCACTATCAGTGACCCAACAATGGCTGTAAGACTGATCAGCACCAGTGACCCAACAAAGGCTGTAAGACTGATCAGCACCAGTGATCCAACAATGGCTGTAAGACTGATCAGCACCAGTGAACTAACAAAGGCTGTAAGACTGATCAGCGCCAGTGACCCAACAAAGGCTGTAAGACTGATCACCACCAGTGAACCAACAAAGAACACCAGCGTCTACCACATAGGGGAACGTTCATCTCTCCTACTCTGAGATCCTGTGTCAGGTTTCACTGATCAACCCAGAAGAACTGAAAATTGAAACTAAAAATATAAGTTTTGAGACTAAGCATTGCTTGTATGTATGCCACATGTTTAACAGTATAACTTATGCCAATACTTGGTGACATCTATCAAAATCATGAGTAAGTATTCTATTTTAAAAGTTTAATTTTTCGCCACAACGTGATAAAAGTTGGTAAGATGCTTGATTAACATTCTTTTTTAACAAAATGACTTTTTCGCCAGTAGTCAATATCATCTGTTAAGATTATCTCTGATTGCCATCTTCTGACAGGATAACAGTATGCCTATACTTAGTGAAAACCGTGAAGGTGATTTATGTATACTGATTGTCTTAGTGCTTTGTTGTAGGTGACTCTTATCAACATGTGTACTTGGGCTAAGTGTATTCAATTGTTTCACATTTTCTTACAGTCTCCTACCACTTGTTAAAATCGACTCAAAAGCTGAATGAAGAACTCAAGTGGATACTGAAAATGATGGCAGACATACTCATGCTAGTCTAAGTCTCTGCTGGCTGAGATCTCACATATTTCCTGAAAGCCAGAGGGCAAGTGTGAGAACTTGCCCAGCTGTGAAGTCTCAGTTACTTAATTACAAGTCAGGTTCTGTCATGTGACTAGATCCTGGGTTCCTGGTCTTCCTAAACTTCCTAGGCTTTCTGCCACTGGCCTAGCACAGGGTCACGTTTCCATGCTGCTATGTGGCCAAGCTGACCAACCGACCAGCCTGCCTGAGGACAAGGTGGACCGTCCCCAGCAACTAGAGAGAGATCCACACCCCTCTCCAGCTACAAAGCTGAGTGCTGGAAAATCCCCTGGACATCAACTCAAGTTACCAAAGCCTTCACTCTCTTTGTGATGAGATAACGTGGGAGAAAAGACAGCCCAAAGGCTGGTTTGACTGAAGTTCTGTTGATTTGTATATTTTACTCTTGTATACACAATTAAAGTTGATGTCTGAAAATATGCTCAGTTTTGTGTCAGTTGTCTGGTCTGCATACATTATTTCATATTTGAACTCCTTTCTAATTTTGTCTATCACTGCTGCTGCTGCAGCTGCTGCTATTATCATTACTGTGGTAAACTGTAGAAACAGTTATCATAATTCAGTGGACATTTGACAGACTTGATCATGGCAATCATGACGACAACTGTTTCCATGTAAATGATGATGTGACGATGACTACAACAATGAGGAGTTTTGAGGAAGATGGCCAGTGATTATGACCACTATGGAACGCTGATGGTGATGCTGATCTTCAAATGGAAAATAACTTCTTTTTTTCTCAGTCAACATTGCCAGAGGTCGGCCCGAGTCATCTTATTCACAGAGCTCCTACTACCATCCTAGCAGACCTTCCAGCAACGGTGCCAACGGCAACACGGACGGGGTCGACTCTTCCAGCAACTGCATCCACACTGCAGCTCAATATTACGATCAGTATAACCGACGTTATGTCTACGACCGTAACCCATGGTGGCAGGTGATCTTGGCAGGCCATACTACATCTACCACTTCAAGATATGGGGACGGACTGGGCGTGAGTCAAATTATGTCTTGATCCCTAATATGTATGTATGTCTGTCTGTCTGTATCTCTCTCTCCCTCTCCCTCTCTCTCTCTCTCTCTCTCTCTCTCTCTCTCTCTGTCCATATATCTAGAGACAATGTAGAGACTTTGTAAAGGAATGATGGAATGTCAGAAATAGTATAGGTGGGAATTCAGCCAAGCAAAAGACACTGGAATCTTTCATTAATCAAATGGATCATGCAGTAGATTTTTAGGCTTAGGTCACAAGAACTCCGGCAAGAGGAATGGAACTCGCAGATGGATAGCATTTTTTTTTAACCCGTCCAAACCTGAAAGAGCTTTTACCATGTTTGGACGTGGTTGTAAAGAAGAAACCGTCTTGAGCCGTTTGCATACAGGCCACTCCTTTTACACCAACTGTTATCTTTTAAAGGGTGAAGAAGCTCTGTGGTGCATACCACTCACAGTGAAATAAATCATATCAGAGTGTTGGGAGTTGCATGATGTGAGACATGAACATCTTGCAGCAGACTCCATGAAAACCTTGTTCAGAGATGTCCCACCTGATATGATCTTTGAATTTCTGAAAGAGATTAACATTTTTCATCGGATCTAAGAATTTACAGAAGAAAGATTCTTAACAAATTTATGTGGTTTTTAGAAGTGTATTTTAAAAGGTGCCATCTAAAAATTGCCTGCCCTATAACTAACTGGCCAGCATGCCGCAGCTGGCAGTTAACCCTCTTAGCAGTCGAAAAGAAAAAAGAGGAAGAAAAAGACTCATTATCGGTGCATGGAACGTGCGCACATTGCTGGATAGAGAAGACACAACACGGCCCCACAGAAGAACTGCTCTTATAGCCAAAGAGCTGGCGCGATACAGGATTGACATCGCTGCGCTCAGCGAGACTCGCTTTGCTGGGGAGGGAGCAATCTGTGAACCAGAGGGAGGCTACACTTTCTACTGGAAGGGAAAAGCAGAAGATGACGACAGACAGCATGGAGTTGGATTTGCCATCCGCAACTCTCTGCTACACCAACTTCCTGATCTCCCACCGGCATCAACGAACGACTGATGAAACTGCGCTTCCCCGTCGGTCGCTCCAGGCATGTCACCATCATCAGTGCCTACGCCCCCACACTCACAAGCTGTGAGGAAGACAAGGAGAGATTTTATGAAACCTTGGACACTCTTGTGAAGTCAACTCCTGCAAGCGACAAGCTAGTAGTCCTAGGGGACTTCAACGCAAGAGTGGGGACAGATCACCAGAGCTGGGAGGGAGTTCTGGGTTCCCAGGGAGTCGGCAAGATGAACAGCAACGGGCTACTGCTCCTGCCTGTGTGTGCTGAGAACGGTCTCACCATCACCAACACCCTCTTCAGACTGGCCAACAAACACAAAACCACGTGGATGCATCCAAGGTCCAAGCAGTGGCATCTTATAGACTATGTCATTGTTCGACGGCGGGATACACGGGACGTGATGATCACCAGAGCCATGCGAGGAGCTGAGTGTTGGACAGACCACCGTTTAGTGAGGGCGGTCTTCAATTTTCACATAGCAGAGAGTCCAACGCAAGAAGCCCAAGGCTGCTCGATCAAAATTCAACATCTCAAAACTGCAGAACCCTCTCTTAAAAAAAGAGAAATTCCAAACTCACCTAGATGAGACTCTGACTGCTCAGGGACCGCTGACTGGAGACCCAACAGAACAATGGAACCAGTTCAAACAGATGGTGACAGAGTCAGCCAAAGCCACTCTAGGCCTCAAGAAGCATGTCCACCAGGACTGGTTTGATGAAAACAATGACGACATCAACAAACTCTTAGAAGAGAAAACACACTGCCTATATCAACTGGCAGAACGATCTATCCTCCATCTCCAAGAAGGATCGCTTCAAGCACCTCCAGAGCAAAGCCCAGAGAGAACTGCGCACAATGCAAGACAGCTGGTGGGACAGGAAAGCTGATGAGGTTCAACGATATGCCGAGCTGAATTACTCCAAAGAGTTCTTCAACTCGCTCAAGGCTGTCTACGGACCACAGAGACCCAGCACCCACCCCACTCCTGTCTGCAGATGGGCAAGACCCTGCTGAAAGACAAAGGACAGCATCACGCAACGCTGGAGGGAACATTTCTCCACCTTACTCAACAGACCGTCCACAGTCGACTCTTCAGCCTTGAACGCTATCCCGGAGAAGCCGGCCCTGAAGAGCTTGACCTCCTACCCAGCCTCGAGGAAATCACTAAGGCAGTGAAGCAGACGAGCAGTGGTAAGGCACCAGGCATGGACGGCATCCCAGCCGAGATGTACAAGGCAGCCGGTCCAGTGGCCCTGGACACTCTCCACGACATACTCTGCAGCATTTGGGGGGAAGAAACCATGCCACAAGACTTTCGAGATGCCACTGTTGTCTCCCTGTATAAAAACAAGGGCAGCAAGTCTGACTGTGGTAACTACCGAGGCGTCTCCCTCCTCTCAGTCGCTGGGAAAATCCTTGCAAGAGTCATCTTAAACCGCCTGATCAGCGCTGTGTCAGAACCGTCACTGCCAGAGTCACAGTCTGGCTTCAGACCAGGCCGCGCAGCACATCGACATGGTCTTCTCGGTGAGACAGGTCCAAGAAAAGTGTATTGAGCAGCGGATGGACCTCTACGCTGTCTTCATCGACTTAACAAAAGCTTCGACACGGTGAACAGGGAGGCGCTGTGGGGGTCATACTCTCCAAGCTTGGCTGTCCGAGGAAATTCACAAAAATCATCCGCCTATTCCACGACGACATGGTTGGTCTTGTGCTTGTTGGGGGTGACAGCTCTGCTCCCTTTGAAATCTCGAACGGCGTCAAGCAGGGCTGTGTCCTCGCTCCTCCGTCTTGTTCAACCTGTTCTTCACATGCGTGCTGAACCATGCCCTCGGAGATCTCGACAGAGGCATCTACATCAAGTACAGGCTGGACGGCTCTCTGTTTGACCTTCGTCGGCTGAGCGCCAAGACCCGAACAGTCGAGAGACTTGTGACTGACGCACTGTTTGCCGACGACTGTGCCCTGATGGCACACACAGAAGCGGATCTCCAGTTCATTGTCAGCAAGTTTGCGGAAGCCTCTCGGCTTTTTGGCCTCACAATCAGCCTTGGAAAAACGGAAGTGCTCTACCAACCCTCCCCAGGCCTAACAGTGCAACCTCCCCCCACCATCACCATCGGAGGCACCATTCTGAAAACTGTCGAGCACTTCAAGTACCTCGGGAGCGTCATTTCCAGTGATGGCTCTCTTGACAGAGAAATCTCTGCCAGGATCAGCAAAGCCAGCCAAGCTCTTGGCCGCCTACGTACTCGTGTGATGACCCACAAAAGCATCAAGCTCGACACAAAGATCAAGGTCTACAAAGCTGTTGTTCTCACTAGTCTCCTCTACGGCTGTGAGTCCTGGACGCTGTACCGAAACACACGAAACAGCTTGAACGCTTCCACACGAGATCACTACGAGCGATTATGGGCATCAAGTGGCAAGACCGAGTGACCAACCTCGAAGTCCTGGACAGGGCCGGTCTGCTCAGCATCGAAGCCATGATAATGAAGGCCCAGCTTCGCTGGACTGGACATGTCATCCGTATGGAGCCTCACAGACTGCCTCGGCAGTTGCTATACGGAGAACTGAGGCAGGGCCAGAGACCCAGAGGGCCGCCCCAGAAAGCGCTTCAAAGACTGTGTAAAAGACAATCTGAAGCACAGCTACACGCCTGCAAAAGACCTAGAGGTTTGTGCCCAAGACAGAGCAGAATGGCGAAGTCTAACCAGAAGGCCCAGGAAGAATTTGAAGACAACCGCCGCAACCACATGACTACTGCAAGAAAAACGCAAGGCCTTGGTGTCCTCTCCTTCCCACATTAGCCACGTTCAATTGCCCCTACTGCCCACGGGTGTGTGCCTCGAGAATCGGAATCGGTCTCTCCAGCCACACTCGTGCCAGGGTTTTCTTTTTTTAAGATGACCTGTGAGTTGACTTCAAAGGGGTGACAGCCCTGATATGGCCCTTTGCGGTCGGCTGGGCCTTAAGCAACATTAACGTTACCATTTCCATATTGATCGTTCCTCTGCTGTGCAGAGATCTCACGCCTGTACCCGTTCACCATCAGGGTGGACAGCGCAGAATGCGTTACCGTGCGGAAAAGCCCAAGAAGGAGAGACATTGCCGTGAACTGTAGCCGACCTCTTCATGGCCAGGTCGTCCGCCTCACACGGCGAGACCCCGGTCACTGGGACTACCTGCTGAACATGTGTGAATTTCAGATTTTGGGTGAGTTCCAGATTAATGAAACTCTCCTTTTTTCTTTAAAGTTTGAGCCATGAAAATGCATATTCCTCATTCTTTCTTTGTTCCTTCTTTCCTTCCTTTGTTCCTCTTTCTTTCTTTCTATCAGTGTCTCTCTCTCTCTCTCTCTCTCTCTCTCTCTCTCTCTCTCTCTCTCTCTCTCTCTGATGACCTGCATGATGCCTCTGTGTGATGTCATGTCTGATGCTCTGAATCATGTCCTGTGTAACACCCTGTGTTATGTCCAGTGTTATGCCCTGTGTTATGCCCTGTGTTATGCACTGTGTCACGTCCTGTGTGATGCCCTGTGTTATGCCCTGTGCTATGTACTGTGTCATGTCCTGTGTTATATCCTGTGTTATGCCCTGTGTCATGTCATGTGTTATGCCCTGTGTTATGCCCTGTGTTATGCCTTGTTATGCTTTGTGTCATGTCTTGTGTTATGCCCTGTGTGTTATGCCCTGTGTCATGTCCTGTGTCATGCCCTGTGTTATCCCTGTGTCATGTCCTGTGTCATGTCCTGTGTTATGCCCTGTGTTATGCCCTGTGTCATGTCCTGTGTTATGCCCTGTGTTATGCCCTGTGTTATGCCCTGTGTTATGCTTTGTGTCATGTCCTGTGTTATGCCCTGTGTTTTGCCCTGTGTCATGCCCTGTGTTATGCCCTGTGTTATGTCCTGTGTCATGTCCTGTGTCATGTCCTGCGTTATGCCCTGTGTTATGCCCTGTGTCATGTCCTGTGTTATGCCCTGTGTCTTTATTATTGCATGTGCTCAGCACTGTATGATGCTCTGTGTTCTGGTCTTGTTATTTCGTGTGCTCTGCTCTGTAGGATGCTCTGTGTTCTGGTCTTTGTTATTCCATGTGCTCTGTTCTGTATGATGCTCTGTGTTCTGATCTTTGTTATTCCATGTGCTCTGGTCTGTATGATGCTCTGTGTTTCTGTCTTTGTTATTCCATGTGCTCTGGTCTGTATGATGCTCTGTGTTTTTGTTATTCCATGTGCTATGCACTGTATGATGCTCTGTGTTCTGGTCTTTGTTATTCCATGTGCTCTGGTCTGTATGATGTTCTGTGTTCTGGTCTTTGTTATTCCATGTGCTCTGTTCTGTATGATGCTCTGTGTTCTGGTCTTTGTTATTCCATAAGCTATGCACTATATGATGCTCTGTGTTCTGGTCTTTGTTATTCCATGTGCTCTGGTCTGTATGATGCTCTGTGTTCTGGTCTTTGTTATTCCATGTGCTCTGTTCTGTATGATGCTCTGTGTTCTGGTCTTTGTTATTCCATGTGCTCTGGTCTGTATGATGCTCTGTGTTTTTGTTATTCCATGTGCTCTGGTCTGTACGATGCTCCATGTTTCAGGGTTCTAGTCCTCTTCTTACCAGAAACTGCGAACTGTTTCATTCATAGGCTGATGACTCCACAAGTCCAGCGTGCTTCAACCTCTATGGTGAGGGCTTGGGCTTGGAGGCCTGATTACATCAAGCTGTGAGACTAGACAGGCATACCTCTCAGTTCTGTTGGGACTAGACTGGCATACTTCTCAGTCTTGTTGGGACTAGACTGGCATACGTCTCAGTCTTGTTGGGACTAGACTGGCATACGTCTCAGTCTTGTTGGGACTAGACTGGCATACTTCTCAGTTTTTGTTGGGACTAGACTGGCATACTTCTCAGTCTTGTTTGGACTGGACTGGTATACTTCTCAGTCTTGTTGGGGCTAGACTGGCATACTTCTCAGTCTTGTTGGGCTAGACTGGCATACCTCTCAACCTTGTAGGGGCTAGACTGGCATATTTCTCAGTCTTGTTGGGACTAGACTGGCATACTTCTCAGTCTTGTTGGGACTAGACTGGCATACTTCTCAGTCTTGTTGGGACTAGATTGGCATACGTCTCAGTCTTGTAGAGGTCAGCTTGCTCCATTGTGCTTTCATACGGCAGCGTGAGTTTTAATCAGAATTAATTGTTGTGATGAAGTTGAGTGGAGTACAATATCCGATCTCACGCCACTCTTCTTTGATCCCTGGATGGTTCTCCCACTGTGGAAGGTCTGCTGTGTGCCACTCTTCTTGATCCCTGGGTGGTTCTCCCACTGTGGAAGGTCTGCTGTGTGCCAGTCTTCTTGATCCCTGGGTGGTTCTCCCACTGTGGAAGGTCTGCTGTGTGCCCACTCTTCTTGATCCCTGGATGGTTCTCCCACTGTGGAAGGTCTGCTGTGTGCCACTCTTCTTGATCCCTGGATGGTTCTCCCACTGTGGAAGGTCTGCTGTGTGCCACTCTTCTTGATCCCTGGATGGTTCTCCCACTGTGGAAGTCTGCTGTGCACTCCTAGTCATCAACGTCATTCAGTAAACCCCACGTCCACACTCTCTCTGTCATACCTGCTGTTCCAGACCATGACGTGTGACCTCCTGCTGTTTAGAACTTCCATTTTTGGGGCCTGTGGTTCTCTGGTGGCATAGTGTTTTGTCTGACAGTGCTAACCGCAAGCGCTTTAAGCATTTGGTTGTGTCTATACGTGCACCTTTCCCGGAACTAGCGCTGCTTCACATGAACTCTGGACATGCTCCGCTGGGTGTTCTCACTGACAGAGCGGACACGGGGTCACATGTTTTTCCAAATGTTACCAGGTTTGATTTCGAGTGCAGGAGATCACAGACAAACCTGAGGATGAAGCTGATCCTGAGAAGTGCCATGTGCCAGATGTCATTCCAGATGAGACTTCTTTGGAGTGCGTTTTACATGTCATCCTCTGCCCCTTCATCTTTCTCCACACTTAATACGGGATAGATTTGCTGTATAAGACACCCTTCACTACCGACAGCGTGGAAAACCATATTAATATATTCAGTGATGGACATTTTTTTTCACTGAAATATATACATACATGTGCATCAAATAGAACCACAGCCTAACGATTTGTGTACCCTGCTTCTAACAATTATAACTATGTTGGTTTGCGTGTTTGTGTCCCTCAGTGTGCGACCCAGGTTACTACGGCATGGACTGCAGTCAGATCTGTCACCAGCACTGTTCTTCAGAGGGCTGTTACATGGACGACGGAAAGTGTATCAGTACGTACTGCCTTTGGTTTGGAGCCCCACCAGGGAGGCCATGTGTTTGCTTGCGATTGTTCACTTGTTTGTTTCCACAAGTACACACAAACTATTTAAACAGATTTAATGATATGTGGTGGACAAATTGAACGTTGCCCATGTATGAATCTAGTGATCTGTGTGTACAGATCTGTGGGTGGGGATCCCGATCAAAAGCAAATCCAGGATCTGTCCAAAATGATTATCTCTGATTTCTTTGAACATAAACACTGTTAAATCACTCTTCACCAGCTACTACGAAGTCATTTGTTTTCATGGTACATAAACACTTTGTAGTGATATACATATTGAAATTTTGTACTGTTCATATCCTGTTACAACACACACACACACACACACACACACACACACACACACACACACACACACATACGGGAAATAATTCCTGTAGTCAGTGCACGCTATGAATTACTTCCCCTGACGAGTGATAGTTTTAGTATCACTCATGACAAATTGCTCACAGTGCTCTCTCTCTCTCTCTCTCTCTCTCTCTCTCTCTCTCTCTCTCTCTCTCTCTCTCTCTCTCTCTCTCTCTCTCTCTCACACACACACACACACACACACACACACACTCACAACACACACACGCACACACGCACGCACGCGCGCGCGCACGCACGCACGCACGCACGCGCACACACACACACACACACACACACACACACACACACACACACACACACACACAAAAGTAGCCTACCCATCAGTCCTACTTATTCCCTATTGTTTCAGAAGAACACGCTTTTTTGTTCTTCCTACGATTTGGTGTTAAAACATATCAAACATTGGATCTAAGCTCAATTTCACCTTGTGGAAGGTCCTTACTCTCCCGGATACCCCTCTGGTTTCTATGGCAACGGCTGACTGTGGCGCGTCACTGGGTTCTTGTAGCAGATGCTTATCTGACTTGTAGGAGCCCTACCAGCTGTGAACTATTTAGCTCTGCCACTGCCCTGTCACGTGTCGGCCCACAAAGACCATCAGTGAACGGCTCCTACTGTTCCCTCCTTTTCCAGGCCTTGGCAGCAGCAGGACCAGTGATCTCACAGCAGAGCTCAGTGAACGGCCACTACTGTGTCCCTCCTCCTGCCCATCAGGCCTTGGCAGCAGCAGCAGGACCAGTGATCTCACAGCAGAGCTCAGTGAACGGCCACTACTGTGTCCCTCCTCCTGCGGGACCAGTGATCTCACAGCAGAGCTCAGTGAACGGCCACTGCTGTGTTGTCCCTCCTCCTGCCCATCAGGCCTTGGCAGCAGCAGGACTAGTGATCTCACAGCAGAGCTCAGTGAACGGCCACTACTGTGTCCCTCCTCCTGCCCATCCTTTCCCCCCCCATCCCACCCTCCCCCTACCCCCCCCCCCCACCCCCACCCCCGTCTCCTCCCCCAGCTCTTAGTCTGGCTTTGTTATCTCATCGCCTATTACCCCTCTTGGGGCACAGGCCGCCAACCAAGGACCTCCAGGCGTCTCTCTGTCCTGGACTCTTCTATCCAGCTGGTTCCATGTCATCCCCATGCTCCTGATGTTATTTTCCCCTTTTTTCATTTTTCCCTCCATGTTCATTCTTTCTTTTTCGCGTACCTACGTTCATTAATATTCCCTCTTTAATCCAGGCTGTGACGGTGCTTTCTGGGGAGAGCAGTGTCAACATGCCTGTGGCAGATGTGAGACAGACGAGTGCGACATCGACAGTGGCACCTGTGCAGGTAATCACAGCCCCCTGCTACATACTGGAAGTGTGAATCACCATTCCCATTGCTGCACGTTTGTATAGCATTCTTGCTGTTTATTAGAAGACAAAATGTCCTTTTCTTGATGTTCATTACAGAGGCCAGAATAGCTCAGTTGGTAGAGCGCCGGATTGTAATCTTGGAGATCCTAAGGTTGCGGGTTCGAATCTCCGCCATGCCGCTTTGGTACAGGGGGATCTTTTTCCTCGCAGTTAACATCGGTTCTGACTCCATTTCCTGAGTAGTCTGAATGAGACTATTAACCGAGGTTCTGTGTGTGTACTATGCATAACA
This sequence comes from Conus betulinus, assembly GCA_016801955.1. Lineage (NCBI taxonomy): Eukaryota > Metazoa > Mollusca > Gastropoda > Neogastropoda > Conidae > Conus > Conus betulinus. The sequence continues at coordinate 45,295 of JADBJO010002554.1, forward strand.
TCTTGCACACTCGTCGTAAAATCCCATCAGCAACTTTCAGAAGACAAGGCCAGTTTGGCCGTTGGTATGGATGACACGTTACAAATTGCACCCTGTGTGAGAAATTAAAAGTATGAAGGAAATAAAGATATTGAGTGAACGATACTGACTGCATGACACGGGAAACGACCGAAAGAAGCGCCGGCAGGCAGCTCTCTTCAGTCGGCGCTACCGAGGTAGGCAGCCTGTTGCTTGCACGAGAATGTGGATTGTCAGCAACTAGAACCTTTGGAAAGGCGCTTTTTAAATGCTATGTCATTATTATCATTGTTATATGGATCACCTTTGTTAATGATCATGAGGGATACAGCTCCTCTTTCATACTGATCCTTTAGAATACGCAGTCACATTTTTCTCTCATTATTTGAAATCCAGAGAAATCCAGACTCCTTTACTTTCCATTCGCAAAAATAAAAATCCCCCTTGATGGCTTCTAGGGCTAAACACACTTTCCTGTTGCTCATTGGGAATAAGTAGCCCTTCTGAATTGTCTGTTGGAGACGAGATTAATCTTTCTGAATTCAGTTCGCGCAGTTGCCGTTTGTTAATGCAGCGCTTGACTTGCCTTTCAGTTATGATGTTAAAACATCTTACATTTTAACAATGTACTGTGAATGTTGCTAGATACAAATGTGTGCAGAGTATTCGAATAAGAATCGTGTCAGATGAATCAGTTAGTATCATTTTGGTAATCAACAGATAAACTGCTATCCAAAGAAACTATACGAGAGAGAGAGAGAGAGAGAGAGAGAGAGAGAGAGAGAGAGAGAGAGAGAGAGACATTATACTTCCAATGCCAAAGAAAGAAAAAGTTGTATTTTCAGCTACATTTTCTTACCTTTAAGGTTGGGATCAGTTTAGTTTTATTGTTAATGCCCAGCCAATTATACAGTCACCTTTTCAGAGTCGTTTACTTCAACTAAGCAGCTATTGCATTATAATTGGATACTTCAATGCTCACCACAAAAAGTATTTTGATGCGGGCAGCGTGTGAGCCTGGCTCTCTCTCTCTCCTCCTCTCTCTCTCTCTCTCTCCTCTCTCTCTCTCTCTCTCTCGTTTTTTTTTCCTAAATTTCTCCCCTCTATTTTCTGTGCGACCTTTCGTCAGATCCATCTTCAAACCCACACCTCTCTTCATCCAGTAATTTCTTCTCTTTTTTATTATTATTAGTATTATTATTATTATTATTGTCCATCACTTCTTATCATCTTCTTTCTCTCTCTCTTTTTTTTTTTCGATTTCTTTTCGGTTCTTTCATTATCCCTTCTCGTGTTTTTTTTTTTTGAACTTTTCCATCTTTCCGTTTCTTCCTCGTCTCTTCAGCTACTTCCAGCTTATGTTGTCTTCATCCATCCCAACCTCTTTAATTTTCTTTCTTTTATTTATCTTTTCTTCATCCATCCTCGCTCTTCTCTGTTCTCCTAATCCTTTTTCCTTCGTCTTCTTTTTTGTCTCACTCCTCTTCTTCATCTTTTAGTTTTAACTTCATCTCTTTCGATTGTTTCCCCTTTTTTCTACCATTGATCTTGCTTTCTTGCCGTCATCTTCCTCACTGTCTCTATTCTCACTATCTGTGCAGAGTGCAGCCCTGGCAGCTACGGCGACAGGTGTCAGCACTCTTGTTCCACCCAGACACCAGGCTGCCACGTGTGTGAGCGGGACGGCACATGCACAGCCTGCTTTGACAACTTTGAAGCCCCGGACTGCACAGGTTAGGGATCTCTGGCCCACATGTCGCTGGCCATTAGCGCTTGACTGAAATGCATGTCTGATACGAAACTGACACATGCACTATTTTTTGTTAAAAAAAAAAAAAAACTATACAAGAAATCAGACAAAACAAAAACAAAAATAAACAGGCAGCAGGCCACGTCAGGCATCCATCAACCAAAGGAAAGTTAAATCAAAAAACAAATCGTAGTTGTTTCCCTTTCGGTGCTTTGCTTGGACAGAGTTTACGCTGCATATCCAGGGTGGTTTGATGAAAAATGACAACTAGCAGGACTTTCTCTCAGAACGGACATGGGTTCCCGTGTTTGTCCTCTTGTTTCTTATTAGATCTAGCCAAAAGAAGTCAGACTGCATGCGCCGCCTTCTCCTTCATCTTTAGATGGAATGTAAGTTCGTTCTTTGTGTTGTTGGTTTTATATTTCTTTGTTTGTTCGTTTGTTTTGTTGGCTCTCTCTCTCTCTCTCTCTCCTCTCTCTCCTCTCTCTCTCTCTCTCTCTCTCTCTCTCTCTTTCTTCTTGTTTTTTTGAGGGTTTTTTAATGTCTATGTGAGGTAGAGCTGGAGATTGCTGTACATTTGGTTCTGTTTTCAGTTTAAGTTAATATGAAAATCTGCTTTGCATTAGGCTCAGTGAGTTTTCGAACTGAATGCGTAAAACATTATATTTCTGAATCTGTTTTGCATTGAACTCAATCCATTTTATATGTTGGTCTTTTTTCTTTTCTGGTTTCTGAATCAGTATTCGCTGTGACGTGTAAGCGCTGGTTATATGGCACGTTAGATGTTTTGTTGAGCCCGTTCTGCGAGTAGTTTGTCCGTAGGACTTTTTTTTCTTGATTTATGAGAATGTAGAAAGGCTTGTTGAATTATTATGAGCTTACTTGAAAAACATAACAGTTTTCGTTTGGCTCCAATGTGTGCTTCAGTTAGTTTGTGATGCAGTTTCATTGAGGAGCTAGCTGTCACGGCATGCGGAATCATCCATATACGCTACACCATACATTATGTTAGGTCATGTGACGTTGCGTGGGTATTTCTAGATAGTCCTTAAGATGCATTTTTAATGCTGTGGCTTCTAACTATAAATCGTGAATTGTATGGAACGGTCTTTGTAGCTATGGCATAACTATGTTTTCGTTTTTTTTTTTTTTTTTTTTAATTAGTCTGTAGGGAGGGGTACTACAAATCAAGTTCTGGGTCATGTCAGCAGTGTGGCTGTGCTTTCGTTTGGCTGCGACCCAGAGACAGGGAAATGCAACGGTCAGTGGTCCTCTGGCACCATGTCAATCCTCTGTCTGTCTGGCTGAAGATGTCACCCCCTTCATTTCCCCTTCTTTTCCCCCCCTCTCTCTTCTCTCTCTCCTCTCTCTCTCTCTCCTCTCTCTCTCTCTCCTCTCCCCTCTCTCTCTCTCTCTCTCTCTCTCTCTCTCTCTCTCTCTCTCTCTCTCTCTCTCATTTACCTCACCTTTCCTCCCCCTCTGCACATGCATGTACCTCATTTGTCTGCTTTCACTGAGTGCTATTACCATAACCAGCCTCTCATGGAGCTCATCTTGTAACTCAAGACCTCGTCAAACGTACAATTCTCTCTTCTCCACTGTAAACAAGTCATCTTGGTCCCTTGCTTACATGTCTGTTTCAGAGCTGTCTTCACATTCTCTTGGCTTCCATTACCGACGTAGTGAACACTCTCTCCCTGTTTGGCAGTATTCCCTGATGCATACAAGTGTTCTTGGATAAAAGCTCTGTTGGGAAGCATTCGCTTGACCCTGATGATGGCTTAGAAAATTAATTTGCCAGAATGTCTTGTATTTTTGCAGCTGAACCGTTAGACTTGACTCACGGCGATTTGCGTAACTTGCTTCAGTCAGTAAACAGACCTCATGACAGAACTGAAACAGCACTTGTAAAGATAGTTAATGAGATTTTAACATCTCTCGGTTGTGGAGAAACCTGAATGATTTTCGATCTTTCTGCTGCTGTTGACATCAGTGACCATGCTATGCTACAGACTCGGATGCTCCTTGAGCATTTCCGGCCTCACATTGTGTCATTGTTCAAATCCTAGCTCAGAAACAAAACTGGAACAGTTTGGGTAGGTGGCCTTCAGTCTTACACATAAGCAGCTATGTATGGTGTCCCCAGAGGTCTGTGCTTGGGCCATTGTTGATTATTCTTCACACCAATCTGCTTTTCGATGTTCAAACACTGTCTGTAAACACATGCCGTAACTAGTCATGATTATGCAAAAGATGTCGTTCAGTACTATATTGCTGATATAACAACTTGGATGAACTGACACAAATTGTAGTTAAATGATAGCAAAGCTGAACCTATTATTATCTTTTCAAACAGGATATTTGATAACGGTTCTTTAATTTATTATCCTAAGATTGGAGATTCAGATATTTCTTTTGAGCCTACTATCAGTAGTATATGTAACAACTCGCACACATGCAAGTGTGTGTTTGTGTGTGTGTGTGTGAGAGAGAGAGAGAGAGAGAGAGGGGGGTGAGTGTGTGTGTGCGTGTGTGTGTGTGTGTGTGTGCGCGCGCGCGCGCGCGCGCGCGTGCGTACGTGCATGCGTGCGTACGTGCGAACGTGCGTGCGTGCGTGTGTGTCTGTGTTTGTGCGTGTGAACGCACGCACCCCGCCATTCCTATGCATAGGACCTTCATTTCTGGTTATTTCTCCCTTTCTTTCCTTAAGTAAATGACCGTACTTTCAGGTTGTCCTGACCGTCAATATGGTGATCGGTGTACCAAGGACTGTCCAAGTGGCTGTGTGACATGTGACCAGGACTCGGGTCGGTGCACCAAGTGTGACTACAACCGCAGCCCTCCGGACTGTGATGGTAAGTGCGTGTCTCCCTGGAAAAGTACCTGGCTGACGAACCAAATTTCGTCAAGTGTTGTTTGTCTGTCATTCAGGCAGTTAGGAGGGCTAGTTGAGAAAAGAACTATGCATAAATGACTATGTCAAAATCCAAAATCGGATCAAGTCATGACACTTAAAGCCTGGTCTTAAAGAAAGTTTATCACTGATTATATTTCAGTCAAGCAAAATGAAGAAATACTGTTGCCTTTTGAACTGAAATACAGGTTTTTCTTTATCTAGTTACTTCAAGACAACCGCCGCAACCACATAACTAATGCAAGAGAAAAACGCAAGGCCTCAGTGCCCCCCCCCCCCCCCCCCCCTCCCCCCTTCCCACATCAGAGGCGTTCAAATGCCCCTACTGCCCACGGCTGTGTGCCTCGAGAATCGGTCTCTCCAGCCACACTCGTGCCCATGAGAGACGGTCACAGTGACATTGTTGAAATCGATAGTCTACCACACAGTTACTTCAAGTGGAGCTCTTGGAACAAGACTGTCATGAGCTTTCACCAAATGCTTGTTACTCCTGCCGTTTGCATCCAGATTCTCACTAAGATGATTTTGCTGAGTAGTACCTCACTTCACATGAAAATTTTATTATCTTAATAACGAGAAGTCAGCATACCGACACCAAACATACAGAAGGACAAAACAACAAAACAACAACCACGACACAAAAACAAGAAAACAACACCACCGCTGATGAAGACGGACGGACGTCTGTCGAAAGCTCTGACTAAATCCTTATTTCCCAGCTGAGTGACCTGTCTGAATCCAGTAATCGCCACAAGAAAACAGTGTGTAAGACCAGCGTCTCATTCATACAATTCACCTAGCCAACTAACAGACCCAGATATGGCCCTGCACTGACCAATTTATATACCGGTGTCTCATCTCCACAAAGTAATAAGCAAGGGAAGTAACTTTGCAAGGCATTTGACTTTAAACCATCGCAGTTTAGTTACCTGTTAATTTGGCACACACGAACACAAGAGGCACAGAGAACATGCAAACATACTTCTTTGACCTCAGTAGGGACAGCACTCCGCAATACGTCCGGATACAAAATACAGCTGTGTATCCTTGGACAGATAAAAGCCGTTTGGTCATCTCTTGGCAATTAATGAAGCCAAAGCATTTTTTGTTTGAGTAGTAGTACAGATTTGTGTGTAAGTTTCCTATGAAAGTAATATCAGTTTCTTCACCAGTTCTTCAGTTTTCGTCAACCAGGAATGCCAGCCAGCAGGTCGTTGGACTTGAGTGTTTCAGAAATGACTGGCGCTGGCTTACTTTGCCAGTGGAGGTAGGGGTGGGAATCCACTTTCGTTTCAGAGATATCTACATGGGCCAAAAAATAACCACAGACCCGCTTGCCATGGTGAATTGTTCAAACCCTGTTGGCTTCATTGTATACCGTGTTGACGGCTCCGCAGCTGGGGATTAGTGCATCAGGTTCCCAGTTCAGAAGTCGGAGCTCGGAGTTTGAATCTTTGCTACCGCTTTGAGAATTTCCTTCAGCATATTAATTTCAACCGAAACATCGGGGAAGGTGTGAGTGGAGGTGGATAGCAGTCATCCCACCGAAAAAGTTGTTGGGTGAGGGAGAGTGGAGTGGAGGGTGGAGGAGGTACCAAACATGCCTTGGGAATGCAGCGCACAATCCAGAAATAGGCTGCCATGATTGTCTGGTAAGGCACATCTAGGACAAATTTTGATAGAGTCGGTTGAAATTCAAATTCTTTTAAGTGGGGGAACATGGGTCAGGAGTGACGAAGGAGAGAAGGATGGGACTCCTGAATGTTACGGATGGTTGCGGTGCGTGTTTTGCTGTCTGACTCTCTCTCTCAAAAGTTTGGATGCGTGTAATAATTATTCCCTACACACTCCCACACCATACGCACATGGATAGCCAGGCAACACACGAGTTAGATTTCTTTTTCTGTATATTATGCTGCCTGAACCATCAAATATACATTCATGTGAATTGGTACAAATCAATACATATCACTACATAGCATATAGATCAAGATATCAATACATAGGAACCATCAGATATCAGCGTATCATATTACACATCTTGATATCACTCACAGATCTCGCCGGCGCCGTCCACAGTGTCTCACATATACAGTCAACACACTCGGTTCCACAGTACCCAAGCCACAGTCTACAGCACTAAAAGAAGACAAAGAAGGATAACCAAGGTCCCCACATGATAAGCACAGCCGTTCACAAACACAAGCGATGAAGAAGAATAAACAGTGTCTCCACACAACAAGCGCAATAAATCAGGTCGAACTATCAGAAGAATAACCGCAGATTCACATTCACAAAGCACAGTAATCAGTAGCAGAAGAACCGCAGATCCACAAAGCACAGTTATCCATAGAAGAAGAACCGCAGATTCACAAGGCACAGTAAACCATCAAAGACCTGCAGATTCACAAGGCACAGCAATCAATATTGAATCCCCGGAGAACACGATTTCAGCAAAGTCCCATAGAACACAATAAACTTCGATTCGACGTGTTTGTTGATCTAAAACAAAAATCAATTAACTTCTCCGTGTATTGATATTTTACAATGTTCACATCAATAAACTCAGCCCCACGACACACATGAGGCGGTACAATTAGAGCACATAAATATTCTTGCAGGAGTTTTAAGTCACTCTCGGCGACACAGCATTCACAACAATTTTATAACAAATAAATTTCCTGGTTTATATTTCGCTGGTACCATCATCAGAAGTATCGCACATACACAGTGAACTTCCACGCACTACTGACTTGAAAGTCAGCCTCTCCACATAGTATCACTACGGAGAAAACGACGATTTAAACAAAATAAAATAGGCTGGACACCAAAGCGTTGACGTCACACTCAAGAATTCCCCCATCCCTTGTCCTCTTTCTGTGGTCCTTGCCTGCCGATATGAAATGGACCATCATGTTGGTTGCCACCCTTGTCCTCTTTCTGTGGTCCTTGCCTGCCGATATGAAATGGACCATCATGTCGGTTGCCTCCCTTGTCCTCTTTCTGTGTTCCTTGCCTGCCGATATGAAATGGACCATCCTGTTGGTTACCTCCCTTGTTCTCTTTCTGTGCTACTTGCCTGCCGATGTGAAATGGCCCATCATGTTGGTCACACAATGTTTTGTAACGTGGCAGCGCCACAACACACACATCATAGCCTTTGTGATTGTTGTTATTGTTTTGTTTTCTTTCCCAGTGCTCTGTTTGTTTCTAGATGAAGATCTGGTTACATTCCAGTTGCGTCCCTTTGTTTCTTGCAAAATTCAAAATACATGTCTATTGATATTAAGAAACATGGAGTTTGCAATAATGATAATAATAATGACGACGACAACGACAGAATAAGAAGAAGAAGAAGAAGAAGAAGAAGAAAAAGAAGAAGAAGATGATGATGATGATGATGATGATGATGATGATGATGATGATGATGATGATGATGAAATATAATTATAATAGAAATGATGATACCTTTTTGACCTCCAACCTCTCTTTTCACATAAAAGAAGATTCTTTTGTCATCTGCTTTCCTTTTTATTTTATGTTTTCTTCTTTCTGTCTGCCCAACGTTTTCAGTAGCCGTCCATCGTTTTTGCCTCCACTGGCATTCTCGGCATCTCTGTTGTAGGCAGACTGGATTGTGTAGGAGGATGTAGGGAGGGAGGGGGGAGGAGGTAGGCATTAAGTTGTCAGTGCAGCAGTAAGAAGTGAAAACGTGGTTTGAATATTTGGTTTAGACTGTGAATGATGAATGGAAGAGTATGGAGCTTCTGATGCCAAGATAGTGTGCTTTACCATCAATTTCCATTCTTCTTCGTCTCCTTGTGATGATGATGATGATGATGATCAACATCATTATTATCATCTTAGTTATTATCTTCATCATGATTATCACTACAGCATTACCATCATGAAAATAATTGTTAACGATCGTTATTATTATTATTATTATTATTATTTATTATTATTATTATTATTATACTATGAGTAGTACTAGTAGCAGTAGTACCCAGTAGTAGTACTAGTAGTCGTAGTAGCAGAGTTGCTATTATGATTTCATCAATAATAAAGGTAATAGTGATGACGGTAATGATGTTGATGATGATGATGATTGTTATAATTATCATCATTATTATCTTCTTCAACATCATTATCATCATCATCAACATCATTACCGTTATCACTACTTCTATTATTACTGATGACATCATAATACTAACTCTACTAGTAGTAGTAGTACTACTACCACTACTACTAGTACTACTATTACCACTACTACTACTACAACTACTACTACTACTACTACTACTACTGATATTATAATGATAATAATGAAAACAACAACAACAATAATAATAATAATAATAATAATAATAATAATGATATAATAATAATAATAATAATAATAATAATAATAATGATGATGATGATGATGATGATGATGATGACGATGATGATGATGATGATGATGATAAAATGACAACTCTGATGACGACGATGACGACTTTATGAAGATCATCATCGTTGCCATCACAACGACCACCGTCGCCCTCTTCATCACTACCATCATGCTCATGATTTCACACAACTGTGCCCAGAGTGTCTGGACGGCTACTACGACAAAAGGTCACTCCGGCGCTGTTCTCTTTGCACGTGGACCTGTCTAAATGGCACGTTCTGTGACAAGGCGACAGGCTACTGTCCCGCCTGCCCCCCCGGCAAGAGAGGGAACAAATGTCAGTCCGGTAAGTTTGGGCCAATCTCATTGTCCCGGTTTCCCATCCTGAATTAAGGGTCCTGTTTGAACGAATCTGTTCGGCCATTTTGTCAGCAACGAACAAATGATTCATATCTTGTGACATTGCTTTCGGTTTGTTCTTTTTTCTGCTTTACATTGGAGGCAGAGGAGGTTTGTTTGTTTTTTTTTTTAGATTTTGCTGGATTAGAAATAATGTCAAAATTTCATTCACGGCGTTTCAAGATGACGGAGCGGAAGCAAAGGGACTGAAACAGAACATGTTTACAGCGGAATGAAGTGACGTCACGACAGTGTGACTAGATCGTTTTTACAGCTACGAAAAGTGAATGTTGTACTTGTTGCTACATTCAGAATCAGTGGAATTGACCGTGTAATGTATGTAGTCTTCATTGTAGTCGTCTGTAGTTGTGTGTGTTTTGTTGTCATTGTTGTTTGTTCCTGTATAAGGAATTATACTTTTTCACAGTTTTTTACATGAATTTTACTAGAGACCTCCCATTATGAACGAACCAACGAACGAACGAACGAACTGATTTAATGAATAGGCCATTCTCCCATGTCATAACAGGGACAGGTGGAGTAAGAGAAGTCATCCCAAACTCAAGATATAATCAATGACGCTTGAACCGTTATGTGAAATATATGTATAGTCACCTTTCATATTCCATAAACTGACCCATTTAGTATTAATCAGGAACATTGTCCGCACAAATTTATCAAATAACGACCAAAATCATTTATTATACAATCTTTAGAGTTTCTTGGATATTGGACCTCTGGTACATTATTATCCTCAACGTGAGAAAACAAATCGGAAAAGGAGAAGTCAGCTGCGTTGGAATGACCAGTCCTGGCGTTGAAATCTCCATTTATTATCAAAGATAGATCTCCGAACTCTTCATAAATATCGAGAATAGCTTGCTCAGGAATACGTATACCACTGTCAATCTCAGTTTCCGCATAATAAAGGCTTTGTGATGGAGGAATGTATATGCCTATGATTATTACATCCACATTTAAACCTGTACATAGTCTCTATAATCTCAACACAACGCAATTATCACATTCTATGTGAAAACGTTCAACGTATCTTTAAAATACTTTCCTTGTCAACAAAGCCACGCTACCTGATAGTCGTGATGAAACATTATCTGATAACTTTAACCCAGGTACCTTCCGTGATGAAGGACGGAGAGTGATTTCTTTCTCCTGGGTTTTTGTTTGTTTGTCGTTCATGGATCTGGGTCAATATTTTGTTTTTGTTCTTCATTTCATTTGCATTCCATTTCATTTGTTGGTTTTCATTGAGAGCCTGTTTGAGCTACCTGTAATTATGATTGTATGAACAGATGACTGTAAAATTGTGAACTATTTTGAGAGGCAGATCAGTAGGTTACATTACTCTGCCGTGAGTCGCTTGTACTCTAGCCGTCACGGGCACAGAACTCTGTTCTGTTCAGAGTACTGGCCGTATGGGGTTGACGAAATCTTCTGCTGGTTGTCGTTCTTGGGTGATAACGAGCGCGTGCGCTTCTGTGTGCGTGTGTGTGTGTGGGTGTGTGTGTGTGTCCCCACTTCCCAGACTGTGAGAGGGAAGTACGGGCTGAACTGTTTCTCTGCGATGTGGACGGTGCCAGGACTACACCTGTGACCCGGAGGATGGTTCCTGTGACAGGTGCTATGCAGGCTGGCAGTTACCGCTGTGCCAGGAAGGTCAGTGCAGGTGTTGGCCATTTTCAGCAGGTGTATGTCATACTCTTTTTTTTTTCAATCGATAAATTAATGTTCATAATGACCACACTGTTTCTTGTCTGCCATTGGCTGGTGAGAATTTGACTAACAAGTGAGATGTGGAGGCTATTTTTAGAACGTTCCGTGCAACGCGAGCAGTGAGAAGCACTAGAAGTCTGTGGAGTGTCACTAAAGAGAAGTGATTTTGTTTCTTTCTTTGTTTGCTTTGTTTTGTTCTCGTGAGAACATCTGCTCTCGCGCACCGCATACACTGGCACGCACATACATGGACTCGTGCTCACATTCCAAACACACACACACACACACACACACACACACACACACACACACACACACACACACACACACACACACAAGCACGCACGTATACACACACACACACACACACACACACACACACACACACACACACACACACACACACAAACACACACACACACACACACGTGTACACTCACCATACACACATACAGCCATAATAATAATTGTACCACCAATGTTAGGTAAGTTACTTAAAGGTCTGACCAGCGCGTTGGGCTAATGCTGTTGTTCAGGGATCTGCTAAGTCGTAGCCACGAGATCCTCTTAATAAATTCTCTCATCTTAGTCATTAATTCATTTATCCATCAGCTTTTAAATCTTGCGCAGTGTGGTCTGGAAACTTAGAGAATGTGATGTAGCGTATATGGACAAGTCGGCACGTAGTGACACCTTTATGTAACTAAAACTGAAACTTCTACGCAGAGAGGGACGCAGAGAGGAGAGAGAGAGAGAGAGAGAGAGAGAGAGAGAGAGAGAGAGAGAGAGAGAGAGAGAGAGAGAGAGAGAGAGAGAGCATGCTGCAGATTGTGAAAAATTTCCATCTTGACGACCCTCATACCAGGCATTCTGGCACTTAATCCCATGGTCCCATGTTCCTATCTTTTGCAGAGTGTGAGAACGGCACCTACGGGGAGGGTTGTCAGAAGAGCTGTGGGCACTGCCTGGCGGGTGCAGCCTGCGACAAAGCGCGCGGGACCTGCCAGGACTGTGATCCAGGATGGTACCCTCCGACCTGTCAACGAGGTCAGTGTCGCCGTCACTGGAAGGTTGAGGGTTCGAGTCCCGTCAAAAAGTAATATGTTTGAGAGAATGTCGGCCCGCGCTGGTTCCTACGCTGAATGTTGTAGAGAATGTCGGCCCGCGCTGGTTCCTACGCTGAATGTTGTAGAGAATGTCGGCCCGCGCTGGTTCCTACGCTGAATGTTGTAGAGAATGTCGGCCCGCGCTGGTTCCTACGCTGAATGTAGAGAATGTCGGCCCGCGCTGGTTCCTACGCTGAATGTTGTAGAGAATGTCGGCCCGCGCTGGTTCCTACGCTGAATGTAGAGAATGTCGGCCCGCGCTGGTTCCTACGCTGAATGTAGAGAATGTCGGCCCGCGCTGGTTCCTACGCTGAATGTAGAGAATGTCGGCCCGCGCTGGTTCCTACGCTGAATGCTGTGAGTGTGGTGAGAGCTCAGATGGGAAGAGTGGAGCCACAGAGTGGAGTGTTTCTATTTAACACAGATGTGTGTCTGAGAGTTGTGCTGAAACAGCCTGACCGACACCCCTAGTGTCTGTACCTCTTGAGTCTGGCATACGGTAAGATTTATTATGACGTGAAGCGTAGAGTGAAATCCCTGCTGTGTAGTCTCTCTGCCGAACAGAATGTAGATCAAGACATGCATGTTTAAGATCAGTCATCTGTATCTGTTGATGCTGTCTCATGGAGCCATCCCTACCCTCCCCTTCCCTTCCCTTCCCTTCCCACGCCTCTCCCCCCTCTCCTCCATGCCCTCCACTCATTTCCCAGACAGCGATGTATATCTGCCAGGGCGGCGAGTAGAAGACGACCAATACCATACAATGCATCTATTTACCGTTTGGAATCTACTGCATTAGGATTATGTAAGTGTATTGGAGAGAGAGAGAGAGAGAGAGAGAGAGAGAGAGAGAGAGAGAGAGAGAGAATGTTTCGTGCGGATTTCTGGCATGGTAGGATACGATTTTGAACCGAAGCATATGACAAAACATGTGTTTGCCTGTTTACACCCCGTTTAGGGTACATTTTGTTTTTAGCATCATAAGCAAACTCTAAGGGATATGTGTGTGAGAGAGCAGCAGGCTATGGATGCAGAAGACAGCAGAAGAAAAGTGTTCAAAGACTTGCAGGGATCCAGAGGTCTGCACGCCATTGTTCGTATCCAACAGGATGTACGCTTTTCCTTGCAACTTCTTTTCTTCCGTATTTGTTTGCTTTCGTCTGAATTGATTGAAAACGCCTTGATTAATTGATTGATTGATTCATTGATCTGTTGATGATTGCTGAGGGTGTAGGTTAATCGACTGATTGAGGAGTGTTTCGATGATCAAGTTGATGGATATTCTCTGTGTGGTTGGGGTTTTGGAAGGTTAGACTTGTTGCTTGATTGGCTGATGATTGATCAGTGGATCTATGGCTTGAGTGAGTGAGTGATTGAGTGAGTGAGTGAGTGATGGATGGATGGATAGATGGATGGATGGATTATCAATTAATTGATGGATTGATTGATGGATGGATGGATTGATGGATTGATTGATTTATCGATTGGTTGATTGATCGATTGGGTTGACTTCTTCACGTGTCTCTACCGTGGTATGTTTGTCTTTCGCACAGTACAACAGACAGTTCTTCCCTTTTGTGTCCACGTGCTTCTCTCTGTTGCAGAATGTAATGACGGATGGTACGGTCCAAACTGCAACAAGAGATGTGGCATTTGTCTAAATAATGCCATCTGCAACAAGACTAATGGCCACTGCCCTTGTCCAGTCGGAAAGCAGCCTCCCTTCTGTGACAAAGGTCAGTCTGTATGTGATAGGTCATGCATAGTTATTCACAATAGTTCTCTCTGGTGATACATGACCGCTCGATCCACAAATATGAAAGACAAATCATTATTCAGAGAGAGAGAGAGAGAGAGAGAGAGAGAGAGAGAGAGAGAGAGAGAGAGAGAGATGCCTTCCTTTAAAACAAATAGGAGGCGCTACTTGTAGTTTTATAGCAGGCTTCTTTTTTTCTTGCTCGGTTTTTCGGCTCTCCACATAATCAGTATATTCATTGTCTTTTTCTTCCTCACACATCAAAGAATAAGGTAATTACTGTTAGGCAATATGTATATTGTTACATGTGTGAATGTGAGTGCGGTGTGTGTCTGTGTGAGTATGCACGCGCGCACGCGTGTATATATGTATGTGTGTGTGTGTGTGTGTGTGTGTGTGTGTGTGTGTGTGTGTGTGTGTGTGTGTGCATGAGAGAGAGAGAGAGGGAGAGAAAGAAATGTGTTCATGCATGCTGTGTACACCTTTACAATAGTGTACCGCTGCAGTGCTCCAGTGGGAAGTGAATAACATGCCACTGTTCATAATGCTCCAGTGGGAAGTGAAGAACATGCCACTGTTCATAATGCTCCAGTGGGAAGTGAAGAACATGCCACTGTTCCTAATGCTCCAGTGGGAAGTGAAGAACATGCCACTGTTCCTAATGCTCCAGTGGGTAGTGAAGAACATGTCACTGTTCCTAATGCTCCAGTGGGTAGTGAAGAACATGTCACTGTCCCTAATGCCCCAGTGGGTAGTGAAGAACATGTCACTGTTCCTAATGCCCAGTGGGTAGTGAAGAAACATGTCACTGTTCCTAATGCTCCAGTAGGAAGTGAAGAACATGTCACTGTTCCTAATGCTCCAGTAGGGAGTGAAGAACATGTCACTGTTCCTAATGCTCCTGTGGGAAGTGAAGAACATGTCACTGTTCCTAATGCTCCAGTCAGAAGTGAAGAACATGTCACTGTTTCCTATTCTCCAGTGGGAAGTGAAGAACATGTCACTGTTCCTAATGCTCCTGTGGGAAGTGAAGAACATGTCACTGTTCCCTATGCTCCAGTAGGAAGTGAAGAACATGTCACTGTTCCTAATGCTGCTCCTGTGGGAAGTGAAGAACATGTCACTGTTCCCTATGCTCCAGTAGGAAGTGAAGAACATGTCACTGTTCCTAATACTCCAGTGAGAAGTGAACAACATGTCACTGTTCATAGTGCTCCAGTGGGTAGTGAAGAAATGTCACTGTTCCTAATGCTCCTGTGGGAGGTGAAGAACATGTCACTGTTCCTAATGCTCCAGTAGGGAGTGAAGAACATGTCACTATTCCTAATGCTCCAGTAGGAAGTGAAGAACATGTCACTGTTCCTAATGCTCCAGTAGGAAGTGAAGAACATGTCACTGTTCATAATGCTGGTGACTAAAAACTGCTGACTGAAGGTTGGCTCTCTGTCTCTTTCTGTCCTTAAGTCAGTCACCTTCCTTATTACAAGACAGAGAGAGATAGGGTAAGAGAGAGCAGGGGGAGAGAGAGAGATAGAGATCAAGAGAGAGAGACATTAAAAAGAGATAGGGGAGAGAGAAACAGAGAGAGAGAGAGAGAGAGAGAGACAGAGAGAGAAAAAGTGATAGACAGAGAGACCGAGTGACCAACAGAGACTGACAGACAGAGAAAGGGAGAGACAGAGAGAGGGAGAGAAAGACAGACAGACAGATAGGAGCAGAGAGAGAGAGAGAGAGAGAGAGAGAGAGAGAGAGAGAGTGAGTGAGTGAGTGAGAAAACGAGAGAGAGAGAGAGAGACACAGAAAAGAGAGAGAGAGAGAGTGAGAGAGAGAGAGAGAGAGTCTACACCAAAGTTTTTTTTTTTTTCAACACAGACTGCCAGAACGGCACGTACGGCCAGGACTGCAAACACAAGTGTGGTCACTGCAGGGAGGGGTCAGTGTGTGACTCTGTCAGCGGTCACTGCCCTCACGGCTGTCAACCGGGCTGGATTGACCCCGCCGGACTGTCCACTCACCTCTGCAGCACCGGTGAGTGGACCACGATGTGGGACAGCTGATGGATTGAAATCAAGATAAGGGTTCTTGACACAGGCAAGCTGGGGAGAGGATGGAAAGGCGGGGGAGACTGGGGGAGAGACAAAAAAAAAAATACTCCATACTCCTCTTCCCATCCCTTCCCGATTTTTCCAGAAGGTACCTCCCCCCTCCCTCCCCCCCCCGCCCCCCCCCCCCCCCCCCCCCCCCCCCCCCCCCCCCCCCCCCCCCCCCTTTTGCTGCCTAGTTTTTCTCTGCCAGTGAGTTGCGTTCTTCAGAGCTGTTAGAGTGTCTGGTGGTGTTGATGCTGACTGGGTAATATCAGTGATGTATATGCATTCATAGTGTGCATCATGTTAGAGTAGCATTGGCTGTCTGATATCTCCAGAGCATGTCGCATGACATCAGCACTGTAAATGTCTCCAGGGTGTTCATTATGTCTGTATGATATCATTATCGTAAATTCTTCCAGGATGTACATAACGTCCGTATGACATTAGCACTGTAAATGTCTCCATGGTGTCCATTATGTCTGTATGACATCAGCACTGTAAATGTCTCCATGGTGTCCATTTATGTCTGTATGACATCAGCACTGTAAATGTCTTCATGGTGTCCATTATGTCTGTATGAAATCAGCACTGTAAATGTTTCCATGGTGTCCATAATGTCTGTATGACATCAGCGCTGCAAATGTTTCCAGCGTGTCCATAATGATGTTATGACATCAACAATCTTTCAAGGGTGTTCAATACGTCATTATGACAACGGCACTGTAAATTTCTTCAGGCTGTCCATTGAGTCCATGACATTAGCACTGTAAATGTTTCCAGTATGCCCATTTTGTCTATGACGTCATCATTGGAAATGTTACCAGAGTCTCCGCTATGTCCATGACATCATCACTGTCAATGTTTCCAGAGTGTCCCGCAGGACTGTACGGTGACCTGTGTAACCAGACCTGTGGACACTGTCACAGCAGCAGCTCGTGTCATCACGTGACTGGCCAATGTCTTCAGGGCTGCGCTGAAGGCTTCACAGGAGCACACTGCATGGAAGGTAAAAATAGTCTGCAGTAAATAAGCAATATCCACAGGGACACACTGCATGGAAGGTAAAATTAGTCTGCAGTAAAATAAGCAATATCCACAGGGACACACTGCATGGAAGGTAAAATTAGTCTGCAGTAAAATAAGTAATGTCCACAGGGTCACACTGCATGGAAGGTAAAAATAGTCTGCAGCGAGGTAAGCAATGTCCACAGGGACACACTGCATGGAAGGTAAACATAGTCTGCAGTAAAATAAGCAATGTCCACAGGTACACATTGCATGGAAGGTAAAAATAGTCTGCAATAAATTAAGCAATGTCCACAGGGACACACTGCATGGAAGGTAAAAATAGTCTGCAATAAAATAAGCAATGTCAACAGGGTCACACTGCATGGAAGGTAAAAATAGTCTGCAGTAAGGTAAGCAATGTCCACAGGGACACACTGCATGGAAGGTAAAAATAGTCTGCAATAAAATAAGCAATGTCAACAGAGTCACACTGCATGGAAGGTAAAAATAGTCTGCAGTAAAATAAGCAATGTCCACAGGGACACACTGCATGGAAGGTAAAAATAGTCTGCAGTAAGGTAAGCAATGTCCACAGGGACACACTGCATGGAAGGTAAAAACAGTCTGCAGTAAGTTTAACATTGTCCACAGGGGTGAACTGCAGGCTTAAGTAGAGCACACTGCATGGAAGGTGAATGGTCCATTCTTAAGTAAGCATTGTCTTCAGAAATACATCGGGGCTTCTGTGGAACATACTGCGCGGAAGGTGAGGGGTATGCTGTGTGGTAGGCATGTGTGTGAACCACGTGTGTCTCGAAAACAAAACGGAAACGCAGATGCAAATACTGCGACCACACAGGTGAGCCTTATTCACTCTGACGGAGAGAGCATGTTGCTCAGAACTTTCTGACCAAGGTGCGGACGTCTCCATATACCTTTGACCTGCCTGACACCTGCACGTATTGTATGGACGGTCTCAAAACATCCTTAAAAACGTTTAACATCAACATTCGGGAACGAACTGCTATGGATCGAGCTAGATGGCTCTGCTCTATCCACAAAGGTGCTAATTAAAGTGAAGAAAGGAGACTAGCTGCTTTATGTGAAGAAAGGAGACCAGCTGCAGCACAACAAAAGAGACAGGCAAGGAAAGCCCGCGCCAGCTAGCAAGAGGTCTCACACATTCCCTGTCCAATCTGCCACCGCACATTCCGTGCACGCATCGGCTGATCAGCCACCTGGGTATCCACAAATCATCTCAGAGCCCTTCAACCCCGAGATGACTGAAGTGGTTCTGGGTCGACTCGATGGGGCAACAACAACAACAACAACAACAACAACAATAAGAGACGCTAGGTGCTCATCTGACCAAAACAGAATTCAGGTTGACAACATGCTGGTTCAACACTGACTAACAAGGAAACAAGCAGAATTCATCTCACTGGTAATGACCGCTCACGCCCGGCTCTTGCAGAGGAGTTTGTTCTCCTTCATGTGTAAGTCTGTGACCAGGTTGGTCAAAATGGCCGCTGTCAGCCGATTCTTCGTGGTCTTCAGTGGAGAAATAGGCTCAGTCTGTGACCAGGTTGGTCAAAATGGCCGCTGTCAGCCGATTCTTCGTGGTCTTCAGTGGAGAAATAGGCTCAGTGTCCCTTTGATGGGTGACGCTCGCACCGTCATTTGGCTTTTTTTTTTTTTTTTTAATCAAATGGCACATCAGCCAGTTGTTTTGTCCTGTTTGTCAGCTCAATCGTGGTCATGGTTTTCTTTGATTTAATGCTGGGCGACTGTTGTGGCATGTCGGGGGTTGAAGGAGCTGATGTAGTCTGGGTGCATGCATCATTGTGTCAGTCTCTATGGAAAACAGAAAAATCAGAACAAAATTACAAATACATTGAATAGATAAAATCGACGGTAGAACAAAAGTTGAATTTGACTAACAGCACAGGTCAGAGAGAGAGAGGGGGGGGGGGGGTAAAGGGGGAACAGACAGACAGACAGAAAGATAGACAGACAAACAGAGACAGAGACAGACAGACAGGGACAGAGAGACAGATAGTCCGAGGCAAACATTCAGAGACAGACAGACCGACCGACAGAAACACAGACAGAGACAGAGAAATAGAAACAGACAGACACACAGACACACAGACAGAGAGAACATGCAGTTATGATAAGCGCGACCCCTACTTTGTAGTGCGCAAAAGGTTTATTTCACTTGAGCAGCGATCCTCACAGCCCAAGAAGACCCTCTCTCCATCAAGAACAATGTGTGACGGAAAAGACGATCATAGAACACGTGATGCAGCCGTCAACAGCTCCCAGTAGGACGGGTCTTGAAGGTGTGTATGGTGGGGTCTACTCATCTTGTTTATCACCCTGCCGACCACCAGGGTCTCTCATCGCCGCTGACACCAGAGTAATCAGAATGAGAGATGTGCCGACGATATCTGTGAGTTGCTAAGAAGATTAGGCATCAGGAGTAAAATGATAGAAAGAAACATGTGGAAAACGTCACCCAGACCTACCCATGAAACACACAAAGAAACGAACGATATTGTACATGAACTTGTTTCAATGTTCATCTTCTTTTTTCTCGTTGTTGTTGTTGTTGTTGTTGTTGTTGTTGCTGTTGTTGTTGTAGCTGTCATTGTTGTTGTTCTTGTTGCTTCTACTGTTGCTTTTTGGTTTTTGCTGACATTGTTGCTGTTATTGTTGGTTTCTTGCTGCTCTTGTGGGGTAGTCTTTGCGTTTGTTTCTTCCCTGTTTGATTGCTTCCTAGTTCGTGTTTCTTGGTGTATTGTAGTTTGTTTCCTCCGGACGCACGTTTTTGTGTGAGTGAAGCAAAATGGAAGAGATCTCCGTGGTAACACTTTTCATTCTCAGACATTTGATTTCTGTATCTACAGTGGCCGAAGACGAGGGACTTGATATGGGGATTATCATCGGCATTGTCGTCGCTGCGCTTTTCGTCGTCCTCATCATCGTTATAGTCATCGTGATTGTCCTGAAGTGAGTGCCCTTGGTACTGCAAGCACCATTGCTTTTGATGTTATTATTACCTTTCCTGTCATTGTTGTGGAACGATGGCCGTTGTTATTGTCTTCAGTGTTGTTCTTTTAAAGTGCCATTATTGATATCCTTGGACGCCATTATCTCCGTGCTTTACGTTGTCCCCGAATGATTGCCATTATCGATGTCCTTAAACGCCTTGGCACTGAGTGCCATTATCTCCGTGCTTTACGTTGTCCCGGAATGATTGCCATTATTGATGTCCTTGGACGCCTTGGCACTGAGTGCCATTATCTCCGTGCTTTACGTTGTCCTGGAATGATTGCCATTATCAATGTGTTTGAATGCCTGTACATTTAGTGCCATTATTTCCTTGCCTCATATTGTCCTGGAACGACTGCCATTATCAATGTCTTTGAATAGCTGTACATTTAATGCCATTATTTCCATGCTTTACATTTCCCAGAATGATTGTCATTATCAATATCTTTGAATGCCTATACATTTAGCGCCATTATTTCCCTGCTTTACATTCTCCCGGAATGATTGCCATCATTAATGTCTTTGGATCTGACTGACTGAGTGCCATTAGTTCTTTGCTTTACATTGTCCCGGAACGATTGCCATTATTAATGTCCTTGGATGTCTTTGAATTGAGTGCCATTACTTCTGTGCTCGACATTGTGCTGGAATGATTGACATCGTTACAATCTTCAACGATGTCCCAGAACCACCGACATCATTTGTATCCTGCATGTTGTCCCTAAGTAGTAGTTCCAGTATAATTTGAATCCTTGTTGTCCTGAAATGATGGCCGTGAACATGTTCCTCTCAGACAGAAGCTATGTACCGTTCAACAGTTTACGTCACCTGCGATCTACCAGTAACAATGTGGGTTTCAAATCTGAAATGCTGTCGAGGGCAGCAAAGACAGCATCAGGACAGCCTAAATCACAACCTGCATGGACGACATTCATGTCACCATGAAACACGAGACCAGGCTTCTGCCTGCGCTGGTTCATCTCACTGTACACAAGTGCACTGGTTCCTGTCACTATACAAAGTACGCTGGTTCATTTCACTGAACAAAGTGCACTGGTTCCTCTCACTGGACAAAGTGTACTGGTTCCTCTCACTGTACAAAGTGCACTGGTTCCTCTCACTGTACAAAGTGCACTGGTTCCTCTCACTGTACAAAGTGCACTGGTTCCTCTCACTGTACAAAGTGCACTGGTTCCTCTCACTGTACAAAGTGCATTGGTTCCTGCCACTGTACAAAGTTCACTGGTTCCTCTCACTGTACAAAGTGCATTGGTTCCTGTCACTGTACAAAGTGCACTGGTTCCTCTCACTGTACAAAGTGCACTGGTTCCTCTCACTGTACAAAGTGCACTGGTTCCTCTCACTGTACAAAGTGCATTGGTTCCTGCCACTGTACAAAGTTCACTGGTTCCTCTCGCTGTACAAAGTGCACTGGTTCCTCTCACTGTACAAAGTGCACTGGGTTCCTCTCGCTGTACAAAATGCACTGGTTCCTCTCACTGTACAAAGTGCACTGGTTCCTCTCGCTGTACAAAGTGCACTGGTTCCTCTCACTGTACAAAGTGCACTGGTTCCTCTCACTGTACAAAGTGCACTGGTTCCTCTCGCTGTACAAAGTGCACTGGTACCTCTCACTGTGTACAAAGTTCACTGGTTCCTCTCGCTGTTCAGTTTCATTGTGAAATGAATGGAGGCCAAAACTGAAGCATTTTGTTAAGATAAATTATAATTATCCCGCCAGACATAGGGGACAAAAACACACTACAAAGCAAAACACGATGCGTTTTCGACCTCTTAGATCTTTTTCAGGCATGATAAACAACATTCAGGACAGTGAAACTGAAGAAAGAGCAATATGTTATCTTGTCGAATTCGGCGCAAGATGGGCGTTGTTACTGCAAGATACAAACATCAGATATACAGATCTTATCATCTGTCACCACGTGCGTCTAATCATCCAGCAGTATGGCAGACCATGTGAAGCAGA
>JADBJO010002554.1:70000-77500 GCA_016801955.1 Conus betulinus
TGATGACGATAATGATGACGATGGTGATGTTGTTGATGATGATGATGGTGATGTATATGATGGTGGTGATGATGATGATAGCGATTATCCTGATGATGATGGGTGGTGGTGGTTGTGGTGATGATGGTGGTGATGTGATGATGATGACGATAATGATGACGATGGTGATGTTGTTGTTGATGATGATGATGGTGATGTATATGATGGTGGTGATGATGATGATAGCGATTATCCTGATGATGATGATGATGATGATGATGATGGTGACGTTGATTATGATGATGATGATGATGACGACGACGATGATGTTGATGATGATGCGATGATGATGATGATGATGATGATGATGATGATAATTATAGTAATGATCGTGATGATGATGGTAATAATGATTATGATGGTGATGGTGATGATGAGGATGAGGAGGAGGATGGTGGTGATGGTGGTTATGATGATGATGGTGTTGATGATGATGGCGTTGATGATGATGGTGGTGATGATGATGGTGGTGATGATGATGATGGACAGACAGATAGATAATTAGACATAGATATAGATGCAGATATACAGATGATAGACAGACTGACAAATAGATATATTGGAAATGGTCGCTAATGTAAACAAGATAATTCAAAACAAAACAAAACTCCGAAGCAGCACGCAGCAAATGCGCTAAAATGAAGAAATCAAAAAGGCAGGGAAAGAGCACTCACAGTCCAGACCTAAGTTCACAGACTGAGAGAGCAGCGTGCGTTAGTCGTTATTAAATCAAACACAACTGACACACACACACACACACACACACACACACACACACACACACACACACACACACACACACACACACACACACACACTCACGCACGCACACACACACACACACACACACACACACACACACACACACACACACACACACACACATTTAGACCACATTATTGTAAATTTAGACCACATTAAAAAAAAAAAAAAAAAAAAAAAAATTAAGTTCTGTATCCGCCAAACACGAACATACGAATCACAAGACAACACGACACGTTTCAACCTCTTAGGTCTTCTTCAGGCAAGACAAACAACACTCAGGGCAATGACAATGAGGAACGAGCAATCAGTTATCTAACTGAATTTGTGTTTTGTCTTGCGATTCGTTTGTTCATGTTTGGCGAATACAGATACAGTAGTTATTTTTTATATAGTTTTGTTTAGATCTCCGCCTGCAGTCGTCTCCCTTTGCAATTCATAATACTGTAGAAAGCCAGCTGGAAAAGATATTGTACATGTGCGAAGCTCGCGCGCACACACACACACACACACACACACACACACACACACACACACACGCGCGCGCGCGTGTGTGCGCGCGCGAGCAATTTTTGTTTCGCTCTTTGTTTTATGCGTATGCTTTAAGTTTATTTTGTTTGTTTGTTTGTTTTTGAGCGCATGAAACTGACGGGATTTCTACACGTGACTTTCCTCATTCCTTCAGACGCAGGGAAACAGACCACGAAGCCCCAGGCCCAGGTGAAGCCGACGATGAAGGCCAAGCCCAGTCAGCCGGCCAAGGCCAATGGCGCCATCTACGAGAATGTGGGCATCCTCAAGTCCAAGCCTGTCGTCTCCCCTTCCCCCTCCCCCTCCCCCGCCATGGGACGACGGGAAAAGGTGCAGGCCTGGATTTTTTTTTTTTCTTCTTTTCAAATGAAGCTCGGGAGTTTGTTTTCATGAAGTCGAAGTGTAGAGGTGCGTGTGTGTGCGTGTGTGTGTGTGTGTGTGTGTGTGTGTGTGTGTGTGTGTGTGTGTGTGTGTGTGTGTGTGTTCTGGTATGTGTGTGAGGGGGGAGGGGTGCGTGTGTGCATGCGCGTGAATCTACGCGCGCGCGCGCGCGCGCGCGCGCCCGTGTGTGTGTGTGTGTGTGCATGTGTGCGCGCACGCGTATGTGTGAGTGTACTTGCACGTGGGGGGGGGGGAGGAGGGTGCGTGTGTGTGTGCATGTGCGCGCGCCAGTGCCTACGCGCGCGCGCGCGCGCGCGCGTGTGTGTGTGTGTGCGAGAGAGAGAGAGAGAGAGAGAGCGAGAGAGAGAGAGAGAGAGAGAGAGAGAGAGAGAGAGAAGAAGACAGACAGACAGACAGAGAGAGGGGTTCGTGAATAATGAAGAAGGAATGGTGTCAGGAATAAATGCTTCTATGGGTGTGCTCCATAAGCTAATATTTACTATTATTAAATTGCCTGATTTTATTATTTCAGTTATAACTGTTACTACTTGATGGCATTTTTAAGTGGTAGAATATACTATTGTTCTATTCATATATTTTTGCATCGTCCAGTTTTGTTATTTTTGCTTATTACTTTTAATGCTTGGTGGCACTTATTGAGCGCTAGAATATATACAAAATTATAGTTAAATTCTCAGGACGCAAATACAACATGCTTATAATGTGACATCCGGGGCAAAAAAGGACACCAGCGGAGGAGCGGGAGCCACGGAAAAGGGAGAGAACCGCGCTTCCGGCGACGGTTCGGTGCCGGAAGTGTTCACAGACGACGAGGCAGACTTCGAGGTGGACGAGGCGGTGTACACCAACGAGCAGACAAGCCAGGACGACCCTCCCACCGCCATTGCCCTGGACATGCTGCAGGAGATGGTGCTGGACAGGCTGCGACGTGGTCAGCTGGATGACGAGTTCCTGGTGAGAGAGTGGACAGTTAACTCCCCTGTCCAAAAGAGAGAGCTACGTGACTGCACATTATCATGCGCTTTTTAGAGCAGTTTCTAGTTTTAGTTTCATCAAGGAGGCGTCACTGTGTGCGGACTAGTCCATACACGCTACACCACATTCGCTTTAAGTTTTGAGACCACACTGCGCATGATTTAAAGCTAAAGGGTAAATGAATTAATGACTAAGATGAGAGAGAATTTAAGAGGGTCGCGTGGCTACGGCTAAGCAGATGTCTGACCATACAGCATTAGCCAAATGCACTGGTCAGACCTTGAGTATCTACCTAGCACTGGTTGTGCAATTTTTATCATAGTATGTGTGTAGTGAATGTACACATGTGTGTATATGGATGTGTGGGCACGGGCCCACGTGTGTACGAAGAGCAGAAAGCAGAAAGGACAGAAAGCATCGATGACCAAGTCACTGCTGTCAAGATTCTGTGAGTCAAAACCACAACTAAACACGACAACTACTAACACAAAATGCCGTTACTGGTATCATGAGATGTCTTCGTCCTGCTGCCGATACCACCACACCACTGTTGTACTTGCTGCTGCTGCTACTGCTATTGCTACAGCTATTTCTGCTGGTGATTGATTGGTTAGTTCTTCGCTTGCGAAGATTAGTGGGAAGTTCCCGCCAGGGATGGCCGGCACGCCCTTTGATGACGAATTAGTCCAATTCGTGATCTACAGGATCAGTGGCATTGTGGGCAGGTGTAGAGCTGGCCTGTGTTGTTGGGCTTCTGACCTGGGTCTGTCCTCCTTCTCTCTTTTCCTGGATGTTCTGTCGTCTGGTTCCTCGAAGTGATGGGTTCCCCTGAGTGTTGAAGCTCTCCAGCTACCTTATCTGATGCTGACTGCTCCCAAGTCTTTGGGTTGATGTCCGCTTGGGATAGTTGCTTCTTCAGTTGGTCCTTGAATCTTTTCTGTGGTGCGCAGTATTGCGTTTGCCTTGGACCGACTCCCCATAGAATACTGCTTTTGGCATGCGAGTGTCAGACATCCGGGTATGTGCCCTGCCCAGCGAAGTTGTTTTAGCATGAGCATTGACTCGATGCTTTGCAGTTGAGCCCTTTCAAGGACTTCTATGTTCGTTACGTAGTCCTTCCACTTGATGCCCATGATGAACTGGAGGCATCTTTGATGGAACTGCCCCAGCTGTTTATTTGTTTCCGGTACAACACCCATGCTTCTGATCCATATAGCAGTGTGGACAGTACAGCAGCTCAGTAGACTTGTATCTTTGTGGAGAGTCGCAAGGAGTGGTTTTTCCATACTATGTTCTGGAGGCGGCCAAATGCACTGCTTGCTTTTGAGAGGCGGTTGTCCACATCTTTGGTCACCATAGCGTCGTTCAATATGACGCTGCCCAGGCAGGTGAAATGCTCTACCGTGTTAAGGGGATGGCTATCAGTGCTTATGTGGGGAGCAGTGTACGCGGTCCCTGGTGCTTTTTGGTTGGACTTCAGTTTTCTTCAGACTTATAGTCAGACCGAATGCCCTGGCTACCTGTGAAAAGCGGTCTACGATGACCTTCAGGGTTCTTCTGTGTGTGCCAGGAGGGTGCAGTCATCTGCAAAAAGCAGGTGCAGGAAAGCTTCTTCTGAGGTATTCGTGTGGGCCATAAGTCTTCGTAATGGGGCGGTGGTGTTTCTCAGCCTTTCGTTTACTTCCTTCTGAAATTCCTCCTCCAACATTGACAGCTTGTCGACCTGACGTTTCTTTAGCTTTGGGCCTCCCATCCTCTCCTCTGGTTTTAGGGTTAGCCTGAGTTTTGCACGAACTAGTCTATGATCCGTGTTGCAGTCAGCGCTCGTCATGTCCCTCGTATGAGTGACGTCCTTAGCATCCTTTTGGCGCACCAGGATATAATCCAGTAGATGCCAGTGCTTGGACCTTGGGTGTCTCCAGTTGTTTTGTAGCGGTCTCTTTCTGCCGAAAGTTAATAGGGTGCTCGTGATAGTCAAACCAATCTCGCTGCAGAACTCCAGAAACATCCTGCCATTTTTCGTTGCAATTGCCTACTCTGTGTCTTCTTGATACCCCATTCCATATTTCGAAATCTCTGTCCACTCTAGCGTTGAAGTCGCCCATGATTAGAATTTTGTCTTCCTTCTCGATGCTCAGCACTAGATTTCTGAGATCTCTGTAGAAGGCTTCTTTCACCACGGGATCTGCCTGCAGAGTAGGAGCATACACGCTGATGGTGGTTAAATATTGGTTGCCTTTCGTTTGTAAAGGCAGACGGAGGCTCATCAGGCGATCTGAGTGACCAACTGGCAGGTCTTGTAGCTTTCTGGCAACAGAGTTCTTTATCATGAAGCCAACCCCTGAGAGTCGGTGTTCTTTCTCTCTCTTCCCGACCAGTAGAGTGTGTATCCCGCTCCATGCTCCACGAGTGATCCTTTTTCTGCAAAGCGAACTTCGCTGAGTGCTGTGATGTCAATTTCTAGCCTTGCCAGTTCCCTCACCACTAGAGCTAAGCGTCCTCGGGGTCGGTAGCTTTCATCGAGTCCTGCATTGTCCGTACGTTCCAACATGCCACTTTCAAGTTCATAGCCTGTTTCCGTTGCGTAGTTCGTCGTTGATTTATGCGTCCAGATTTTTCTCTGTTTTCTTACCGCTGGTGGGAGATGCCTGCTGGCCTCGGCTAGCCAACCGGGTGGGGGGTGAGACAAGCTTTTTTAGGGTCCCCTTTAGCAGACCCGTCTCCATTCGGAGCAAGCAGGCTATCCCCAGAAAAGGCTGCTTGGTCGCCTGGGGTGAACATACGAAAGCCGTTGTTGTCTCTTCGACAGGTTAACGACCAATATCCCAGACCGCCTACATGCAGAGTTCCGACTGTGACTTCCAGTGCCATCCTGCACCTGTCGTTCTCGCCGTGCTCCATCTCTGCAGGGCTTCCTTTCCGCTTGCGCTGCGACTCTCTATAGTGAAGACCGGCTCGCGCGCAGCGATCCCACTCTTTAGACCCAAGGAGGACACGAGATAGCTCAGCAGGCTCAGACGGTCCCGGCAACCATTGGGTTGTAGGTGTTACCTTGGAGTTTCCCTCTCGTATCTTCTGGCTCAAAAGCCCGCTGTCGGAACGACGGCTATTTCCCCATAGTTGGAGCACGGGTACACAATGTTCAGCCATGACATTGACCAGGGGGTGCGTACGACGAAGCTCTCCTCGACTCCTGTACTTGTTGGGTTTGGAATCAGAGTTGTCCTCCTAGATGTACTGCCTGTCAAGGTTCACGAGTTCTATCTACCCGGTTTGAAATCAGAGTTGTCCTTCTCCTAGATGAGCAGCCGTCCCAGGCTCACGATGTTCCATCTACCCGTAGCAGCCGGTTGTGGCGCCGGTGACCGCCTCACCCCTTTCCTATCTGTAGACAACAGGTTCGCCGGGTTTGGAAGCTGAACCACACGGAAAGGCAGGAGCTGGACTTGGTTGTCAGAGATTACATTTTGCGCTTTGCCACATGAGGAGCGCTTTTTAGGATGTGGGAGCTAATCCCCACATCGGCTTAACAACCCTTCGTGTACCCGTTTCTGCTGGTAATACTATGGTGACTTCCCGGGTACTGCTACTTCTGATGCTGTTACATTGCTACTGCTACAAATTAATCCTGTTGCAACAACGTCAGCAACCACTGGCTGTTGGTGCTGCTCCCGTGGAAAGTCTGTGCCAAGAATGTCCCCTGTTTTCACGCTCTTGAACTGCCCCTTTTTAAGTCTTCTTTTACTGTCGTCTGTGCCCCCCCCCCCCCCCCCCCCCACCACCACTTCCCATGCTAACAGCGGCACCGCATCTTTGGGGCAGTCCAAAGCACAATACTTTGCCTTTAGTTCTGGCAATTCAGCTGTTCAATCACAAACATACCTTGAATTGAATGCACTGAGTATGGAATTCACCGCAAAGGAAGCATATTTTAAAAGAGCATGCGGTTTCTGTGATGAAAAACACAGTAATCCACCCTCCCCCCACCTGATGAATGAACACACACCACACTATCGTCTACTTTACGTGCGTTCATGAGAATTGGGTCAATGCCTCTGACCGCATGTCCCCAGGTCACTGTGAAAGAGAACACGAGAGAGAGAGAGAGAGAGAGAGAGAGAGAGAGAGAGGGCGCATGCCAGTGGTAATAAATAGTATCTTCCGGTACGGCGGAATTTGCTGAAGGCGCGCGCTAGCTGGAACTGGTTCTGTGATGAACGACATGTGCTGTGCGCGCGGCTGTGGGAAAGGATGAACAGGCTACATCTGCAGGGGAGTGGTGCAATGCTGTTAGCATACTGTCAGTTGTTAGCGTACTGTCAGCTGTTAGCGTACTGTCAGCTGTTAGCGTACTGTCAGCTGTTAGCGTACTGTCAGCTGTTAGCATAAGGGCCCCCTGTCGTCCATCACTTTTCCGCCTTTGTGGCTCAGCCCCTTCACTGCTGAAACAGTGTACATATGTTCCTATTGGTCGGATTTAACCTGATGTTGAAACAGTTGACACTTGTTCCTATTGGTCGGATTTAACCTGATGTTGAAACAGTTTAACCTTGTTCCTATTGGTCGGATTTAACCTGATGCTGAAACAATTTAATTTTATTCCTATTGGTTGGATTTAACCGAATGTTGAAACAGTTTATATTTGTTCCTATTGGTCGGATTTAACCTGATGTTGAAACAGCTTACACTTGTTCCTATTGGTCGGATTTACCTGTTGTTGAAACAGTTTACACTTGTTCCTATTGGTCGGATTTAACGTAAAGATCAAACAGTTGACACTTGTTCCTATTG
>JADBJO010002554.1:87500-90000 GCA_016801955.1 Conus betulinus
GAAGCGCTGAGAAACTCCGCACACTGATGTTGATGTTGGTGGTGTTGGCAAAGGAGTCAGCAGCAGTTCCTTCCCCTGTCAGACTGGTTCCAGAACCTACAGCACTGTGATGTGAAGAAGTGGTCTCCTACCCAGTAAGACATGCCTCCTCCTCACCATCTTCTGCTAAGACTTTGAGAACAGCAAATTCTGGAACTGGTCTCTGCAGCGTTGAAGTAATTCCAGTATAGTCAACATAAAAGAAAAAAGTTACCATGGTGATGTCTGTGAGGCTTACGAGCGGCTCAAGGTATAGCAACAATAACCAGACGACAGGTGAGAATGAAGCGAAGACAGGTGGGGACATGGATAGAATCCGACCGGAAGAGACGTAGGCCGCCCACGTGACCGCGTATCCCTAGCTCACCGGAAACCGTGCTAAGTCAGTGAACAGCAGCAGGGGATTGTGGGAATGAGGATGATTGGATATTAAAGATAGACACATAATGCTGATATGTTATACAATGGATCTCCAAACATAGACAGTATAAATGACCGATTTAGAGACTGTTCAGTTGACGGAATCAGTAATTATGAAAGTTATCACAAGCTACTAGACAATCAAATACAGACAAGCCGACATTTTCAGGGGTACAGCCTAAAGGTGAGTCATCAGCAAAACGAAAAATTCGCTTTGTAAATTGAAACGTGGGAGGAATCGTACGTAATCTTTGAGTGTACATTGACACGTGGAAGGAATGGTACGTAATCTTGAGTGTAAATTGAATTGTGGAAGGAATCGTACGTAATCTTTGATTGTAAATTGAAATGTAGAAGGAACCGTACGTAATCTTTCTGTGTAAATTGAAATGTGGAAGGAATCGTACGTAATCTTTCTGTGTAAGTTGAAATATGGAAGGAATCGTATGTAATCTTTGAGTGTAATTGAAATGTAGAAGGAATTGTACGTAATCTTTCTGTGTAACCTGAAATGTGGAAGGAATCGTACGTAATCGTTCTGTGTAAACTGAAACGTGGAAGGAATCGTATGTCATCTTTGAGTGTAAATTGAAATGTGGAAGGAATCGTACGTAATCTTTCTGTGTAGATTCAACGGTAGAAGAAATGGCAAGTTACTTTTCAGTGTAAAGTTAAATGTAAAAGGAGTCGTAAATAATATTTCTGTGTATAGTTGAATGTAAAAGGATCGTAAGTAATTTTTTCTGTGTAAATTGAAAATGGAAGGAATCGTCAGTAATCTTTGTGTGTAAATTGAAATGTAGAAGGAATCGTAAGTAGGCTAATCTTTCTGTGTAAAGTTAGATGTAGACGGAATCGTAAGTAATCTTTCTGTGTAAACTGAAATGTGAACAGAATCGTAAGTAATCTTTCTGTTTATTACATTCATCTGTAGGAGAAATCGTAAGTAATTTTGCTGTGTACAGTTAAATGCAGAAGGAATTATAAGTACTCTTTCAGTGTACATTGAAATGTAGACGGGATCGTAAATAATGTTTTTGTGTACATTGAAATGTGGAAGGAATCGTAAGTAATCTTTGTGTGTAAATTGAAATGTAGAAGGAATCGTAAGTAATGTCTGTGTGTAAATTGAAATGAAGAAGGAATAGTTAGTAATCTTTGTGTGTAAATTGAAATGTAGAAGGAATCAAAAGTAATCTTTGTGTGTAAAATGAAATGTAGAAGGAATCGTACGTAAACGTCTTGATCATGTATTTATTGAATTTTTTTCGCATTTTGAGCTTGCGTGATTAACAAGGATATTAGCAGCTCCACTGGATCTTTTTAGACCCTGTTTTGAAATTCACATATATTTTCAAGCATCAGCAAAACAAACAAAGAAACAAACTGTCACTTCGAGGAAGACTGTTTGGGTGGCTGTGAAAATCTGGCAAAGAAAGTTGGGTTTTTTTTTTTTGTTTTTTTTTTTTTTTGGGGGGGTGCAAAATCGAGCCTGATTCCACACAAATTCTCATTTTGTCTTTAGAGAGATCGGCATTGGGTACTGAAGAATATGACTTTTTGTGTACAGCATATGCAGATCCAAATGATTTTCCATACCGTTCATACAACGTTTCGACAATACGCACATGTGATTCCATTGAAAGCGCTGTGTTGAAAGCACGGGTACAATAAAGGTGCTCATTTCAGATGTATAGTGCATGGAGGGTTGATAACAAGCTGCATGGAGTTGAAAACGATGATGACGATGCGGAAAGAAAAGTCTAAAAACATGACCGCTGGTAACATAATGGTAAACCAAATAGTTCTGGTGAAAAACGATTAAAATTCTCTTTTTCTGTACTTGAGATTGTTATTCTTAATAACTTGTCAAGTAAGTATAGTGGAAACTTTTCGTATGTTAGCTGCTATAGTTTGAAACGTACTTAGTTCTTTTCAAGACTCTACTTAAGATTGAAAAGGTTGCGCTAGTCCTGTTATTGTGTGTTGTCCTTCTTTCTTTCTTTCTGCGTACGCAGGCTGATACTCCTGCGGATACTGC
>JADBJO010002554.1:95000-107284 GCA_016801955.1 Conus betulinus
GAATCATACTGAAAAGCAATCACGACAACTAAAAGAATCAAATTGAAAGACAACCACAACAACAAAAAGAATCATATTGAAAGTATAACCACAAGAACTAAGAGAATCATATTGAAAGACACCCACAACAACTAAAAGAATCATATTGAAAGACACCCACAACAATTAAAACAATCGTATTGAAAGAAACGCAACAACTAAAAGAATCAAACTGAAAAGCAACCAAAAACAAAAATCAAAATGTGGCTACAGTTTAACATATATCATTTCTTCAGCATCCGAAAAACGAAGTATACTGGAGCTTCGTAAACCTACACTTGGCAATAATACGATTTTCATGATCATCAGGAGGATATTTTTACACACAATTTTCCTGATCATCAAGATGACAGTTTACACACACGATCATCGTGATTATCAAGAGGATAGCTTACACACGATTACCTTGATCATCAAGAGGGTAGTTTACACAATATTATCTTGATCATCAAGAGAGTAGTTTACACACGATCATCCTTATCATCTTCAGGATAGTTTACACACGGTCATCATGATCATCCAGAGGACAGTTTACACATGGTTCTGTGTTTCAGTGCCGGAGTAGGGCGAACGGGAACCTTCATTGCACTGGACATTGTGATCGCACGTGCACAGGAGAACACAGAGGTGGACATCTACAAAGTGGTTGATGCTCTGAGGGATGATCGATGCCACATGGTGCAGAATAAGGTACTGGCTGACAGAGAGACACAGAGAGAGAGAGACAGACAGACAGACAGACAGACAGACAGACAGAGACAGACAGACAGACAGGCAGAGAAACCGGGATCATACTTTAAAAAAATCTAAACAGTTAAATCGAGTGAAAAAAAAAAGGAAATTGTTAACACAGTATGCCCAGAAGGTGGAAATACATCTTACGCAGAAACAGCCCAGGGCGTGCCCACAGGGCACGGGCACCTGTCGGCCACGTGACCCGCTGCCTTGTCTTTCCCCCTCAGGGTCAGTACACCTTCCTGCACGAGGCTGTGCTGGAGGCCTACCTGAGCGAGGACACCAGAGTCCTGGCTGACCAACTGGACGTGCTCTTCCCACACTCCGTCCGCCACGACCGTCCCAATCCACGGATCGATGCCGAATTCCAGGTGAGCCAAGACAGTTGGGTTCCGCTGGGAACAGGCTCCTTCTGCGGAGCCTGATGCAGAATTGTTTTTTTTTTTTTTTTCTTTTCTCTCTTTTTTTTTGTTTTGGTCAGTTGTCAGGTTCATTGCAGTTTGATATATCTTTTTTTTTTTTTTTTTTTTTAGCTCGATCTGACTGAAAATAGGAGACAGATGGGAGTGTACTTTCTCTTTGCTTGTCAGCTTAAATATGTATGGCAAACTGTTTAAACAAATCAAAAAGTATTTAAAAAAAAAAATTTTTTTTAAAAAACGAAAAAGAAAAAGAAAGAAAAGAAAAAAGAATAAAAAGGTAAAAGAAGGATGCTGCTTTTCGTTCAGCAGATAACAAATAGTGAAGGCTTGGATAAGAAAGGGTGAAGGTTGAGATAAGAAAGGGTGAAGGTTGAGATAAGAAAGGGTGAAGGTTTAGTGGTGAAGATTTAGTGGTGAACGTTTAATGGTGAAGCTTTAGTGGTGAAGGTTTAATGGTGAAGGTTTAGTGGTGAAGGTTTAGTGGTGAACGTTTAATGCCTGGGGCACAGTATCTGGTATGGTTGTATATATTGGTGATACGTCAGTGTGTGTGTGTGTGTGTGTGTGTGTGTGTGTGTGTGTGTGTGTGTGTGTGTGTGTGCTCGCTCGCAGAAATCAGCGGAAAATGTAGCAAGTTATTAACGGATGGACTTGGTAGACAACCTGACCATGAGATACACGATTTACAACTTGTTCACGTGGCATGTCACGTGATATATGCGTTCATTGTGCAAAGGCCAACATTCTTCCCGTTAAAAATGAGATCGGTTGGCCTACTCGGCAGGGATATCATTACCTTTATTGGACAGAATTCCCATGGATAAGGTATAGCATTGTAAGCATGGACAAATAGCTCAAATACTGCAGGTTGTATGAATCAAGAAATTTGTCAAGTGAACGTGGTGCATGGTGTAAAAATCTTATTGAGAAAACAGTTCTAGAGAATATTCCGAATACCCCTGTTTTTAAGTTATAAAGGAAATGATGTGGGGGGGGGGGGGGTGGATTTTGGAATTGGTTTTGTTTGTTTTGTTTTTTTTTTTCGCAGAAACTGTGCAAAATGCGAAACAGCCTGACCACACCATCCTACACCATCGCCACCCAGGAGGAAAACCTGGCCAAGAACCGTAACTCGCAAGTTCTTCCTGGTAGGCAGACATTTTTCACATGCGACTCGGGAAATTTTTTTCCAATCGCCAGCACTTTGAGTAACTGGCTGTTGTGACAATCCTCAGCGTACAGAGAAATTAGGTGGATTTAACTACAGCAATGCAGTGTGAAACATTCTTCCTCCCTCCTCCCCCGTAGCATTGAGCAAGATCAGAGGAGCTTTCAGTCATAACCAGTTGCCGCGCCTTTTAGTTCAGTTATAACCAATTGCAATGCCTTTCAGTTATAACCAATTGCCATGCCTTTCAGTTATAACCAATTGCCATGTCTTTCAGTTATAACCAATTGCCATGTCTTTCAGTTATAACCAATTGCCATGCCTTTCAGTTGTAGCCATTTCCATTTCAGTTATAACCATTTCCCTTTCAGTTATAAACCATTTGCCTTTCAGTTATAACCCATTTGCCTTTCAGTTATAACCAATTGCCTTTCAGTGATAACCATTTGCCTTTCAGTGAAAACCATTTGCCTTTCAGTGAAAACCATTTGCCTTTCAGTGATAACTATTGATAACCAGTTGATTGTTTTGTTTGTTTTTAGTCTTGGGGTGGGTTTGGTTTTGTGGCCTGCGGTCTTGTAAATCCCCGGGTTTTTTTTTTCTTCCATTATTTAAGGACCTGCTGTCGTTCCGAGCAGCTGTCAGGGCTAAAACAGTAAGAAATGAAGATGGCGATGATAGTGTTTTATAAAACAGTAAGAGATGAAGATGGCGATGATAGTGTTTTATAAAACAGTAAGAGATGAAGTTGGCGATTTATGATGTTTTATGAAACAGTAAGAGATGAAGATGACGATGATGATGTTTTATTAAACAGGTAGAGGTGAAGATGCCGATGATAATGTTTTATAAAACAGTATGAGATGAAGATGGTGAGGATAATGTTTTATAAAACAGTACGAGATGAAGTTTGGCGATGATAATGTTTTTATAAAACAGTAAGAGATGAAGTTGGCGATGATGATGTTTTATAAAACAGTAAGAGATGAAGATGGCGATGATGATGTTTTATAAAGCAGTAAGAGATGAAGTTGGCGATGATGATGTTTTTATAAAACAGTAAGAGATGAAGATGGCGATGATGGTGTTTTACAAAACAGTAAGAGATGGAGATGGCGGTGATAATGTTCTATCAGTCAGAAAGTGAAGCACGGTTTTGCCGAAACGTTTTTTCGATGCTACATAGATTATTAATAAAGGTACTGACTGAACAGCTACCATATTGAATTACATTTACTGAACCTGTTAGGTGGTATTTAAATGTCAGTGAAGCGTACTAGTAACGATTTCTTTTAAGTGTTGGTTATTTTTACTCTGAAGTTTTGGGTAAGAGAGCTACAGATCAATATCGCAAGCCTGTTTCATTAAATTACTTTTTCATTTATTACTTTTGTATTCTTGGACCTTCCTTATTTCGGTGCTGCTCTTTCTTCAAGACAAGAAACCTGGTCACGGAAGAGGGAACAAAATGTACAATGCTACTGCGTGCAATAATGACATACATTTGATTTTTGAAAAATTGACTAAATTAAACATGAGCTGACCTGACAACCCAACGCGTGCAAAGCAGTAAGAATAAAACGATGCAATAGATGTAACGTCATCCACTGGTAATTTCAGAATAAAACAATGCAGTAGATGTAAAGTCATCCATTTGGTAATTGCAGAATAAAACAATGCAATAGATGTAAAGTCATCCATTGTTAATTGCAGTATAAAACAATGCAATAGATGTAAAATCATCAATCGTTAATTCCTATTTTACGACGTTTAATTCCAGAACCTGTTTTAGCGGCAGTTTCTGTTTTTTTCCAGTCGAATATATCTTAACGATATGTGAACATCTTTCAGATGTGTCTTCGGCTGCAGCAGGGTCTGGTTCCAGGCTCAGCCAGGCGGGCTGGCACTTTCACCCTGCGCCAACCTGGCAAGATAGTGGCGCAACAAAATGGCAGCTAAATAAAGAATATTTTTAAAGCAACCCACGTATGAATAAATTGTTAATCTGTATTTGGAATTGGTTTAGTTCCTACCATTTAGATGTTAATTGCCCCAGTCTGTAAATTTTGTCGATTGTCAAAGATTAAACCCGAGATAAAGCGGTGTCTGTCAGACAGTCAGTAAGAAGTTTGCCAAGAAATAATGTCTTAGGCAACTCTCTTTCACAGTGGTCATTATATGACGAATGGAGATGAAACATTCGAGAAAGGAAATCAGGCCGCTCTCTTTCAAAGTGGTCATCATAATTATTACGAATGGAGATGAAACATTCGACAAAGAAAATCAGGCCACTCTCTTTCAAGTGGTAATCATAATTATTACGAATGGAGATGAAACATTCGAGAAAGAAAATCAGGCCACTCTCTTTCACAGTGGTCATCATATGACGAACGGAGGTGAAACATTCGAGAAAGGAAATCAGGTCACTCTCTTTCAAAGTGGTCATGTTACGAATGGAGACGAAAACACTCGAGACAGAAAATCAAGACTAGCAGTAGGAGTCAAAGCTCATCAAACTGGAAGATGTCCTCCCATTCTTTCCCTCTCTCCTCTACCTGTCAGGCAGAGATTCGAGGAAAAAGCTGAAGTTTCACAGATTAAACTGTCTTTTTTTGTTTTTTTCTCCTGCAGATGACAAGCATTTGGTGTTCCTGACACAGCACGCCAAGGGACGTAACCAGTACATTAACGCCGTCTACATGCCGGTGAGTTAATGACGTGAACTTCCTTCAAGGCCTAGGGGATGGGGCGGGGGAAGGATCAAGGGATGTACGTTTAAGTTGGGGGGGATGGGGGAAAAGGGGAGTGAGGATCGAATAGCCCAGCAGGGTGGGAACGGGGGAGGGGGGGGGGGGGGGAGGGGGGGAGCGTGAACTGGGTCGAATTATTCACGAGACTTGACTATGTTTATATTCTATTCACGAGACTGTTGACTATGTTTATATTCTAGCGAATGCATACATGAATACCCTAGAGCATACAATATATCTGCGAATCTACATGAATACCCTCTCTCTCTCTCTCTCTCTCTCTCTCTCTCTCTCTCTCTCTCTCTCTCTCTCTCTCTCTCTCTCTCTCTCTCTCTCTCTCTCTCTCTCTCTCTCTCTCTCTCTTCTTCTTCTTTCTTCTTCTTCTTTTCTTTCTTCTTCTTCTTTCTCTTCTTCTTCTTCTTCTTCTTCTTCGTTCTCCACTTACCTTTTGTGTATTCTTTTGCGTGTGTCATTATCACTAGCCTCCGTGTGTGTGTTCTCTGTGTGTGTGTGTGTGTGTGTGTGTGTGTGTGTGTGTGTGTGTGTGTGTGTGTGTGTGTGTCTGTCTGTCTGTCTGTCTGTCTGTCTGTCTGTCTGTTGTCTGCCTGTTCTCAGACATTCTTCCAGCCCCGGGGCTGTATCAGCACACAGCTGCCACTGCCAGACACGTTGATGGACATCTGGCGCCTCATCGATGGCTGTGACGTCAGCACTGTGGTGTCGCTAGGAGACGTGCAGGGACAGGGGGTCAGTCACGTGTGTGTGTGTGTGTGTGTGTGTGTGTGTGTGTGTGTGTGTGTGTGTGTGTGTGTGTGAGTGCGCGCGCGCCCCCGTGTGTGCGTGCGTGCGTGCGTGCGTGCGTGCATGCGCGTGCGCGCGCGCGCGTGTGTGTGTGTGTGTGTGTGTGTGTGTGTGTGTGTGTGTGTGTGTGTGTGTGTGTGTGTGTGTGTGTGTGTGTGTGGGTGTGTGTGCACGTGTTTGTGCGTGCGTATGTATTATGAAAGAGTGTCGTGTGCTTTTTGCTCGCTTGTTGTGTCGGTTGCTTTCTTCATTCAGCCACACTGGACTGGGGCTCTTCCTGTGTTGAGACAGTTCAGAGAGATTCAGAATCCTCACAGGTTCCTGTGTTAAGACAGTGCGGTGAGATTCAGAATCCTCACATGTTCCTGTGTTGAGACAGTGCGGTGAGATTCAGAATCCTCACAATTCCTGTGTTAAGACAGTACGGTGAGATTCAGAATCCTCACAGGTTCCTGTGTTGAGACAGTGCGGTGAGATTCAGAATCCTCACAATTCCTGTGTTAAGACAGTACGGTAAGATTCAGAATCCTCACATGTTCCTGTGTTGAGACAGTGCGGTGAGATTCAGAATCCTCACAATTCCTGTGTTAAGACAGTGCGGTGAGATTCAGAATCCTCACATGTTCCTGTGTTAAGACAGTGAGTTGAGATTCAGAATCCTCACAAGTTCCTGTGTTAAGACAGTGCGGTGAGATTCAGAATCCTCACATGTTCCTGTGTTAGACAGTGCGGTGAGATTCAGAATCCTCACAGGTTCCTGTGTTAAGACAATGCGGTGAGATTCAGAATCCTCACAGGTTCCTGTGTTGAGACAGTGCAGTATGATTCAGAATCCTCACAGGTTCCTGTGTTAAGACGATGAGGTGAGATTCAGAATCCTCACAATTCCTGTGTTAAGACAGTGCGTTGAGATTCAGAATCCTCACAGGTTCAAACAAATGAGGAAATACGTGGACGTCGATGACACCCCCACTCCACACACCCCCACATCCTCCCCGAAACACACACACACACACACACACACACACACACACACACACACACACACACACACACACACACACAAACGCACGCGCGCACACACACACACACACACACGCGCGCGCGCGCGCACGCGCGCACACACACACACACACACACACACACACACACACACACACACACACACACACACACACACACACAATCCAATTGAATTCAATTAAAATTTAATCCTTTGACCCATGTTGGGGCTTGGAGGATACAAATGTAACAAAGAGAAATACGAAACTCACTCAGAACAATGTGTGAACATAGTTGCTGAATTCTGGTGAAACTGTAATGATCTCATTAAACAATCTTCCCATTTTTTAGAAACTTACTAATATTCAAACAAATGCGTCTTCCTTTTGAAAAATAATTACAAAAATTGAAAACAGATTTTGGTTTTAGATATTTTTTTAGGGATGAATTTTTCACGAAGTTCATTTTTTTTTGGACATTCCATGATGCAATGAAATTCATCTCCAATTTCACCCATTTCACAGTTACGACAAATACGGAATTCTCTTGGAAACATTATGGTGTCTTCCAATTTCAATTTGCAATTTATGGTTACCACATCTAAATTTAAATAAAGATATAACATAAATATCTGGTAAGGTAGCAATATAATGTTCTTTTCCAAAGACAGTCTTTACACTTTTATAGAATACACACTTGTTGCTGTTTTCAAGAGAACTGTGCCAATCACGAGCATAATTATTTTGCAACTCCTTTTTAACACACACCTACATAAGTTACTTCTGTTTGTGAATGAATGAGATTCCCAAACACAATCAAAACCAGTTTCAAATAAAATGCTTTTAACATAACTAAGCCATGGTGAAACGAAAATTCCTTTTGTATATAGTTCATGTAAGATATTATATACTTTGCTTGAATACTTCTTAGAATCAGGAACAACTAAGTTAGCCCAGAACCGTATCATCCTCACTTTAATCAGTACAGATAAAGGATAGATTCCGGTTTCACCATAAATCATTGAAGTCATTGTAGTTTTATTTAATCTAAATAAATAAGCTTACTTTTTAAAAAACGTAACTGTAACTTTTCAGGGAAAACTATGGACGAATATATATCAACATTTTCATACCCCCAATTCTTCCTTGTAGTTTTTGTAATAATGAAAACATTGCCTTGAGAGCCTGATTATAAGCACACATTTTTTTGCTTTGTAAAAAGAACCTGTTCTGCTGAACTCGATGCCTAAGTATTTCATTGAATTAAGAACCTCTATTTTTTTATTCCCAAAGAAAAAAAAAATCACGCATACTATTTCGACCATGAAAGACAACTATTTTTGTTTTCTTTGGATTTACTTCTAATTGCCATTGCGTGCAATATATATGTAAGGCATTAAGTTCTTTTTGCAAAGCTGATTTAGAATTTGCCAATAAAATTGTATCATCAGCATATAACAATACAAGCAATTTAATAAACTGTTCAAGTTTCAACTCTTGCGAAAAATCACATTCTAGAGTAGAACAGTTATTGTCAATAAGCAACTGTTGTAGATCATTCAAAAAAAATGAAAACAATAAGGGTGAAAGGTTTTCTCCTTGACGAACTCCCCTAAAACTGCCAAATAACTCTGATTTTTGACTATTTAGAAAAATGCACGATTTTATTTGATCATACATATTGATTACAACGTGCAGTATTTTCCCATCTATGCCTTGACTCATCAGTTTGTGCCATAAAGCATGCTTCCAAATAGAATCAAATGCCTTTCTGTAATCAATAAAAGCACAGTATAATTTCCCATTGTTGATTGCAAACATGTCAATCAATGATTTAAGAACAAAAGCATGGTCAAGCGTTGAATGCATGCGTCTAAAACCTGCTTGGTTTTCTGAAATAAGTCCATTTATTTCAACAAAATAAGTAAGTCTGCTATTTAGAACTGACGTGAATAATTTGCCTATACAACTCAACAGTGTTATCCTTCTGTCTGTAGTTATCGCAGTCTTGTTGATCTCCTTTGCTTTATAGAGTGGTACAGTTAACCCTGTCACCCAATCTTCTGGTATAATACCAGAATCCAAAACACGATTAAACAAGAAACAATAAAACTGTGTCATATAAGGAACACTATTCTTTATGTATTCATTCCTTACTAAATCAACTCCTGCTGCTTTATTATTCTTTAAACATTTAATGACTCTTTCAATTTCATCCTCAGTAATTCAATCATTTAAAATGTCTAGATTGATATTTCCTTCAGATACTTCATTACCAAAAATGATATCATTACATCCAGTATTTTGATTAAGGGACTGGAAATGATTTTTAAGCTCTTCAAGAGGTATAGGACACGATGAAGCTTTTTTGTCTTTAATTTTCCTCCAATAATTCCTTGGATTTCTAGTTTTTAAAGCTCGCAATTCTCTATGCCATTTTCTCGTTGCTCTTCTTTCAGATCGTCTCAAAACTTTTTTTATTTTGTTTGCTTTTAGCAGCAAGATTATGTAGATTAGGCACAGTATTTGAACATTTAACTTTATGCTTTGCTTTAAAGTACTGTCTTCGAGAAACCTTACACTCCTTATCAAACCAGCTTTGATTCTGCCTCATTGAATATCTATTATTGTAAGTATTAGAGTAAGTACCAAATGTATCCTTCGCTGAATCGACAAGAATTGACGAAAACCGCTTATTCATTTCACTGATTGATATTGTGCCTTGTTCAAATAAAGTTACAATTTCATCAACATTGTAATTTGCTAAATGTTCTTTATATTCATTACATTTGTTGTTATCCCATCTTCTAATCTTTGCACCATCATACCTTTGATGCAGAGAGTGTTTCGTACAATTAGGTTCATTGAAAACAAAACAGTTTTTAACTGGAAGAGACAGGCAAAATGGGCAATGCACATCAGAGAACAACGCATCAAAACATCAACTTTAAACTTACTTGCATTTTCCATCAAATATCTAGAACCAAGGATATAATCAACAACTGTGCTTCCTTTACATGTGCATGTTCCAATACCAGCATCTGAACCAATTCTTCCGTTAAAAATGTATATTGACAGTGATTTACATAAATCTAAGAGACGATAACCATAATTATTAGGCCTCTGCTTATCTTGAGATGATCTTTGACGAAGTTGGAAATTATCTTCGCTCATATCATAGAGAACATCAGAGAATACAGACTGAGTGAACAGATTCATGTCAATAAAATCATTCATACTTTTGGTATAAGCATTAAAATCGCCCAACAACAAAACAAAACAATCCTTATATTTATCTTGTAATGATAACAATTCCGTCTCAATCACATCAAACAGTTCAACATTGCTAAACTGAACCTTCGGAGGATGATGTATACGCCACCAATCAGACAGTTTTTATCATAACCTGACATTGATCTTTTTAATAGACACCAAGCCACACATCCACCAGAATAAGGTAAAATCTCCACACACGTAGATAGCTTGCTTTTGATGGCTATTCCAGTACCACCAGAACGTCGATTAGACAGGCATTTTCTGTTAAACAGTTTAATGTCATATCCCCAGTCACTGAAGCAATCAGAGATAAATAAAGCATCTTGGTCGCCAGTTTTAGTCTCAAGGAAAACGGCAATGTCGAATAGTTGAATATAGTTCACAAATTCCCAAACACTGGAGACGGGAACGCAATCCACACACATTTAAAGAGAAAAGCCAGCTCACGATCATGGCGAACAGTGTGATCCATATCCATATCAAGAACATAATCATCGTTGACATCACAATTAGAAGTGCAAGCTTGAAAGCTAAAGGGATTCACAGATGAAGTTACCACACTAGATGATCGCTCATCAGAAGATTGACTGGAAGAATAGAAACAATTACCAACACATAGACAAGATGAAGAATGAGTACAGCTACAGCACATAACGTTGAGACTACACATGAGTCAGATGAATCACAAACACACTCACACACACACACACACACACACACACACACACACACACACACACACACACACACACACACACACACACACCATCTGCAGCTCCTCCACTGCACAGTGTTAATTTGCCAATTTAAATCTGTGATTGTCCTTCAGCTTTTAGCGCTTCGTATACTGCACCCAGTACTGTTTAATTAAGGCCGATAACAAGGTGCTCCATCTTGAAACATGTTTTAGATTGTTTTACTGTCCTTTCTACGTCTTGTGGGCGTTTTTCCCCTAATTCGTTGCACATCCAAACTAACGCTGCACCGAAGCCTTAAATTTCATTAAATTTGTTTTGTCTTGTTTTGTTTTCAAAATCCTTTGAACAACGCAGTGGTGTTTAAAATTCAAACGCAATGGTGTTAGAAAAATCGAAGCGGTGTTTAGAAGAATCACATTCAAAACGTAATAGTGTTTTAAAGAATCGTTTGAGAAATGTGGGCGTGTTATACAATCATTGTGTAATACATCCTCTTGACCCCCTCACGTTTCTCTTCCTTCCCCTGCCGTTCCCCCCTCCTGCCCCCCCCCCACCCCCTCCCACAGGACATGTGTGGCTACTGGCCCAGACTGGGGGAGCAGCTGCAGACCGGACAGTACACCATCAGTGTCCAGTCCCAGGCCCAGATCGGCACTGAGGTGGACAGTTACATCCTGACCATGCACAAAGAGGTCAGTGTCATCTGCACTGGGCTGGGTTCTTCTTTTGTGTGTAGGTTTCTTTCGTTTAACTCTGGCTTTTCTTCTAAGTCATCGCTCCTGTTCTACGTCTGTTTGTTTGTTTGTTTGTTCTTGATACTTTTTTTCTTGTTCCTTGCTTGTTTTCCTTCTTGCTTTTTCTTTTTTTTTTAAATCTTTGATTTTTTTTTTAACGG
This sequence comes from Conus betulinus, assembly GCA_016801955.1. Classification (NCBI taxonomy): domain Eukaryota; kingdom Metazoa; phylum Mollusca; class Gastropoda; order Neogastropoda; family Conidae; genus Conus; species Conus betulinus. The sequence goes on from JADBJO010002554.1 coordinate 106,786, forward strand.
TTTCTTTCGTTCTTCTCCCTCCCTCCCTCCCTCCCTCTCTCTCTCTCTCTCTCTCTCTCTCTCTCTCTCTCTCTCTCTCTCTCTCTCTCTCTTTCTTTTTTTTTTTTTTTGGACAAATGACAAAATGTTTAATGAGCCAGGCCTTCTGCCCATGTCAAGGGGAGGGGTACAAAGGGAAATCATGTCAGGATACTATATTGAAAATGAATATAATTAACATCCATACTAACCTGTAGACGCAGTACGATAAACCTTCAAGAAGAAGGTAAGTTGTAATACTTCACAGAATATTTCTCTATATTTTTGTCAGTTTTCATTTCTCTCTCTCCCTCTCTCTCTCTCGTCTCTCCTCTCCGCTCTCTCTCTGTCTGTCTTTCTGTCTGGCTGCTGTCTGTCTGCCTGTCTGGCGTCGGTCTGTCCGTTCATCATCTGGTCTGTCTGTTTTGTCTGTGCCTTCTCTGTCTGTCTGTCTCTCTGTCTCGTCCGCTGGTCCGGGTCT
>JADBJO010002554.1:107691-120191 GCA_016801955.1 Conus betulinus
TCCCTTCCTCTTTTTTTCCCTCCCCCTCCCTCTTCTTCTGCTTTCGTCTTTCTCCCCTCTTCTCTCTTCCCTTTCTTTCTCTTTCTTTCCTTCCCTCTCATCCCCGTCTTTCTCCTCTTCCCCCTTTCTCCTTCCTTTTCTCTTTTCCTTTTCCCTCCCTCTTCTCCCCTCTTTCATTTCCCCTCCCTCTTTTTCTTCTTTTTATCGTTCCTCCCCCATCTCCTTCCCTCTTTCTCTTCTCCTCCCTCTCTCCCTTCTTCTCCCTTTCCTCCCTCTCCTTTCTCATTTTTCTTTCTCTTTTTCCTTCCTATTCCCCCCCCTCTTCTGCCCTCTTCTCTTCTCTTTGCCCTCTTTCCCCCCCCCTTTTCCACTCTCGTCTTACCGCCTCCTTCCCCCTTTCTTTGTCTCTTTACCTTTCCCTCCTTCCCCTTCCCCCCCTCCCTGTTCTTCCTTCCCGTTTTCTTTGTTCCTTTCACCTTTCCTTTCCCATGTCCCCATTTGCCCTTACACAGAGTTTCATCCACTGAGTGGATGCGTCTCTGACAGCGTTGCTCAAATTTCCTTACCAACACTGCAAGTGTCTGTATCTCTCGGGCCTGGTTGATGCTGGGGATATATTATGAAAGTAAGCGTAGAGTACAGCCCCGTCATGCATAGTATCCGTAGCATCATCGTCATTATCCTGATTGTCATCGATCAGCATGAAAAACAAAATCTCAAATTTGTGTCTCTTCATGCCCCTGCTCTCAAAGTGACCTCTGTTTCGATGTCCTCTCGCGTCTGTGGCCTTGGTTTAATGCCGTCGGGGGTCACGGGTATCGGCGAGTCCACGGGGGCTGTCGTTGGACGGACGTGATGGTGCCCTCCGGAACGAGAGTTCGCTCACGTCGGCTCCGCCACTAGCAATTATTGTCGTCAGTTGGGGGCTTAGTAGGTAGTATCCTGCGTATGCTGGTTCAAAACAGGCGCCACTGAACAGCACCGAAAGTTGACTCGGCAGCAGCGCAGTGTCTCCTCCGGTGGGTTGCCTCTTGACGACTTGACATTGATTGCTCACTGTGGATTGCCGGTACCAGGGCTGTGGAGGGCCGGGCGGCGGGGGGGGGGGGGGGGGGGGGCAGGGGGGAGGGGAGCAGGGAGGGCGGGGGGGGAGGGGAGCAGGGAGGGCGGGGGGGGGGGGCAGGGGGGGGAGTCGTATTGACCGGCGTGAACGCAGTGCTAAGGAGGTGGCACAGAAGATGGGACAGCATATAAACAAAACCAAAAGCCATGTAGCAAGATGATACCCTACCGTTGAGTCAAGAAGGATTCACGACATCTGCTGATTGGGACCGCATCAAGCATCGCAGCTAAGAACTACGTACTTCAACGCTGTCTGAGATGGCACGCAGTTCTTGACAGCCTTGGGGAGGATCGAAGCGTACGGCTATTCCCGCCTGTTTGCAAACTGTTCTGTGCGTGTGCGTTTCCTTACCGCTGTTCATGCACCTTGGTCTCAGCATGGACGATCGTCTGACCTAGCCAGTGACAACTACTGCCGTAGAGACGTTAAATACATAGTTCCTTTATTGCATTGCATTTTTGATTATGATCAAGAAACGTTCGTCCGTACCTTAGCGGCGGATTTTTTGTTCTCTGTCTGTCTGTCTGTCTGTCTGTCTGTCTGTCTATCCCCCCCCCCCCCTGTGTGTGTGTGTGTGTGTGTGTGTGTGTGTGTGTGTGTATTACGAATACCAGACATTCAGCTTCACTTCAGACTTTATTTCTGTGCCTGGGTATAAGACAAATTTGAATCCCCCACAATCTCTTTTGACAGTGTATGGAGACCTTCCTGCCAGATGTTCTTATTTCTCTTCCTAACGAACCGAGGTTTATTCAGTTGTTCTGCGTTTCTTTCTTTTCCAGTGTTCGCTGATTGAACTCCGTGTGTGTGTGTGTGTGTGTGTGTGTGTGTGTGTGTGTGTGTGTGTGTGTGTGTGTGTGTGTGTGTGTGGTGTGTGTGTGTGTGTGTGTGTGTGTGTGTGTGTGTGTGTGTGTGTGTCTGTCCGTGTATCTGTGTGTGTGTGTGTGTGTGTGTGTGTGTGTGTGTGTGTGTGTGTGTGAGTGTCTGTGTCTGTCTGTCTGTCTGTCTGTCCGTGTATCTGTGTGTGTGTGTGTGTGTGTGTGTCTGTGTCTGTCTGTCTGTCTGTCTGTCTGTCTGTCCATGTATCTGTGTGTGTGTGTGTGTGTGTGTGTGTGTGTGTGTGTGTGTGTGTGTGTGTGCCTGTCTGTCTGTGTGTGCGTCTGTTTGTCTGTGGCAGAAACCTAATGGAGAACATCGGGAGGTGCGTGTGCTGCATCTGAGGGGGTGGAGGGAGAAGGGGGAAGAGAGCACGTGCAACCTGACCCACCTGCTGGACATCCTGTGCAACTCTCGGACCCCCACCTCCAAGCCTGTCCTGGTGCAGTGCACGTGAGTTTGGCTGATCGGTCAGACAGACAGACAGACAGACAGGCTCAGATTGTTGGGTTTGGAATGTGTTGGGTTTGGGGTGTGTAGGGTTTGGAATGTGTTGGGTTTGGAATGTGTTGGGTTTGGAGTGTGTTGGGGTTTGGAATGTGTTGGTTGGGGTGTGTAGGGTTTGGAATGTGTTGGGTTTGGAGTGTGTTGGTTTGGAGTGTGTTTGGTTTGGAGTGTGTTGGGGGTTAGGAATGTGTTGGGTTTGGAATGTGTTTGGGGTTTGAATGTGTGGGTTTGGAGTGTGTTGGGGGTTGGAATGTGTGGGTTAGGAGTGTGTTGGGGCTTGGAATGTGTGTTGGGTTTGGAGTGTGTGTTGGGGTTTTGGAATGTGTTGGATGTTTGGAGTGTGTTGGGGTTTGGAAGTGTTGGGTTTGGAATGTGTTGGGTTTGGAATGTATTGGGTTTGCAGTGTGTTGGTTTAGAATGTATTGGGTTTGCAGTGTGTTGGGTTTGGAGTGTGTGTTGTTAATTAATACAACGTCCAGGCGAGGGATGGATAGATCTGGCACACCTGTACACTGGACACTGTGGCTGTGATGTGTGGTCGGTGAAGATTTGGCACACCTGTACACTGTACACTGTGGCTGTGATGTGTGGTCAGTGAAGATCTAGTTCACCTGTACACTGTACACTGTACACTGTGGCTGTGATGTGTGGTCAGTGAAGATCTAGTTCACCTGTACACTGTACACTGTGGCTGTGATGTGTGGTCAGTGAAGATCTAGTTCACCTGTACACTGTAGCTGTGATGTGTGGTCAGTGAAGATCTAGTACACCTGTACGCTGTGGCTGTAATGTGTGGTCAGTGACGGGGCGGCGGACAGTGGTCAGTTCTGCGCCTTGTGGGAGGTGATGCACCGGCTGAAGAATGACGGCGAGGTGGATGTGTACATGGCCGCACGGCAGGTGACTACGATCTCCTCCTCCCAGGCCTTCAGCGCTGTGGTGAGTAGTGCACGTGGCAGGACTGGTACACCAACATGGCCATGATGTGTGTGTGTGTGTGTGTGTGTGTGTGTGTGTGTGTGTGTAGATGTGTGTGTGTGTGTGTGTGTGTGTGTGTGTGTGTGCCCTTCTTCAGGACGGAAATGAATGATTTCCGAGAGTGAGTGACTGTCAAAAATTTTTTCAACGTCTGAGAGTTCGGGGGCTGGAGGGGGGGGGGGGGGGGCGCTATCGTTGTATAGACGTGTCAGCGCCGTCCAGTAAAGGGTGCTCACTCTCTGCAGCAGAGAAAATATCGCTGCTAGTGGCGGGCCTTAGACGTGGGCTGCGCATCCAGGAGAACGAGTAGGTCAGGCATCCGCTGAATCTTGTGTATTCCGCCCCCTTCTCCATTTCAGCACCTCCCTCGTGGACGATTCATTTCAACGCTTGTAGCTCCATCGTGCGGCAGACATGGTGCCTGGTCTGTAGACTCACCGGCATGCAATGACGACTTCAGAGGAAACTTGGACTACTCTGAAGAAACTTAGTGGGTGGTTTCCTACTTGCGCTGGAAGGGAGAACAGGGACCCTGGGCGCCGCAGAAGTGCGGCATAGCCTCTGGTGGGTTGCGTCACGCCAACCTGGTAGGAATGATTCATTTGTTTCCTGTGGACTTGCGGGGCCCAGACGGCAGTAGGAGAACGGAAGGGATGGAAATGATCGACGTGCCAGTCATGCTTCTGAAGGGCACAGAAAGATAGGATCACCAAGACAAATGAGACAGACAGACAGGCAGAGAGAGAGACAGAAAGACAAGCAGGCAGACAAACCGACCGACCAACAGAGAGAGAGAGAGAGGGAGGGGGTGGGTAGAGAAGTAGACAGACAGACAGACATGCAGACAGACAAACCGACCGACCGACTGACTGACAGAGAGAGAGAGAGAGAGAGAGAGAGAGAGAGAGAGAGAGAGAGAAGAAAGAGAAACGAAAGAAAGAACGAATGAAAATGAAATTTTAACAGGGTATTCAGATAAACAAATTACACATTTTTTTTCTACCCAGCCCTGGGGAACAAGCGAAGAAAAAATGAGAGAGAGAGAGAGAGAGAGAGAGAGAGAGAGAGAGAGAGAGAGAGAGAGAGAGAGAGAGAAATTTGGCTTCTCATTTTTTGAAGGAAAATTGTAATGTAAAAACCACCAACACTCAATTAGTATTTTTCAAATTTTCGGTTTATTTACACAACCTTTATCAAGCATAAAAAGAACCCGTGGGCGTACTAACTAAATGACGGCTTGAAGCACAGCACTGTTTCATCCAGAAACTGATCATCCCTCACTGTTCTTTACTTAAATTCTTACTCACTGCTTTACAATCTTGTATGCTGAGTGCCTACAGATAAGCCTGCCAGAGTTAAAGAAGAAATGATAACAATGACATAATGGGAAATGAGAACCTGAGGTAGTCAGTCAAGAGCTAAAAAAATAAAAACGGAAATGAGCTCAAGCTCACACCGGTGCGAACAAAGCTATCCAAGAATCCCCTTCCCTTCCTTATCATGCTGGCCATCTGCAGCCTGGAAAGACAACCATACCCCCGAAGGTACGGGTGGGTCCCAGAGAAGTACTGTCCTCCACTGCCGAACAAACCAGCTGGGAGCAATCCTGCACCACCCTTGGAAGCTGGGCGCTGTGTTCACATAGGGTGCAGGCACGCATAGGGCATTCCATTAACACGTGAAGAGACATGATTACTCCCTGGCATATGCCCTTGTGTAATGGCCACTGGTTGCGACGCGACAGAACCTCCACGAGAGCGTTCCTATGGGTGTACCAGCCCCTTCGTCATGACTGCCGAGTCCACCGGCAAAAAAAAAACGCCACCGTCAAGCAAATGCAGCTGCTAGATGACGTCAGTTGTGATGGTGCAGGCCAGGCGACGCCATCACACAGCACACTAGGGTCACCGCACAGCGCGGGCAAGAGCAGGAGAAAACAAAACCAAGGGACTGAAAGCGGAAGTCCTATGCCGCCCAACGAATGGAGCAGACAAATGACGTCACTGATACAGAATGTTTCGATCCAGAGGACTTCCACAGACTACAGAAACAAAAGTGATGTGAAAAAGGGGGAAAAAAGAAAAAAGAAAAAAAAGAGGGGGGGGGGGGGGGGGGGGGGGGGGGAATAAGAAAGGAAAAAAAAAAAAAGAAAAGATCTCAGTCATTAGTTTTGTTTCTGTTTCTGTTTCTCTCGTTTTGTATGTAGAAGATTTCGGGAAGAAAGAAAAACCAAACTTGCATGCTTCCTTTTGTTGCAATGGGTTTTCAGGGCTTTTTTTGTTGTTTGTTTTCTTTGTTTGGAGTCTTGTAGTCTCTTGGTAGGGACTACTTAAGTACGCTGTATCTGGGAGAGGTGTATCTCATTAGCTATTCATTTTCGTTTTTTTTTTATCTCTTCTTCACTTTTCTTGGGCTTGGCTGTTGTTGTTGTCTGTCCCAACCTCTGCGCCACTTCACAGGCAGTGCACCCACGCCGCTCATTCCGACACCCCGTCCACAGCCACAGCCCGGTCGGCCCCGCTGCAGCCCCGGCACCGGCAATCCACAGGGAGCAGTCCATGTCAAGTTGTCAAAAGGCAACCCACCGAAGGAGACACTGCACTGCTGCCGAGTCACTTCAGTGGTGTCAGTGGCGCCTGCTCTGATCCAACATACGCAGGACACCACCTACTAAGCCCCCTACTGACGACAATAATTGCTTAGTCGCGGAGCCGGCGTGAGTGAGCTCTCCCTCCGGAGGGCGCCACCACGTCCGTCCAACGACAGCCCCCATGGACTCGCCGATACCGGTGACCCCGACGGAAGCAAACCAAGGCCACAGACATGGAGAGGACATCGAAACTGAGGTCACCATGAGAGCAGGGTCATGAAGGGCCACAGAATTTGAGACATTTTTTTTTTTTTTAATGCTGATCGATGGGAATGAGGATGATTAAGATGATGCTACGGATTTTCATTTTCGTCTGAGACTACATGACAGGGCTGTACTCTACGCTTCCTTTCATAATATATCCCGGCGTCAACCAGGGCCCGAGAGATACAGGCACATGCAGTGTGTGGTCAGGAAATTTGAGCAACGCTCTCAGAACGCATCCATTAAGTGGATGAAACTCGACTGTGTGGTCCCAGTTCGAACCCACGACCTCCCAGCCGGGAGTCCGCGACGTAACCACTTCGCCACGGGGGCTGGTCTGTCTTTTCAGTCTATTGTTATTTGCTGGTGTTGATGATCCTCTGTTGTTGATATGGCTTCGGACGTTCTTCTTGATATTGCTGCTGTTGTTGTGTGTGGCCACAGGTGTTCTTGTTAATGTCCTTGTTGTTATTGCCACAGGTGTTCTTGTTAATGTCCCTTTGTTGTTGCGACAGGTGTTTTTGTTAATTCTGCTATTGTTGTTGTTGTTGTTGCCAAAGGTGTTCCTATTAATGTTGCCGTTGTTGTTGTTGCCACAGGTGTTCTTGTTAATGCTGCTGTTGTTGTTGTTGCCACAGGTGTTCTTGTTAATGCTGCTGTTGTTGTTGTTGCCACAGGTGTTCTTGCTAATGCTGCTGTTATTGTTGTTGCTACTGGTGTTCTTGTTGATGCTGCTGTTGTTGTTGCCACAGGTGTTCTTGTTAATGCTGCTGTTGTTGTTGTTGCCACAGGTGTGTTCTTGTTAATGCTGCTGTTATTGTTGTTGCCACAGGTGTTCTTGTTAATGCTACTGTTGTTGTTGCCACAGGTTTTCTTGTTAATGCTGCTGTTGTTATTGTTGCTACTGGTGTTCTTGTTGATGCTGCTGTTGTTGCTATTGCTGCCTGTGTTGCTGCTTCTAATGATGGTGGTGTAAGCGGTGGTTGTGACTGCTGTTGGTGGTTGGTTTTACTGTGGCTTGTTGCCGGTGTGGGCAGCAGTGGTTGTGGTGGTTGTGGCTTGTTACCGGTGTGGGCAGCAGTGGGTTGTGGGGGTTGTGGCTTGTCACCGGTGTAGGCAGCAGTGGTTGTGGCTGTTGTGTTTATTATCGCTTGTGGCTGTTGTTGCTCCTTGTCACTGTCGTTCATTTCGTCGTGAGCTTCAAAATTCCCTGGGTGATAAGCAACAACGACCCCTACTGTTGCTGATTTTATCTTTGTAATCGCAGTCGTCGTTACTGCTATTGTTTATCAACGATCGGCTGACTCTACCCCTCTTACCATCCCTACCTTCCCTCGTGTATAGACAAGCCTTCTGTGTGTGGTTGCAGGAGGAGTATAGATACTGCTACGAGGTGGTGCAGGCCTACAGAACCTCGCATAGCATCTACGCCAACACCTACGGCCGAGATTACAATGAGAAGCAGAGAGCGAGGGGGAGGTGGGGGTGGGGGGGCACTGTCCAGATGTGGCTGTGTGTGTCCAACTGACCGGACTGTGTGGGCTGGACTGCCATGGACATGGTCATGGAGACTGACCTGAGAGAGAGAGAGAGAGAGAGAGAGAGAGAGAGAGAGAGAGATTATTTTCTAACGCTGAAGTATTGGCTTAGCCTTTTTCATACTTGCTGTTACTTTTCTACGAAGAGAGAGAGAGAGAGAGGGAGAGAGAGAGAGAGAGAGAGAGAGAGAGAGAGAGAGAGAGAGAGAAGGCCGGTACTTCGTGTCTGAAGCTGATTTTGCGGATGATGACGATTCAGTCGACGCAGACGGAAAGAATGGATTACCGCCCTTTGGAAAGGATTCACCCCTGCCTCTGTATATTGTGTAATTTTACGATGCTCCTTCCTACATCTGGATGTTTTGTTCTCTCCTTCTCTCTTCCTGGTGTGTTTAACTTCTGTGGAAAGAAGGTTTGCTTTATCGCCAATTGGAAAGAAGTTATTCTGGGCTTTGCAAGTTATTCTTTATACATCTCGTGTTGTTTTCTCTCTCCGTTTCGTTTTCTTTCCGCAGTTTCCTTCTGTTTCCATTCGTTCTCTACTTGTTTGCTCGTTTGTTTGTTTTCCGTCTACAGTCTTCAACAAAAGTCATGAAGTAATGAATGAGATTTGGCAATGTCATCAACTGTCTGGTTTTTGTCTTTTGATGGTGGCGTAACTGACGGATCAGTCATGTAGGCTGCTGTTCCTTTATTCATGTTTAAGGTGTGAAAACTGACGGATCAATCCTGTGGCCTGCTGTCCCTTTATTAATGTTTAAAGTGTGATATGCACAGGAAAATGAAGAAAAATATTTCATTCCCAAGAGTAAAAATGATTTGTGATTTTTTTTCATCGCACCAGAACTATTGTTGAAGTCTGTATCTTTCTTTTTTCCGCCTGTCTTTGCTTTCGGCTTTTCTTTCTGTATCCCTGATGTTGTCTTTCCTAAGCGATTATGTATCTGTGTACATGTGCGCAGATCGTATGTGAGAGTGTATGTATCGATGTCCAGACATGTTATGGGCGACAACTCCTCCTGAACAGATAATGAGGGTATGGTTGACACCAGGGATGACAACTGCTCAAGGGAGATAATTTCACCAAAAGCATAATCTTCACCTTCTCAAAATATGGATCCTGCCCCACGCTTCGCTAACTAAAGTAAATCAAATGTTCGTATGGACGTATTATACTGTTTTTTTTTGTTGGTTTTTTTTTTTGTTTTCCTGAATACAGTCCTCCTCGTAAGGGATGTCTTTGATATGTGTGTGTGTGTGTGTGTGTGTGTGTGTGTGTGTGTGTGTGTGTGTGTGTGTGTGTGTGTGTGTGTGTGTGTGTTCGTTCGTTCTTTAGTTTACGTCTGTTCACCCTTAAGTGATATTAGACGGGGTGGGGGGGGGGGGGGGGGGGGGGGGGGGGGGGGGGGGGGGGGGGATAGGAGAAATGATCAAGCTTTATATGGGATATGAATTGTTGAAAATGACAGAATTATTAGAAAGGAAGTGAAGTTTACTATCTATATCAAACGTGACTTAACAATTAACAGAAGATTGGTATAACAACAATTGAATCCAACAATAAATTAACTATTCAAAGGAAAAGACCAATAGGACTAAGGTGTAAAACTTCTGAGAAACATTTAAGAAGATGGAAGTCATTTAACACTTCCTGAACAGTTAATGGTATTTGACGAGTCAGTAATCCCCTGTAGTTTTCGTCATTAATTCTTTGATACCCGGACAGTGTAAAATCAGATGGCTGATAGAAATTTGATTTCCACATACACATTTAATATCTTTAGAAAATTTTGTTTTAAAAGCATTTAAACGAATTTTGAACATCAGAGAACTAATATGTCTTGAACTTGTATCAGATATGTGATTTAAAATTAATTTGGAATTTATTGTGCTGACGCTTTTTATACAATTGTGTGAATAATGGCTATCTGATGTCTTCAGCATATTATCAAACTTATCTTTTGCTAGTTTTTCAATGTGATTATAATACTCGTGCAGATCTAGATTTATGTTAATTAGAATTGCCCCTTCAGTATTACGTCCTGCACTTTTAGCTGCTCTATCACCAGTTCATTGGCATATATTCCGCAATGGGAAGGAACCCAGTAAAAAGTTACACTAATGTCTTTACATGCCAACTGATGAATTACATGTCTGATTTCTAGTATCATTTTTTTCAAGACGTTTTTTGGCATTTTGATCTTTGATAGCTTGTAATGCCGATTTGGAATCTACACAGAGTAATATTTTACAACTATTCATAGGTAACTCCTCAATATGGTGTAAAGCCATCAAAATAGCTAACAAACTCTCTGCAGTAAAAACTGAATAGTGATTACCTATATGATATCGTTTGACTGTTTTCATAGTAGGAATTACAAATGCTGAACCTGCATTGCCATTATCAAGTACAGATCCATCTGTGAGTATTTTAATGTAATCACTATAGTAATTTTCCATGTGATCATTAACTAAATTTTTCAGAACGTTTGGAGATTGACTTTTGCTCAATTCTGTATGATCAATGTCAAAAGTAGGTTTAATTTGTTCCCAAGATGGTACAGGTAAAAAAGATGGCTTAATTGCTATTTTTTTACTTTTTAATTCTGTAGAATAATCATGTCGGAGACAAACGAATTAATTGGTTGCAAACAATGTATTGTCTTAGCCCTGTTAACAAAGTCATGCTTAGAATTTAACTTTGTTTCTTCATTACAGAATGAGTTATGTGCAAAGGATTTTAATACAAACTTAGCTGCAGAGATTTTCCTATGTTCATCAAGAGGAAGAACTCCTGCTTCTTTATATGATCCAAGATTGTAAGCATGAGTCGGCACTCCTAGTGCCAGTTTAAAGGCTTTACAATCTATACTTTGTAGTTTGTTTAATAAATGTTTTGGTGCACTAAAAAAAGATTCCTGGCCGTAGGTTAAACGCGAACGAACTAAGGAATTAGCAAGACATAAAAGTGCTTTTGTGTCTTGACCCCATCGCTGTTTACTAATAATTTTGAGAGAAATTTAAAGCTTTTCTGGCTTTATTTAATATATAGTCTATATGTTGATTCCACGTAAGTTTGGATGATAAATAAACACCTAGAAACCTTACGCTTTGCGAATAATTAATGACACTGCCACCCATAGTGAAATCAGGCAGTTTTTCTGGGTTATGCCCCGAATTAAAAAGTACCATATGTGTTTTTTCTCTAATGATAAAGAAAGTCCATTTTCCTTCATAAATATATCGATTTTATTTAGTTCGCGTTAGTACACACTTTTTTGGTATAGTTAAGTGCTCTGATTGGCGTTTTACGCGTCATTGTCACCTTCATCCACATGCATATATCATCTGCATACTGGGCTAAAACTGTATCTTTTGATAGATTTTTTGGAAGATCTGCTATGAGTATATTGAATAAAATAGGTGAATAACCGAGCCTTGTGGAAGACCCATCTGAAGTTCTCTGGACTTAGAATATGTGCTTCCAACTCTTACCTGTACGGAACGTTGTGATAAAAAAATTTTTGTATATAGTTATACATATTACTATCTATATTGTAGTTTTGAAGTTTTTGGAGTAATCGGTAATGCCATACTTGATCGTAAGCTTTTTTTTACATCAAAAAAAGGTTGCTAGAATATTTTTTCCGTCTGCCAAACTGCTGTTTAATTTGTGTCGTAAGTTTTACTAAATGTTCAGTAGTGGAGCGACCTTTTCGAAAAGCAGCTTGATTTTTAGGAATAATGTTTTGTTTTTCACAGGAAATGAACTAGTCTACTTGAGACTATTTTTTCCATTAACTTGCATACATGAGATGTTAAGGAGATGGGTCGATAGCTGTTTTTATCAGTCCGAGGTTTTCCTTGCTTGTGTATAGGGATAACAATTGAGTGTTTCCAGATAAGAGGCATTTCACCGTTAGACCAGCATTTCTGTATCAAAGAATGTAAACATTGAACTACATTTTGTGGTAAATGCTTTAACAATTCATACGATATCCCATCTAGTCCTACAGACGTCTTGTTTTTGCCCATATGTGAAATACATTCAATTACTTCATCGAGTGTTATATTTGAATTTACATAGCTTTTAAAATAAAGGTTTATTAAAACTATGATCTGATGTAATATCACTTTCCTCTTCCTTTTTTCTGTATTGTCTACTTTCAGTTGATAGTCCAGTAATTCTACTGCAATTTGCATACAAATCAGCAAATGCTTCTGCTTTCTCTTTGATTAGAGGGTATATCTGAACTCTCCAGTTTGATTGGGCATTGGGGTAAGTTTATCCCATTCTTCATGGTTTTCATTTTTTCCCATACCTTTTGCATATCTTTATAGTTATATACTTCATTAGTACAAAATGATGACCAATATTGTCTTTTTGCTGTGTGCGTTAACTCTCTATTCGCTTTGTTTTTTGCTTTTTTTTTGGATTCTTGGTGATTAGGAATTGAATTATCCTTTAAGTAATTTTCAAATTTTAACCATTTTTCAGCTTTGGCCTTTTCACAATCATCGTTCCACCAAATATTGCCAGAATGTTTATATGATTTTTTTGTTTTAGACATGGGAATTGATTGATTAGCAGCACTTAGGACTGCATCAGTAAATATAGAATACA
>JADBJO010002554.1:125191-135191 GCA_016801955.1 Conus betulinus
TGTTGACAGCGCAGAGATGACAGAAGGCCGCTGACATCGGTGTTGACAGCGCAGAGATGACAGAAGGCCGCTGACATCCGTGTTGACAGCGCAGAGATGACAGAAGGCCGCTGACATCCGTGTTGACAGCGCAGAGATGACAGTGTTGCGGAGATTCCTTTCAGCCAGGAGCCGCTGGGGAACGGCCAGTTGTGGTCAGTTTGCTGACTTAATCCCTGCAACACTCCCCGGAGAGAAACGAGTTTAGTGTCTGCTCTAGCACCGCTCTAATATTCAGAGTTAACTACCTGTAATTACGATTATGTGTGTGTGTGAGTGTGTGTGTGTGTGTGTGTGTGTGTGTGTGTGTGTGTGTGTGTGTGTGTGTGTGTGTGTGTGTGTGTGTGTGTGTGTGTGTGTGTGTGTGTGTGTGTGTGAGGCGCGCGCGCTCGCACATATGTGTCTGTATGTGCAAGTGGATACACGTGTATATGCATACGCATATGCATGCACATTCGTATTTGTGTGTGCATGTCGTATACATGTATGCGTGTGTGAGTGTGTGAGTACAGTGTGCATGTCGTATACATGTATGCGTGTGTGAGTGTGTGTGTGTGAGTGCAGTGATGGGTAGTTGACGGTCGCTGGTGTATGTCTGTGTCTCTTCGTTTTGTGTAAGTGTATACGCTGACATGTACATGAGCGTGTGCACGTGCATGTCGTCAATGCTCGTGCACTCGCTTGAATGTGTGAGCGTTCGTACGTACGTGTGTGTGTGTGTGTGTGCGCGCGCCCGCGCCCGTGTGCATGTGTGTGTGCGCGCACCCGTGTGCATATGCGTGCGCGCGCGCGTGTGTGTGTGTGTGTGTGTGTGTGTGCGCGCTCGCGCGCGCGCGCGTGCGCGTGCGCGTGGAGCGTCTGCGTGCACATACGCCTACGTATGTATATCATCATGCTTGAACTGTCAGGCTGCACGACGATGAGCGATGTGTTGAGTGCTGTATGTGTTCCGTCACTCACTGACTATCCCAACTGCAACCTGATTTATAGACGAGGTTAGTGCAGCGAGCTTTTCCTTCCTCCCTTTCTTCTTGTACGTCGACAGCGGCAATGTACACATGTGTGTGCAGATGTGCGGGCACGGGCGCATGTGTGCTTGCGAGCGCATGTGTGTGTATGCATGATGTGCGTGTATGCGTATGCATGAGTGCGTGTGTGTGTGTGTGCGTGCGTGCGTGCGTGCGTGCGTGCGCGCGCGCGCGCGCGTGTGTGTATGTGTGCGTGTGTTTGAGCGCGCGCGCGTGTGCGCGCACGAGTGTGTGTGCGCGCTTTTGTACGTCCACATCACAACAGTTTGGCATAAACGTTTTCTAAACATGATAGTTTGAATTGCACATACCCATAAAACCTTTCACATACAAAGAAACATCGCCCTTCTTCAACGCCAAGTGTTGTGATCACAGTTCTGTAACAGTGGTTTGTGTTCATGCACAGCACGTGCTGTCATACACAGAAAACAGTGCGCATCTCGGTGTGTGTGTGTGTGTGTGTGTGTGTGGAGGGGGAGAAAAACCCTGGTGACTCCGCTTTTAGGCCCATACCAGTGTGTGACAAGGTGACGTCATCTAGGTGAAACGGTTGACCGATGCCAAATGATGTTGGCATCCCCCCTTCCCCCCCCCCCCCCCCCCCCCCCACACACACACACTGTCGATGGGAGGTAGCGGACACGTCAATAGTGGTGGTGATGGGGGGTGTGTGTACGTGAGCCCCTGGGTGGTTTGGGAAGCTGGAAAAGCTTGACATGGCGGTCTGGACGTCTGTCCTCGTTATTCTGGATTTGAGATCAACGTTTGAAATTATTTCAATCGCAGTGTCACCCCCTCCGGAGTAGACACTGCGCGACCCCTATGTTGACAGTGAAAAATCATGTGACAAAACAACAGAAGTGTGGCCGTGTCTTTCGTCAAAGGCTGGCTTTCTAACGAGCTCTAACAACAGAATATATTGTGGAAATAGACATAATCCACACATTGTGATCACATGATGTTGGGGACATTTATGCAGAGAAACAGGCACAGGGACATGCAGAATAATTAACCAGGTTCATTAACTGCATACAAGTACCGCCACGCTGGATAGCTATGTCCCTTACTTTAAAATACATATTTAATTGTTTTGTACGTTTCTCTAAAAATGAATGTTACTTTTTCATTTGTGTTAAATAAATAAGATAGATATATTATTTTGGATTTTGTTTATCCATAATTAATTAGTATTGAATACTGGTTTAAGTATTTTTATTATTTATCTTTTTATATTTTTTTAAGCTAGCGAATAATATAAAAGAAATAGAAGATCAATTGACAAAGACCGTTATCATGGCGTAGGGTAAATAGTTTAACAAAAATGTAAATCACTAAGTAAATGGCTAAGTCTATAGCAATAATGGTAAAATCAAATACGCCAGATCTTCATAAATAATATAGGTCTAAAGACATCTAAACAAGGTATAATCGCTAAGTCTATAGCAATAATGGTAAAATCAAATACGCCAGACCTTCACAAATAATATAGGTGTAAAGACATCTAAATAAGGTATTACACGCATTAGTTACCATTCCCATGTGTCTTTAAAAGTACAATATATTGAAATCATTAATGTGTGGAGTTGTGAAACCTACTGAATACGCGATGAGTTGTGGAGGGTGTACAATCAACGACAAGCCGATGGTGATGTGTTGAAATAGCCGAGAATGAAATGTGGTTTCTCCTTTCGTGTTGTTAATCAACGCTAGTAGCTTACATCAAGCAACGCTGAACTACCGTCACATAACGCTCTAATGTTATAAGCATAAACTGGGCAAAATGTCAAATGTAATAATGACTATAACGGATTTGTTATCTGGACAAAACCCGATTTTTGGATAGCATGAAATGACTGTAACAGGTAAGTTATTTAAAACTGAACTCCAAAAGAGTCAGGTACCAAAAATGACAAAGAAGGATTTGTAATATATATATATATATATATATATATATATATATATACATATACTCCAAAACATTGAGTAGACACCGACTCAAAACAATGGACATATTATTTGAACAATATGTCAAGCAATGAGGATTTGTTGTTGAAACAACATTCCAAGAAAGTCGAATACGAAACATACTTCGAAGGATTAGTTAAATTCCAAGGTATTGGATACTGAACGACAACAATAAACTTGTTATTTGAGCAAAATTCCAAAAAGTCGGATACAAAATGGCTAGAAAGGAATGAGTCAAGTCCCCAGGAGGACATGGATTAGGAGGGCAGGTTTTGCCGTTTTGGACAAAGTCCCTAAGAGGACATGGATTAGGGCAGGTTGTTTGTCGTTTTGGACAAAGTTTCCCCGAAAGTCACGCGGCCTAGTTTTCTCTTGGTCATTACTGTCGACTTTGAAAAACAGAGGCGTACATCATTTTACGTCTTTAAGAACAATCCAAAAAAAAAAAAAAGAAAAAAAAAAGAAAAAAGACATACACGTGAGCTGCTGACAGAGACAGATGGAGAGGGGAGGTTGCGTCTGCGGTCCTCAGGTTTCCCTAACGACAACTTCTGTAGTTATGGGCCTGAGGTGTGGTGATTAAAAAAACAGTCCACAACACTTCTTTTCAGGAGGTATTTAACAAGAAATCCTTCAACTGGTTGTAGTCCTTCAGGTGGGCCTCCAGGAGGCGGAGACGGTGCTTGTGGACCCAGTCGACAGCAGCAGCAGCAGCTGTGGTAGGGCGCCCCAGGAGGTCGTCAACAGGGAGCTTTGGTTGCTGGCCAAAGAGCAGGAAGCGTGGGGCGAAACCTGTGGAGACGTGAGGGGTGTTGTTATACGCCTGCACGAGTTCTGGCAAGTGTACGGGCCATGGTCTTCTCCTCTGGGGGTAGAGTGCGCAGAAGGCCATGCATGGAGCGGTCGAAGCGCTCACATTGCCCGTTTCCTTGTGGATGGTATGGCGTGGTGTGAGACTTCTTCACGCCATGGATCGAGCACAGCTCCTGGATCAGGCGTGACTCGAAGTCTCGGCCCTGGTCGCTGTGTATTCTCTCTGGGACCCTGTAACGCTGGAACCAGTCGTGCACCAGGACTTTGGCGACGGTCACAGCCTCCTGGTTTCTTGTGGGTACAGCCTGTGTGAATTTCGTAAAAACGTCCGTCATGACAGGACGTTCTCTCTGCCATCACTTGCTGGGTCTAGCTTGGGGAAGTCGATGATGGCCAGGACTTCAGTGGTCGGGATGCCAGCAGATGACCGGACGGGGTGTTGATGGTCGGCCGACGCCCCATGGTGCACCGCTGGCAGAAGTCGATGTACGCCTTCGTGTCCTGGTGCATGCCTGGCCAGTAGACCCTGGATTGTAGGAGACCAAGCGTGCGTTCTAAACCATGGTGGCCCATCTGGTTATGAAGGGATGCCAAAACGTCAGGTCTCATGACGCTTGGCCACACCAACTGCTCCACTGGTGCTTGCTGATGGTGCTGGATGCGGCGGTGTAAGACACTATCTTTCAGGCAGAGGCGGGGGTGCTGGTCGCAAAGTGCCTTCAATTTTCGGTTCCTGTCTGTAGGGGGCTTTGTTGGCCAGTGGTCCAGGACTGGGCCGATGATGGAGTCGTTTCCGGAGCTGCAGAAGTTCTGGTAGGGACTTTAAGGGGTAGGTAGGGTCAGGCTGCGTCTTGGACTGGGTTTCTTCTGTGGTGATAGGATCAGGGTCAACAAAGGACTGTTTCTGAAAGTGGGCTTCCTGTGCCATAGCAAGCTGGGGAGGTAGGGCCGTAGGAGCTGGTACAGAAGGAGGGCCTGGGAGCCTGGAGAGGGCATCTGCAGGGTTGGTTCTTCCTGGGCGGTATTGTACATCAAGTTGAATTGGTCCCAGTTGTGAAGCCCGTCTCTGCTCTAGTGCCCCAAGTGCAGCATGGCGGAAGTAGACGAGGGGGTTGTTGTCAGTGACAATGGTGAATTTCGCTTCCAGGAGATAGTCTCCGAACTTCTCAGAGATGGTCCACTTCATCGCCAGGAATTCCAGTTTCATACTGGAGTAGTTGGCTTCGTTCTTCTCTGTAGGGCGAAGTCGGCGACTTGCATAGGCCAGGACCCTACGTTGTCCATTTTGTTCTTGGGAGAGGATGGCACCGAGGCCATCGTGGCTTACGTCTGTTTCCAGGATGAATGAGGACTTGAAATCGGCAAACCCCAGGACCGGTGCTGTTGTCATGCCGTTTTCAGATTGTCGAAGGCCACTTGATGGTGTCGGTCCCACAGTATAGATAGGTCTATCGTCTTCTTCTTTTCTTTGCTGCCAGCATTGGTCACCAGGTCATGGTGAGGTCCGGCGATTCTGGCGAAGTTTCGAATGAACCGCCGGTAATAGCTTGCAAACCCCAGGAAACTTCTCAGATCTGTCGTGGTCTTCGGGACGGGCCATTCTTGAACCGCTTCTACCTTGCCGGCTTTGCAGCTGACGCCCTTAGTAGATATCGTATGTCCCAGGTATTTGACTTGGTGACGTAGGAACTGGCGTTTTTCTGCTCTTAACTTCAGGCCAGTGTCGATTATCCTCTGCAGAAGGCGGTCAAGACTCTCCAGGTGTTCCTCAAAGGTCTTCGAATACACCAGCAGATCGTCCAGGTAGACCAGCAGGAACTGGAACATGAAGTCCGACATGGTGGTCTGCATCAGTCTCTGGAACGTAGCAGGTGCTGTGGAGAGATCCATGGGCATCCTGGTGTATTCGAAGAGGCCAGATGAGGTGGTGAAAGCCGTCTTGTGCTGGTCATCAGGGTGCACAGCGATCTGGTGAAAGCCCAAGGCCAGTTCAAGGGTGGAGAAGCACTGAGAGCCGACCAAGGCATCGAAAGATTCCTAGATCCTTGGCAGTGGGAAGGCATCTCCACAGTCTTGGCGTTGAGACGTCTGTAATCAACGCAGAGGGGGATGCTGCCATCTTTCTTCTTCACGAAGATCACCCGTGCTGCATATGGGCTGTGGCTCTTGGTGATGATTCCTTTCGACAGGAGACCCTTGATATGCTCTTGCACTTCTTGAAGTTGGTGAGGGTGGATCCGGCGGATGTGGCTGGGCAACTGGTATGTCATCCCTGGTATTCAGGCGATGGAGAACAGCATTGGTGTAGCCAAGATCTTCATCATCAGTCATGAAGGCTTGTGTCCTTGACAGGAGTTCCTGCAGCTGCCGTTGTTGACTGGTGGCGCCATCAAACTCTGGACAAGGGAATTTGGCTGGTGGAGGGACAGGATTTACAGTTTCTTCCGAGTTGATCAGCTCGTTGATGCCAATGGTAACCTGTGGCCCACGGTTCTCTTCCACCGCTTCGATGGCTTCCAGGACAGCAAAAGGAGTTCATCCTGGGAGAAATACGTCTTCCGGCGAGAGGCTGGCTGCCCTGACGTAGCGTTCACACGACTTCATGCTGACCAATGTACAGATCAGTATCAGGCCACGGGGGGAGAGGTCTAGACAGGGGCCAGGAGGTGTGGCGAAGGGCCTTGGCTACTCGGCACTTTGACAGTGGCTATGGAGTAGACTGGGATCGTTTGATTAGGTTTGTTGGCGGGTCGTGGCACGGGCCACTTTGTCCCGCTGCCGTTTCCTGATCTCTTGGGCGATGGCTTGCAGAAGAGAAGGGAGTGCTAATGGGGACTTGTTTAGACATGGGGCTGAGGACATTCATACCCAGAAACGGCAGTCGCTTTTTGCGGTCTTGCATAAACGGGTCTGTGGGTTCCTTGACGACCAGAACGGGGACACTGGGGCAGAGGGTGCCGAAGACCACCATGTCGACGAGGTAGAGGCCAGAGTGGCAACGGGGGTTAGAAGTTTCACTTTTGCTGCTGCTCATGGTGCTGCTAGTGATTGACCGTGGGCCTATCGAGACGTTGGTACTGCTGCTTGGCCCGGCAGTCTGCTTCCCGGTGACCCTGGCGTTGGCACCACCAGCATGTTGAACCCCTTCTTTCTTCTGGCTGGCGACGATTTGGTCGGTGGGGTGGGTTCAGGTTTCCGTTCGAAGTCTGGAGAGCTGCGACAGCAGCAGGCTGTTGCTGCTCCCTCAGCTGTTGTTTCAGGAATGCTGTTTCGCTCGTGAGGGCAGCGATCTGGGCCTCTAGCCGGCGATAGGCATCAGCGTTGGTGGCTGCAGCCACTTGCTGCACGATGGGCTCTGACGTGTTGCCTCCAGGAAAGTGGTGGCTGGTTTCTCCGTTAGGAAACGCTTCAGGTCCCTCCTAAGGGATGGGGATGCAGCCCATTCACGAATAAATCCCTCAGCATGGTTGGCGAGAGGGTGTTGGCTGCAGCTGCATTGGTCTTCGTCCACAGAACCCGGGAGTGCGGCGGCGCATTCAGCCACCACTGATTCTGCCAGACCTTGCTGGCATTTGTAAAACGCTCCAGCAAGGGCAGTGGAGTCCCTGTGCTCGCCCCAGTACTGTTCCAGGATGGCGAAGATCTTTGCAGGCCAGTCCATCTCCTCTGCCTCCATGGTCAGGACTTGCTGTCGTGCTCTGCCCTCCAAGGCGCTCAGGACCCAGCCAGCAGCCGTGAGATCAGGCATGGGCTGTAGTTTCAACATCAAGGTGGCTTCCCGGATGAAGACCTCTGCACCTTCTTCCCCAGTAAACTTGCGTAGCCTGTGGGGGCGTAGACCTGAGGGGTGTGCTGCTAGGGGTGGCTGGCCTCCTTGCCCATCCATATTTGCAGCCTGGTTGCCGTCGTTGTCCCGTGTCCTCTGGTTCCTCCGTACCATTCTCCTGAATTCTTGGGCTGTGTGTCTCCTTTGTCCCTTCTGTCTTCTATCCTGCTGGCAGCGCCAATTGTGATGGTGTGGAGGATGAGGGGTGTGCAGGTGAAGACAGGCTGATGGTAATGTGTAAAAGCCAAGGGACAGCAGCCAGTCAAGAACACACGGAGGACGAGGTGTAGTTTCTCCCTTTATTTTCTTCTTCCATGCCAGTTGCTCACATCAGGGAACACTGATCTACGCTCACACAACGCTCTACCTTTATAAAAAATGTACCGGGCCGCAGAGCCAGCAACACGGTGCCAGAGACGAAACGGGCCTCGCGAGGCCGGAACCGACAAAAATGTGTGTTTTCTATCGCAACTTCAGAGTTGTCTGGCTCGCCGTCCGTTCAAACTATCAACACATATTTGCTATCGATGAAAACCTCAGAACCCAAGGAATAAAATGCAGTCAGTCACATTTGACAATTAATGTTCGTTCCTGTACTAAATCATTGCTGATTAATGTTCCAGACTGAATCCACTGTTAACATGTTGGCGTCATATTTTCCTCTATTTCGATTTTTTTTAAAATACTAAACAGCATGAAATAATTTTACAATGAATGAATAGCTGGCATATCGCTCTTTTCATACATTTAAACTTCATTTTCCGAGACCGAGTCTAAGCGGAGAATTTTTTGTTATTCAAAATTACTAGAAAACACAGCCGATTTCTCGCTTTGCCGGGCGCCTGCTTTTGATACGATTTTCAACTGAAAAAATACTCTGTTGAAATGGTCTCATAAGATGATCATTTTTCTACTTTTCAGTTGTATCTATGAAAGAAATGGAGTCACTTAGAACATTCCGATCGGGAAGCCCGAATTTCGGAAAATGATAATTTGGATCAAAACTCCGACAATCAACAAAGAAGGCGACTTTCTCAACCAAACTGGCGCCGTCAGTCATTTCGTATAGTCGCAAGCTTGTACGGAAAAGATCCTGGACATGCGCTATACGAAACGAGAGCTTATGAACTTTACTTCAAAATATGTGCATTTTCAGATTCTTTCGTTTTTCTCTCTTACTTTTCGTGAAATCAAGAATTATTCAATATTAGTTCAACGAAGAATTGAAAATGGCGCCTTAATTAATTGCGCAAAATGTCAGTTTTGAGAAAATATGGGCTTCTCAGCCCAAAACGTTTTTAACGAATGAAATAGATTAATTTTTGTGACTTCAGTGACGTACATACAACTATGTAGGTTCTGAGGTATTTATAATTTAAAGAATTCACACACACACACACACACACGCACGCACGCACGCACGCACGCACGCACGCACGCACGCACGCACACACACACACACACACACACACACACACACACACACACAGCCCGCGCACGCACACACACACACACACATTATCACCCCGTTCATGCCCACAGCTTTCCACCAACTCTTTGCCTCAACCCTCCTTCCCCCCACCCCCCCCCCCCCCTCCCCCGCACCCCAACACCCCTCCCCCAGCACCCACTCCTCTCCAATCCACCCACCCCTATTGCTTTGGTCTTCTAGCCTCAAGGGGGACATAGGACTTGATACACTCATTGTGATTACCTGATGAATATACTGTGGATATGGGACGTGATCCACACATTGCTCTTACCTGATGAATATAATACTGTAGATATAGGACATGATTCACACATTGTTATTACCTGATGAATATCTTGTGGATTAAGGACATGATCCCCACATTGTTTTTACCTGATGAATATCTTGTGGATACAGAACACGATCCACACATTGTTATCACCTGATGAATATATTGTGGACATAGAACACAATCCAGACATTGTTATTACGCGATGAATATCCACGCATTATTCTTATCTGATGACTGTATTGTGGACATAGGACATAATCCACACACTATTACGTGATGTTGTGGACATAGGACATAATCCACACATTATTACGTGATGTTGTGGACATAGGACATAATCCACACATCATTATGTGATGTTGTGGACTTATATGCAAAGAAACAGGCGCCCGGACTTGCAGATCATTGACCAGGTTCATTAACTGCGTACAAGTACTGGCCACAATGGATAGTTATGCCCCTTTTTATTTATATATTTTAATTGTTTTGTTACCTTTATTTTCAAATTTCAAGATTTTTTCTTTCTTTTTATTAATCAAGTAAATTATTAATAAAGTAAAACATTT
>JADBJO010002554.1:140191-142691 GCA_016801955.1 Conus betulinus
AAAAAAAAACGTAAAGAACGTTAGAAAAAGAAAGAAAGAAAAGAATGAAACAAGCAAAGAAAGAAAACAAGGAAGGAAGAAAGAAAAATAAAAAAGAGAAAGAAAAAAGAAAAGAAAAGAAAAGAAAGAAAGGAAAGAAGGAAGGAAGGAACAAAAATGAAAGAAAGAAAAGAAAAGAAAGAAAGGAAGGAAAGAAGGAAGAAAGGAAAAGAAAGAAAAGAAACAGAAACAGAAAGAAAACAAAGAAAAGAAGATGGGAGCGGCAAGGGGGGAGGGGGGGGGGATGGGAGAGAGAGGTAAGTCCTCTCACACGTCTGGCACGCAGTGGACTGGAGGCATCGGCATGCTGGTGCGCCGTCGTCTGGCGCTGCTGTCTCCCCTCTGCTGGCGGTACCAGGCCTCGCGGGCAAACAGCAGGCTGCAGGCCCCGGGACTGTACTGCCGGTCCCCGGCGTGGCACCAGCCCTGGCCGTCTACCCAGGGTGGGCAGGAGGAGGGCACAGGAAGCGGGACTGGCTGCGGCACGGGGGGTGGCTGCCCGGCGGGCAGAATGGCTCTGGTGACGGTGCTTCTGTTTTTTGGGAGGAAGAAGAGTGGGACAGTGCCAGTCGTTGCATGTACTGGTCAGAGGAGTTGTGTGGTACATGGAGAGGAAGGGGGGGGGGGGGGCGAGGAACAGGGAAGTAATCGTTCCACACGATGTGAAAGAACATTTATTTCTGATCTGTGGCGCGTAAATACATCATTTTCTTGTACTGGTTTGTATGGAAGTTTAATCGGATTTTGAACAGAAAGACGTTTGATCAGGTGACAGAAAGGATGTTCAAAATTCGTCTTCGTTTTAACTTCGGTCCTTTTTTTTTTCTATATATTGGTATACGTGGTGTCCACAAAAAACGCATGTTTTGTGCTGTGGTTTTTTACTTCCAAATCATACAGACAACTTAATTTCAGTCAGAAAACACGAACACATAGTTCACTTGACGATGCAATGTCTCAGTTTTCGTTAAAGAAGCTCTCAACGTCTTTGACCAAACGTCCTCGGATTTTCATAACTGCCCCACATCTTCCGGGCTGGGACTGGATGAGGAGGTGGAAGGTGACGGGAGGGGGGGGGGAGACTCTTCCAGGTGAGCGTCAGCAAGTTCACGCGGTGTAGCAGGGGCGATAACCTGTTCTCAGGGGCGTTAACCTGTTCTCAGGGGCGTTAACCTGTTCTCAGGGGCGTTCTCAGGGGCGTTAACCTGTTCTCAGGGGCGTTAACCTGTTCTCAGGGGCTCTTGAAGCGTACCGAGCAGGGAGTCTCAGCCACAGAAACTGGAAGGAAGCTCCAAGCTGATAACTCGAGGGAAAAGCTGAATTAAAAAAAAAGTTTGTTTTTGCTGAGATATGAAATACTTTGTACGCATATTTGAGTGAATTTATCGGAGATGAGAGCGACATATTGCACAGCCTGGATGTCGACCAGTTGTTTTCTTTCACTGTTCTCCAGAGAACTTAGTTTCAGTTGTTGAAGCTTGGCTGCCACACTGCTATTACAGCTTAGTCGCTCGTAGCATACTGTGCAGTTCTTTGCACTTGTTGGATCCGGTGATCTCATCAACAGAATGGGAATTCCAGACTAAACTGCGTATTCTGGATGCGGTCTCGCCGAGATAGAAATAGGACCTGCCATGATCTCCTCATTGGCTGTCTTCAAGTTTCTGTTCAGGATGCCTATCATGATGTTTGCCATGTTGGCTATGGCATCTCCATGGATCTTCAGGTTGAGGTAGTAATAATGTCAGCTCCCAGGTTCTTAGAGCTGGCTGAATGCTGTACTGTGAACCCTTTCATTCGGTAATCAAAGAAGACTGGTTTCCTTGATCTGCTGCAGGGTAGTACACCACCTTTTTGTGGATGAAGCTCGATTCCCGACTTTGTCCCTCTGACAAAAAGTGTTGTGACCACTCTGCCTCAATCCTCAATTTTATTACCTACTCTGTATACAATGCAGTGGTCAGCGAACAGTGGTACTTGGAGTGAAGATTTCCTGGGAGATCATTGACGAAAACAGGGACCAGAAGTGGTCCCAGTGCTGTGCCCTGTGGAACACCACTCACAGCATGCCCCTGGTGTCATGATTTGCCATCTAGCACCACCTGCTTGCTTTTCCTGATCAGGAAGGCTTCAATCTGAGTGGAGGTCTGCAGACGGCTTAATGATGGAGTTTCTAAAATGACCCTGCATGAAGCACGATCAAAAGCCATGGAAAAATCACGTGCTAACAGGACGGGCTGACTTCCCCTGTCTGCAGTGAATCTTTTTCTTTGTTCCCTTAACTGAGCTGCAAGCTAGTTCATAGGCTGGGGTCAAGAGTGGAGTCTAACGGCTTCCTTCCACTCTACAGCCATGCTGTCAGTGAGGGTGGTGTGAGCGATGAGTGGCCCATGGTGTCTCTACAGCCATGTTGGCTGTCAGGGTGGTGTGAGCGATGGGTGGCCCATGGTGTCTTTACAGC
>JADBJO010002554.1:150191-172691 GCA_016801955.1 Conus betulinus
GGGGGGGGGGGGGGGGGGAGGATGGGAACAACACATTAGGTCAGAATCCGTTCCACACATGTCCGCGTCTCTCCCGTTAGACTGGGCTAGACACACACAACATCCATTGAATAGAGCTGCCTGAAGCATTTGAATCCATGTGGATGTCATACGGTTGAGACTGGGGTGGGGGTGGGGGGGGGTGGGGGGTCTCGTTGGTCTCTTCATCCAAGCGAGGGTTCAGTTCCAGCCCCAAACAGATTACAATTTAGTTTTTCTTCGGCGACAAATCATAGTGTAGATTCCGACTGCTGTTTCCCTTCCCCCCTCCTCTATCTCCAATCTTACCCCTGCAATTTCTTTGCATAACCGGAAAGTGAAAACCAAGGCTCTCTCTCTCTCTCTCTCTCTCTCTCTCTCTCTCTCTCTCTCTCTCTCTCTCTCTCTCTCTCTGTGTGTGTGTGTGTGTGGGTGTGTGTGTGTGTGTGTGGTGTGTGTGTGTGTGGTGTGTTGTGTGTGGTGGTGTCTGTGTCTGTCTGTCTGTCTGTATGTGGTGTGAGAGAGTGAATGTGTGTGTGTGTGTGGTGTGTGGTGTGTGTGTGTGTGTGTGTGTGTGTGTGTGTGTGTGTGTGTGCGTGTTGTGTGCGTTGTGTGTGTGTGCGTGTGCGTGTGTGTGTGTTGGTGTGTGTGTGTGTTGTGTGTGTGTGGGTGTGTGTGTGTGTGTGTGTGTGTGTTGTTTGTGTGTGTGAGTGTGTGTGTGTGCGCGCGCGCGCGTTTGTGTGTGTGTGTGTGTGTGTGTGTGTGGTGTGTGTGTGTGTTGTGTGTGTGGTGTTGAACGTTACTTTGGTTACACGCAAAATTCCGATCTATTCTTTGGTGTGTTGTAGGAGGGATGAGGCGCGTGACTGCGCGCTCTCTCTCTCTCCTCTCTCTCTCTCTCTCTCTCTCTCTCTCTCTCTCTCTCTCCTCTCTCTCTCACTCACACACACACACACACACACACACACACAAGCAAACTCTTTCTCTCTCTCTCTCTCCGTCTCTCTCTCTCTCTCTCTCTCTCTCTCTCTCCCTCTCTCTATCTCCTCTCCTCCATACACTCTACTATCTCTCACACACACACACACACACACACACACACACCCACACACACACACATAGTACCTTCATGTATATCTCTCTCCTCCTCTGCCTGAGAGAGAGAGATAGAGCGAGAGAGAGAGAGAGAGAGAGCAGGAATAAATTAGAACAAATTTGGTGAACAAGTTTGAACAGTTTATAGGACTGACTGACTGAAAGTAGGCAAGAAAGAGAGAAAGAATGAGGGAAACGGGAAAAAAAGAGCGGACAGAAAGAACAATGAAGATTAAAAAAAGAAATAATGATATGATTGTCGTTTGTAGCTCCACACCGATCAATCAGTTCATAAAGAAAACGCTATTCAGACAGTGAATTGTAGGCAGGTGAATATTTATTGTGCAGAGCAGTCCCTGGAGTGCATTTACCAACACAGAGTCAACAGTTTGCTAAAAGAGCGTATACATTTTCATTTTTTACTGTTCACTACAGTTTAAAAGTGTTATTTTTGCTTTTTTCCTGTTCGTTATTCAATAACTCTGTCTTTCTTTCTTTCTTTCTTTCTTTTATTTATACAAACATCAAGTTGTCCCCTAAACAATTGACCAACAACAACAAAAAGACACACTCATATACTTCTAGGTATTTTTCGATATATTTTCATAATACTCAAGAGTGAATTGGAAAATAGAGAACCCCTGAGTTATACAGATATTTCGTCTTTATTTACTGAATCAAAGACTCTCATCACAACATGGACAGAAGTGCAGTCTGGCCCTTCTGTTGGTTTGTGTACTTAGGGCAAGCTTTTCTGCTGATCTCTATAGTTGAAGCCTTGCAAAAACTAAATTCAAAGCAAAAACAAACAAAAAAACAAACACACACACAAATTAACAAATGACGAACAGCGTGCATGAGCAGTATTAGCATGGGGAGAGCCTCACTGCTCTTTCAATACATAATGCTATCCATTTCAGTCCGTCACTGTAATGTACAGCTGAAGAGCATAGCAAGGCACGTATTGTGGTGTACTTGTCAAGTACAAAACAACCACATTGGCAGAGCTGTGCGTCTGACGTCACTGTCATTTAACAAAAACGCACCATTCGAATGACCAAACCTTTCCCTGGGAAAGGTTCGAAACCACCGTAATGACTAAACCTTTCCCTGGGAAAGGTTCAAAAAACCACCGTAACGGTTAAGCAAGGCACAATTCAAGATAACAAAACGAGCAAAATGAAGAGCATGGATTGACATCATCACTAACTAGTCTTCTCTACAGGCGGACAGTCATGCAGCACTTTCGTTTGGCAAGCAAGCGCGATTCAGCAAGCGAAAACTGCCTTGTCCCCGCTACAAGCAGTGACAACCAAAGCGACCGTGAAGCTTAATCCCTTGAAAGGGACAGAAGTGGGAGAGGGGAGGGGAGGGGAGGGGAGGGGGAGGATGAGGGAGGAAGAGGGGGGTAACGCTAATGGGAGGGATAATGACGAAGGGAACGGTGTGGACTGTAATAAAGAGGCCCTGCAGCCAAAACAACATATAGTATGAAGACCGCACACATATTGCCATTCATTCACAGGAACTACAGGGACAGTCCAAGACTTTTTAGAGGCGGTGGGGGGGTGGGGGTGGGGGTGGAATGGATAGTTTTGTCGTTTGGGGGAGAGGGGGAAGAGGATGGATTCTTGGCGTCAGGGTGCTTTGTCCTGGTCAATTCTGAAACGTGTATACATTTAGAACTAAGCTTTGGCGATCAGCAGATGGGAATGACCCTCTCTTGGGAATGACCCTCTCTAGAGAGTGGAGGAAAGAAACCTGTTTAGTAATAGTGCAGTAATTGCCGGAATGACAACACGTCAAAATGGGCAGAGAAATGCCCTTCTCCACCCTCACCCCCACCTCTCCCCACCTTTGCACAGTAGGATTTTAATTCGGATACGTCTGACTGCGAACTCGATGCTAAACCACTGAGCCAAAAGAAACCCGAACGAAACGATGGACAGGTAGGGGCAGGATAAGTGAAAGAGGGAGTCAGGGGAGGTGATCCTTTTTGAAATGGACACGCAAACCTAAAACGTAAAAAACAAAAAACAAAACGGTATTTAGACATGAGAGAGAGAGAGAGAGAGAGAGAGAGGAGAGAGAGCGAGAGAGAGAGAGGGGGTAATTGGAGAATCTCACAGGAGCAGTTGGTAACAAACGGGAGAGTCAGGAATTAAACGTTGGAAGGGGGGGGGGGGGGGGTAGGGGACTTGCAGAGGAACACATGGGCAGGGAGGAGAGAGGGACAACATGAGACAGGGAGGTGGTGTAGGCAATGGGGTGGGGGTGGGGATTGGGGGAGGAGGGGAAGAAAAAGGGAGAGGGGGGGGGGGGGGGTATGGGGAGGGGGGGGGGGGGGGGGGGGGGGGGAAGGGGGGTCCTGTCACTTAGTTGGGGACACAATCGGGTCCAGAACCCGGGGGGCTGATCAGTCTTCCCAAGGAGCTGCCTCCACGCCGCCGGTACCAGGGGGCCCGTCCGAATGTCTCCCTGCAACTCTCCGGGGACTGAACTGCTGGTCCCCGACGTGGCACCAGCCGTTGTCGTCTATCCAGGGCCCACAGGGCGAGGGCAGGCCGTGGGGAAGCTGCACCGGGGAGTGGCGCGGGTGGGTGCCCGGGGGGCAGATCTGCTGGGGCGCCGGTTGTTCTGTGTCGGGGGGCCAGACAGTGACAATGCCCAGTGTCATTCACCAAACAAGAGACGTTACTATGATTGCGTCATCACTAATCAAGGGACGTTACTATGATCTTGTCATCATCAATCAGGGGACGTTACTACGATCTTGTCACCCACCAACGAAGGGACGCTACTAAGTGTAGAGAAACGATGATGAAAATCACTTGCATAGTAAGAATTAAAAAAAAAAAAGAAATGACTGGCTGATCTCTGGCATTATGTCGAAGACGAAACTGATTCGAAACAGCAAGAAAAAACTGAATCGGTCAGGGACTGGTTGTGTACATTTCGTCATTTTTTTTTTCCCTCTCCCTCTCTCCTCTCTCTATCTCTCTCTCTCTCTCTCTCTCTCTCTCTCTCTCTCTGTGGGTGTGGTGTGCGTGCGTGTGTGTTATCACTACTCTGTGTATGTGTGTGTATGTTGTGTGTGCGTGAACGCGCCCGCGCGCGTGCATGCGTATATGTATGTATGTATGTATGTGTGTGTTTGTGTGTGTGTGTGTGTGTGTGTGTTGTGTGTGTGTGTGTGTGTGTGTGTGTGTGTGTGAATATATGAATGTGTTTTGCCGCTACAGCAAAAAACAAAACAAAAAAGCGTTTTTGATTATGTGTAATACAAACACCCATACATGTTGGGTGGTGCATGCTCGCATTGGGTTTGTTTACCGCAGATATTCCCATAAGCGTGCGGACACCCCCCCCCCCCCCCCCTCCCCACCCTTTCGCGCTCTCTCTCTCTCTCTCTCTCTCTCTCTCTCTCTCTTCACACACACACGCGCACACACACGCATGCACGCACGCACGCACACACACCGCACGCACGCACACACACACACACACACACACACACACACACACACACACACACAGACTTGCATATTTTCTTGGAAATCCAGGTTAAGTGAATTTATCGATGGGTTGTTTAAAAAGTTGTACAAAACGATTTTTAAAAAAAGAAAATACTTACGTGGACTCGAAGGTGGGCAGTCTGAAAAGCAAATATGAAATCAGTCAATACTCTCTCTCTCTCACTCTCTCTCTCGCTCTCTCTCTCTCTCTGTCAGTGTGTGTGTGTGTGGTGTGTGTGTGTGTGTGTGTGTGTGTGTGTGTGTGTGCCTGTATGTGTGTGCATGATTGCATCTGTTGTGTACGCTAACGCTAGTATGCATTTTGTATATGTGTATGCCTGTCTGCCTACCCTGATATCTTTCTCTTCCCCCGTTAGTCCATCATCCTCTCTCTCTCTCTCTCTCTCTCTCTCTCTCTCTCTCTCTCTCTTCTCTCTCTCTCTCACACCACACACACACACACACACACACACACACACACACATTCGTGCGAGCGTGTATGCGCATCCATGCCCCCACACATTCTTTTATCTTAGCCTTGCTTCTTTCTTTATCTTCTCTGTGCGTGTCTTCCTCCCTGTCCCACTCCACCACCACCTCCCTGTCCCACTACACCACCACCACCTCCCTGTCCCATCCTCCACCACACCCTGTCCCACTCCACCACCCTCCTGTCCCACCCACCACCAACACCCTGTCCCACTCCACCACCTCCCTGTCCCACTCCACCACCTCCCTGTCCCACTCCACCACCCTCCTGTCCCCACTCCCACCACCACCCTGTCCCACTCCACCACCCACCCTGTCCCCACTCCACCACCACCCTGTCCCACTCCACCACCACCACCCTGTCCCACTCCACCACACCACACCTGTCCCACTCCACCACCACCCTGTCCCACTCCACCACCACCACCCTGTCCCACTCCACCACCAACCACCCTGTCCCACTCCACCTCCCTGTCCCACTCCACCACCACCACCCTGTCCCACTCCACCACCACCCTGTCCCACTCCACCACCACCACCCTGTCCCACTCCTCCACCACCCTCCTGTCCCACTCCACCACCACCCTGTCCCACTCCACCACACCCTGTCCCCACTACACCACCACCCTGTCCCCACTCCACCACCACCACCCTGTCCCACTCCACCAACACCACCCTGTCCCACTCCACCACCACCACCCTGTCCACTCCACCCACCACCCTGTCCCAATCCACCACACACACCACCCTGTCCCACTCCACCACCACCACCCTGTCCCACTCCACCACCACACACCCTGTCCCACTCCAACACCACCTGTCCCTGTCCTCTCCACCACCACCACCCTGGTCCACTCCAACCACCTCCCCTGTCCCACTCAACCACCTCCCTGTCCACTCCACCACCACCCTGTCCCACTCCACCACCACCTCCCTGTCCCACTCCACCACCACCCTGTCCACTACACCACCACCTCCCTGTCCCACTCCACCACAACCCTGGTCCCACTCCACCACCACCCTGTCCACTCCACCACCACCTCCCTGTCCCACTCCAACACCACACTGTCCCACCACTCCCCCCCCCACCCCTCCCCCAATCACGTCCATCCCCTCCAACTATCTCACCTTTTTTTTGTTATCTTCTCAGCACTCAACCACCACCACCAACCCACACCTCTCTCTCTCTCTCTCTCTCTCTCTCTCTCTCTCTCTCTCTCTCTCCTCTCTCACTTTTATGAATAATTTGCTTATCATTGTAGAATTAGATTTCAATGTTGCTATGCTGAATTGTCAGTATGAACGATATGTGTGTTTAAATGATGTATGCATGACAAAGGACAGATTGTAAGACTACGCTTTGGCCTAAAATCTTCGTCCTTGCAGTATCAAAGATCAAACGATCAATCAATTAATCTCTCTCCTCCCTCTCTCTCTCTCTCTCTTTCTCTCTCTCTCATTCTCTCTCTCTCCCACTCCCTCTGTCCCTCCCACTCTCTCTCTCTAACTCCCTCCCCCTCCCCCTCTTTCTCTTCTTCTCTTTAAAGTTCGTAAACTATCCTTCTTTGTTCGCCCCTTTCTTTCTTCCCTGCTTTCTTTCTCCCCATTAGTATCTTCCTGAATCTTTTTCTTCGTCTTTCTTTTTCTTTCTTTCTTTCTTTTCTTTTTCTTTTCTTTTTTTTTTTTTTTTTTCTTTTCTTTTCACGGCTTTTGAGCAGAGCTTACACATTGAAGTTGGTCTGTCCAGTGGGGCTCCGTCTCTTCTCTCGGGCGGGGCCCTGGACACCGGTCAGTTCCATCAGGTCCGCACACACAAAGGTGAACGCCCCAGTGACCCCTCTGTGACAGATTGAGGATGATGGACATGGTCTGTATGTCTGTTCTGTCTGTACTCTCTCTCTCTAAATCCTCTCTCTCTCTCTCCTCTCTCTCTATCTCTTTGTGTGTGTGGTGTGTGTGTGTGTGTGTGTTGTCGTGTGTGTGTGTGTGTGGTGTGGTGTGACGTGCTGCTGTGTGTGGTAGTCTGTGCGCGCGCGCGCGCGAGTCTATGTGTTGCCTGTCTGGCTGCCGGTCTGTCTGCCATCTCTGTTTGTCTACAACCTCAACGAAGCAAGAAGTTGCTAGCCTTCTGTCTACCAACTCTTGGAACGGGCTTCTATCGGTAAACAGATGACCAGTACAGTGGGATAGGGACTGGTAAGCGGTTAAGTGGTGGTCGTCGGCTCATGTGCGGGAGAGAACATTGCTACGACTGTCACTGAAGGTCAAAAGTGTGACCCTGCCACATCTGTCAATGTCTGACGGTGCCAGCCTCACAAGCAAAAGTTCTCACTTTCACCGAAATCCACGGGCAGATCCGGAGGGGTCCGTGTTCTGTCCCACCCCCATCAAAAAAAAAAAAAAAAAAAAAAAAAAGAAAGAAAGAAAGAGGAGAAAGAAGAAAGAATGGAAGAAATAAAAAAAATACAGAAAAGTGGGAAAGCAGTGTTTTCTTTTAAACACTTAAGTCGAGAATTGTGTGTACCTTCCTTCCTTTGGCCAGATAGATCACAAGATGGATCTCCCTGTCGAGAGATTAATTGGGAAACCAATTATCTTGTCCGGATTTGGCCAGATAGATCAAGAAAAGAATTATCTCCCTGTCGATTTGGGCAGAGATAGATCAAGAAAGAATTATCTTCCTGTCGATTTGGCCAGAGATCAAGAAAGAATTATCTCCCTGTCGATTTGGCCAGATAGATCAAGAAAGAATTATCGGTTTCCTGTCGAATTAGCTCCCTGCGTTTGGTCAGATGGGATCAAGAAAAGAATTATCTCCCTGTCGATCTTGGTCAGATGGATCAAGAAAGAATTATCTCCCTGTCGTTTTGGTCAGATAGATCAAGAGAAAGAATTATCTCCCTGTCCTCTTGGTCAGATGGATCAAGAAAGAATTATCTCCCTGGCTGAGGCTGCACCTGAATGTCCTTTTTTGGGGTCGGCAAGATGAATCTCTCCCCACCCATCCCCTCCTTTGAAGGGTAAACCTCCTCGGCCCTCTCTCTCTCTCTCTCTCTCTCTCTCTCTCTCTCTCTTCTGTCTGTCTGTTTCTCTCTCTCTCTCTCTCTCTCTCTCTCTCTCTCTCTCTCTCTCTCTCTCTCTCTCTCTGTGCACCCCGCTCTCACCAAAGTTTCTAATGTTGTGATCTGCGCCTGAATCCTCTTCCAGATCCAGTTCCAGTAACCAGGTGGGTTGGGGAAAAGTCAGTCATACGCTCCCCCCCCCCCCCCCCCTCTTTCCCCAGCCCCCCACACCCCCCCACCCCCCCCCACACACCATAGCGCACGCTTGTTTGCTGTTTGAATGGTCTCCCCTGTCTTCACCTAGTGCCTGATTATCTTTGGAACCATGACCATGAAGGAGCACAGCTGTGGACAGACAGCAGTCGGTGCTCGTGCACTCCGTTTGGTCGGTTATTGACAGACAGCAGCCGGTGCTCGAGCACTCCGTTTGGTCGGTTATTGACATACAGCAGCCGGTGCTCGAGCACTCCGTTGGTCGGTTATGATTAAACAGCAGCCGGTGCTCGTGCACTCCGTTTGGTCGGTTATTGACAGACAGCAGCCGGTGCTCGTGCACTCCGTTTGGTTGGTTATTGACAGACAGCAGCCGGTGCTCGTGCACTCCGTTTGGTCGGTTATTGACAGACAGCAGTCTGTGACGATGCCACGCGTGTGGGACAGTTTCAGAGTGGTGATGTCAATCTAGTCTCTGTCTACAGAATACATGATACATGGCTTATTTTTGTTGTCAATAGTCTATGATGACATCATGATCATGATCATGATCATGATGGTGGTGTCGGTGATGATGGTGGTGGTGGAAGTGGTAATGGTAGTAGTTGTGGCGTCGTAGTAGATGGTGGTGAGGATTGAGGATGATAATGATGATCATGATCATGATCATCATTATCATCATCATCCTCATCATCATTTCCGTCATTATCCTCACTACAAAGGCAACAACGATAACAACATCAGCAATAATCATGATAAAAATAATGTTAGTATTGATGAAAAAATGTTAGTAAAAAATGGCATTTTTGAGTACGTTTATTGCAGTCTATGCAGAAAAACAATTCAATTTTATGTTTACCATCATCAGCAAGAAGATAACCAAAAAATCTTATTTTAAGAGACAGACAGAAAGACCAGACAGACTGACAGACAGACTGACAGAAAATTCAAGAGATAATCCGACAATCTCTGACGACTGTAAATGTTCTCAAGACTTACAAGCAGAAGACAGGCAAGGAAAGTTGGTGTAGTTCCCATGACGACGGGGACAGTTGTCACAGCTCAGCAGGGGAGATAAGGCGAAGGCTGGCCAACAGCTCAGACTCAATCACTAGCTCACCACGCAACAGCAGAGAGACAGAGAGAGAATGGCGATGGACCGTCGCCCCTCTTCAGTCCTTCTTTTATAAAGGCTGTCTGGGAGGAAGCTGTCGTCAAAGGAGAGCCAATGTCATTGGTCTTAACCATCGTGATGACTCTTAGCCCCTCCTCGCCCTGCCACTGGCTGCTAATTGGTTCCCTCGTGCAGCCGCTGACGTGTCCAGGATTACCGTTAACAAGTTGCTCGGAAGTGGGGAGGAGAGGAGAGAGAAAGACGAAGGGGAAAGGGAGGAGGTGGGGGGTGATGGGAAGTGAGCTTGATATACGTTGGGGAGTTGCCTGTTGAAGCAAATCTCGCGCCTCAATTAGCAAAATGAGAAAGCGGGGGTAATTATGCAGTGGGAATACAGGGTGAGGAGGGGGGTGGGGAAGGAAAGGGAGGGAGAGGAGGAAGAAGGTTCTTGATGCCATCTATCCCTGTGGTGAAGGGCACCAAACGTGTTAATAAATCATGGATGTCATCCAAGGGTCTGGTGGGCCTTGTGGATATAGGTTTGTTCTCTAGATGCCAAGAAGGGTCCTGGGGTCAATTCTCACCTGAGGACGGTTTTCTTCATAGTCACCCATCAGCGTAAATTTTTTAACCACATCCTGTTTTGCCCCCCATCCTCTCCTTCCGTCTCCCCCCTTACCCCTATAAGTCCTTCAGACAGGACTGTAAAGGTTAACTCAAAATCACTGCAAAGAATGATTCTGCAGGAATAATGCAAGGAATGATACTTACTGACCAACTCAAGTCAGCAAATATTTGACGAATACAAAGAGCAGAGAAACTTTGTTTTAGGTAAAGCTGGAAAAGCTAAAACAAGTACTTCAGTCAAATGATTACGGAAAAAAAAAAAAAAAGAAGAACTACTGCGCCCATCTGGAGGACAGTAACGTAAACAGTGGTGTGCACCAAAAGTGTACAGATTCACAAATATTAACAAACAAACATTATTCTGGACAAATTTCATACACACTTTGTCATTATCGGACATTATTAGTTAAACACTACAAAGAAGAGCTTCTTCACAGAGAATCTAATGAGTATGTATGTCCGATTCCCTAAAATCGTTTGTAAATAAAACCTCGAATCCTGAAACTCACTCAACGTTCCCCCTCTTGCTGTGAATGATGTTAGAACACTCGTAGCACAGTTAAAGAATAAAAAATCCATGAGTCTTGATGACATACCCACATTTCTACTCAAACCCTCTACCGTAGCACATACCTAATTTATCAAGTGAAACTAATGTCTCTCCTTCAAGCGTTCAAAAATGCCTGCTTGAAGTGATCCCCCTTCCGAATCGAATGATTTGTCGATCCAGATAGTTTCAGATCTATACCCTCACTATTGGTGATATCAAATCCCTTGAAAGACACATACACACACATGTATCTCCGTACATGGAGAAAAACAAATTCTTTCGCCCATTAGTTATAATTCCTGCACACACACCATTATCACGAATGTGTCATTCATGGTTTCAAATATGAACCAATCACAAATGACAAGAATTGTTTTTCACGACTGCATCTCATTGACAATTCCGTTGTTTTAAAGAAACTGTTCATTTCAATTTGAATAATTCCCTGACAGTCTCATTATTCCAATCATACTTAAATCACATGACTCAGGAAGTGAAGCATAATGGCAAACCCTCCTCTACAGACTTTGTCAGACATGAAGTCCGTCCCCAAGGTTCAGTGCAAGGCCGCCTCCTGTTGTACATCTTCATCAACGATTTACCATTGTAAGCTTGCATATCAAATGAGAAAGTCATGACGGATTTATTTGCTGATGACTTATCACCCCAAACAAGCGATAGTAGTCAATTACAAACAATGGAAAACGTACGTATCTCCATGGAAATATAAAGAAGAAGTGTCAGACTGATGTAATTCAAACTCAATGGTCATACACCCAGCCCAAAACCAATGCTGTAACTGTAACCACCCGCCAAAAGCACCCAATAGCTCCTCTTAACCTAAAACTTTTTTGAACGTACTCCTATCGAGCAGGTATATGATGAGCATCGAGTTTTACGTAAAACGATGAAGAAGTTAAATGGCAATCTCACCTCAATAATTTGTGCCTGATCATCTAAAGTAAAAGGTGCCTTTACTCCTGTTATCTCATCCAAAGAGCTCTGTCAACGTAACTCCCGTTAAACTTTCCTTTGACGCCCCCGCATAACGTCACATATCTAATACGCTTCAACAGTAAGGTATAGGAGTAGTAATGTGAGGAAAAAAAAAAAGAAACAACAACAACAACAACAAACAAACGAAAAAAAAACACCAATAAATTTTCTCCACAGACGTGCAGCAAAGCTACTCCACCAGCCGTACTTTTCACAACAGATGAAGAACCAAAAGCACTGAACATTCTTCCTCTGAGTGAATAATTTGAAATGAACAAGCCATTTATGATGACACATGGTGACAGATACTATGCTATGTTGTATCCATGCCTTTTTCACAAGACAGACCTGCTGTTCTGGTCCGTAGAAATTCCTTCTCCCCTTCCCACTCGTCGATCAATACAAACAAAGCTAGTGTACTGTGAGTCTACAAACTATGAATACATTAAAAACACTTACACAAACAACTCACGTCTCGATTATTTGAATGAAAATCATAAACGTCCGTTTGCAAAGGTTCTGTATGCCGTACTTTGGATACACTGTCTGAACCATGATGAACTAATCATTAAAATGCTCATCTCCATCCCACTCTCCCCACCCCCAATTCAGCTCTCTCTCTCTCTCTCTCTCTCTCTCTCTCCTCTCTCTCTCTCTATCTCTATATATATATATATATATATATATATATATAGATATATATATATATATATATATATATATATTATGACTGTCCACCATGTCGTTATTAGTCTGCTTGTCTGTATAAAATTACATTGCAGCGTGTTTATGTTGAATTGTCAGTATGAATGATAATAATGCACAAGGACAGCTTATGAATCTAGGTCTCGGCCTAATATAGATCCTAATACAGTGAATCTCTCTCTCTCTCTCTCTCTCTCTCCTCTCTCTCTCTCTCTCCGTCTCTCTCTCTCTCTCTCTCTCTCTCTACTACTCGGAAGTCTTTCCTCCCCTCCCTACCCCCACTCTAAACCCCACCCACCCACTTCGACGACGGACAGCAGGCCCTACTACCCACGCGGGGAACTAAATTCGTGTGGTAGTAGTAGAGAGGACTACACTTCGCCTCCACAACCACCACCCATGATGCCACCGCCTGTGTTATCCTCCTATGTCTTCCTCCTTTTCCTCGTAACTCCCCACCTGCTTTTGTGGCAGTGGCCACACTTCATGCCAATGCCACAAGCTATGACCAGTTCTCGTAGACTTGAATGTGTGTGTGTGTGGTGGTGTGTGTGTGGCTGTTTTGTGGTGTGTGTGTGTGTGTGTGTGTGAGTGTGTGTGTGTGTGTGTGTGTGTGTTTGTGTGTGGTGTGTGTGTGTGTGTGTGTGTGTGTGTGTGAGTGTGTGTGTGTGTGTGTGTGTGTGTGTGTGTGTGTGTGTGTGTGTGTGTGTGTGTGTGTGTGTGTGTGTGTGTGTGTGTGTTAAAAGAAAGTATATACACACTCGTGTGGAAAGTGCAGACTTTGAACTATATGCATCAGCCAATGTGAACTGTGTAATTCCGAATCTGCCGACCATTAAGCTGATAAGCTGAAAAGATAAAGTTGTTACGAACTACATAATTAGCACCTCTGAAGAAAGCAAGACTATCATATCATAGTTTTATTATACCTGAATGGTGGTGTGGTGTGAGAGCACGCTCAGAACCTCCTGTGGTGTGGATAAAGCTTCGGTGACACTTGCCACAAGCGTGGATAATGGATAAAGCTTCGGTGACACTTGCCACAAGCGTGTTACGTAACTTTGTGAATTTAACTTTTGTCCTTTTTCATATTCATTTTCCCTTTTCATTGAGCATTGTTGGATTTGGTGTGTAAGTGTGTTGTATCACACTTATTTGTAGTTTTGACTTGCTTGTTTCTCATATTCATTATCCTTTTGAATTGAAGATAGTTGTTGTGTGTGTGTACCATACGGACACATTGAGAGTTTTGTATTCAGTGTATCCTTGCTATGTATATATATTTTTTTTTTTAGTTGCACAAATGGTGCAAATCATCTTCAAAGTGGCCACAGGAAGACGGGACTACGTATTGGACATCTTAATATAAACCATATACAAAACAAGTTACAGGAGGTTCCCACTATACTGTACAATCAAGATAAACCCTTCCATATATTTGGCTTCACAGAATCAAGACTTTCAGATAATGTCCCTAAATCTACAGGCATATTACTTTACGTTCATGAAACATTAAATGCCCAACGTTTGTATATGATCTTGAAAGTTTTGGAATTGAAGCAGTTTGGTTAGTAATCAAGTTAAAGAAAACAAAACCCATCAAAATAGGATTTGTGTATCGAAACCCAGCCGAAAATGCTGGTTGGATGGACAAGTTTACAGCCATGATGGATGCAGCATCGCTTGATGCCACAGAATTAATACTTTTAGGTGATTTCAACATTGATTTATTGAAGGGCCAAACATCATGGTCAGATAGGACTACCTCATACAACTTATCCCAAATTATAGACATGCCAACCAGAGTAACACTCACTAGCAAAACATTAATTGACCACATCTATCTTTCTGAACCACAAAACGTCATTGAGAAATGTGTGCCTTTGAATGGATGCAGCCGACCATTTTCCAGTATGCATTACGTGGAAAAGAAGTGGAATCAAAATTCCAAAAAACTGGCCACAAAACACATCACTTACAGATCTTTTGGACACTTCCACGAAGATACCTTTCTTACTGACCTCACGAATTTCCCCCTTATTAATGTTTATAACTACACTGATCCTGAGAGAGCGCTAGAGTACTGGCTACACACGTTTAATTCTGTTTATGACAAGCATGCGCCATTCAAAAACGCGTCGAGTTAAACATAGTGCACAACCAAAGTGGACTGACTGATGAAATACAAGCTGCTTTGTTCTTACGCGACGATCTGCTTGAAGCAGAAGGGAAGTCGGATGGATTTAAAAAGGCAACGTAATAAAGTCAATTCACTCAAACGGACAGCAAAAATGAAATTTTTTCGTGAACTTGTAGCCAACAACAAAAATTCGAAGTCCATATGGCAAGCAATAAATGAACTTACGAATAAAACTTCACAGTCAAAGACAAGTCCCATTACCAGCATAACACCAAATGAACTCAACCAACACTTTACAACAGTTGCAGAACACATTGTCAAAGAAAAGAATACTGACTCAAATGAATTACAAAAATTAAAAAAAATTTTGTAATGCTAAGAACATTCGTTCAGCAAAACACCTGTTCGCCTATGACAGTTAGTGATGTTTGCCAAGCCTTATGCCAATTAAAGCAGACAGGAAGCCGCGGACTGGACGGGATTGATGGAAAAATACTGAAACTACTATCAGCACCTGTTATATGTGAAAACTCTACCTACATTTACAATTTATGCATTGATAAATGTCACTTTCCCGCTCAGTTCAAAGTTTGCAAAAGTAATACCCATTTTCAAATCTGGAGACAAATCTGAGCCATCGAACTACAGACCAATATCCATTTTGCCAGTTCTGTCCAAGCCCTTGGAAAAAACACATAAATAAACATCTTTGCCACCATTTTGACTCCTCCAACCTCCAAACTACTAAATAAAAATCAATCAGGATTCAGGAAAAAATCATTCTTGTCATACAGCGCTTACAAACCTAGTAGATCAATGGCTAGCCAGTGTTAATGAGAATAAATATTGTGGCGCACTGTTTGTTGATTTTGCAAAGGCTTTTGATGTAATTGACCACAAACTGTTTATGCAGGAAGCTTTTATCATATGGTATAACAGGAAATACCTTACAACTGATAACATCTTTCCTAGAAGACCGTCAACAAATCGTTTGTGTCAACAACAACTTATCAGAGAGAAGCTACCTATCCAATATGGCGTACCCTCAGGGTTCTGTGTTAGGTCCGTTGCTATTCTCGGTTTATATAAATGATCTCCCTCTTTATATTGAGGATTCATGTGAACTCTTTTGTGATGATACCACTGTCCATACAAGTAACTCCAGTTTGGAAGCTGTTTTCACTTCATTACAGAAGAATGCTAATATCTTAAGTAATTGGTGCAATGTGAATCACATGTCATTGAATCCTAACAAAACAAAAATAATGCTGATGATAACAACAACAAGGCAGAGAAGACAAAACATAACCACACAGCCTTCATCTGTTTTTTTATCAATAATCAGGAAATTGAAGTGGTGGATAGCCATCGAGTTCTAGGAGTGTATGTTGATAATAATCTTTCTTGGTCTTATCACCTTCGCAGTTTATGTAAATCAATATCCAGACAAACATATATCAGCTGTGCAGGATTAAGCATTTCTTAAACTTCATGCCAGGAAAATGTTTCCTACACGCACATGTTCTCTCTTCAATCAATTATTGTTCAACACACTATTTGATTCTGCTAGTGCTAATGCCATGAAACCTCTTACGAGTGTCTACAAAAAAGAGCGCTTAAAGCAGTCCTATTAAAATCATCTAGTCTTATTGAAAGGGGATTATACTAAAGCGGGGGCTCTTCCATTAAAAGAAATGTTCGCTGTCAACAAATGTCTGCTAATGCAAAAAATTGCATCGGGTTTAGCACCTCAAAACTCTTCAGTCTAAAATTTAGCATAAACCCTAGGGATTCAACCAAATTCCAGGTTCCCACACCTAGAATAGATCTATTTAAATCAGGCTTAACTTACTCAGGGTAGCGTGGCTTGGAATTCACTTCCACTACATCTCCGATGTACTCAAATTACAGAATCCTTCAGGGAAAAAAAAAAACTAATTACACATTTCACAGCAGACCATTGCTATTAGGAACAAAATATACACATACCAGGGCACACCCTCTGTTTTGCTGCATATTAAACTGATACGCCGTTTCCTTTCCACTGAAGTTTTTTAAAACCAGATAATGATAAAATGAGAGATATGGTTACTATCGGTTTTATTAATGATTGAAATTATATCATGATGAATGACTGTTGTGGTCGCTGGTTTTTATTGGTGCATTGTCATTAATTGATTGATGTCTTCATACTTTGATTTTTCTTCGAGCACTATAACCTGCAAGGTGATAAATGTGTGTCCGGATTACTGTTGATCATATTGATGTATTGCTCTTTATTCAAATTTTATAGTAATGTTTTAGCATGCGATATTTTTGGATAGAAAAATGGAATTAAACAACAAACGCACCACACACTCCACACTCACATCGCGCGCACCACAACAAGCACGCACACGCACTCCACACCACCGCAGCGCACACGGGCGCGCACACACCGCGCGCACCACCACACCACACCACACACACACACACACACACACACACACACACACACAACACGCGCGCGCGCACCGCGCTGCATTGAAAAAATAAGTGCAACACCGCGTATGCCGCACCCGCACACAAGTGACACATTGATGCTAGGCATTGAT
Organism: Conus betulinus; assembly: GCA_016801955.1. Classification (NCBI taxonomy): domain Eukaryota; kingdom Metazoa; phylum Mollusca; class Gastropoda; order Neogastropoda; family Conidae; genus Conus; species Conus betulinus. Next base: position 167,310 of record JADBJO010002554.1, read on the forward strand.
GCTGCTTACTGAGATTATGATTGATTGTAGTACCGTTCGTTCTGCGTTTGAATTCCACAGTACGTAACCACCGTGTCTTAAAAAAATGTTGATATTATTGGTGCATTGTAGTTGCCTATTATCATCCTTAGCCAGTTTATTGTATGTTATTATTATTATTATATATATATATATATATAATATATATATATATATATAGATAGTAGATATATATAGTATATATATATATAGTACACACACACATAACATATATATATATATATATATATTATATCTTTTTTAACAAAGGAATGCAATGCATCTCTCCTCCTCTCCTCTCTCTCTCTCTCTCTCTCTCTCTCCTTCTCTCTCTCTCTCTCTCTCTCTCTCTCTCTCTCTTCCCTTCGATAAGAGGATCACTTATTCCATATTTGTGTGTTGACTCCTTTGTTCTTTGTAATCTTTATTCCTGTTTGTTGTTTCAATTGTTCAATCTCTCTCCTCTTTTTTTTTCCTTTTAAAGTCATCTACGCCTTAAACTATAATGGATGAACTTTTAATGTTATGAAGATATGTGTGTTTGTTAAAAGTTTTGTATGTCTTAGTCGCCGCTAGTCATACTTAGTCCCTTAACGGGGCGGGGCAAGGGCCCCCCGGAAATGAAAAAAAAAAAAAAGCATGTTCCTATGGTGTTTGCTTATCTGTTACCCTTGGAAATAAAGATTATCATCATCATCATCATCATCATCATATCACTCTCTCTCTCCTCTCTCTCTCTCTCTCCTCTCTTCTCTCTCTCTCTCCTCTCTCTCTCTGTCGCTCTATCTCTCTCTCTCTCTTCTCCTCTCTCACACAAACACACACCACACACACACACACAAACACACACACACAACACAGCCACACCCGCGCGCGCGCGCGCACACACACACACACACACACACAACACACACACACACACACACAACACACACACACACACACACCACACACACACACACAACAACACACACACACACACACACACACACAATAAACACACATGGAGGGAAGGAGATAGTGAGGGGGAGAGGAGAGAGAGGGAGGTTGAAAAAAAAGGAGAGGGAGAAAAAAGACAAACAGACAAACAAAACAGAGACAAAACAGACAGACAGACAGGTCAAACAGCCAGACAGGAGACAGACAGACCGACAGACACGAACTGATAAAGAAACTGACAGACGAAATGACATTATGTAGACAGACATTATGTAACAACAACCATGCCAACAGAGAGTAACAAAACACAAGCAGGGCGAAAGTTTTCCGCAAAGGTCACGGGTGACAGCACTGACAAACAAAACTACAGACAATTAGAAACCTGGTGCTACTGCTGCTGACGTCTGCCCCCGGTGCCTCCCAAACTACAGCCCCTAAATCCCAGTTTGGGGGGAGGGGGGGAGGAGGGGGTCAGACATTTCCCCCACTTTCATGGGTCACTAGGTTGGTGTTGCAGGCTCTCTCCGGATGAGGAGATAAATTGCTGGGCTGGGGATGCGCTTTCAGCCTCCTTGTCCGGGTGTCGAGCTTCCAGCAGAGAAAGGTTCTCATCGCTCTGTCGTTTTTGGAATGGAGATGATGAATGAAATCACGGGAGGGGAAAATTCTGTTCTGTCCGTCACAATGTCGTTGTCTGTCTGTCTGTCTCTCTCTCTCTCTCGCTCCATCTCTATCGTCTCGTCTCTCTCTCTCTCTCTCTGCTAATCTTAATTTATTGAAAAAAATAATATCTCAGGATTGATGAATGAAAAATCAAGGGCACACAAGCTCAAAAAATAATCTGAAGCTCATTTAGTCCCACAATGCAAGAACAGTATTCTTCTTGTACTCATGAGATGACAACAGAAAATATTGATTCTTCCCTCCTCTGATCCTCTCTGATATTGTACTCTCTCTCTCTCTCTCCTCTCTCTCTCCTCTCCCTCTCCTCTCTCTCTCTCTCTCTCTCCTCTCTCTCTCTCGCTCTCGCTCTCGGGACCTGGGGGAAATGGATGTAAAAAGACACGTCAAGTCAGTGCTTATCTATTATCCTCGTAATAAAGAACTTTGTCTTGTCTTGTCTCTCTCCTTCGTATTTGGTTTGATATTTGTCTAATTTACAATTGCATTGATCAATATATATAAACCGCCTGCAAAATCTAAAATCATAAGCAGTCCCATATGTCAGTCTGTTGCCATCTCTCTAGAAACAATCAGCTGTGGAATCAGTCATGAGGTTGGCTTGGACCATCAGCAGTAGACACAAACAGCTGGAAATGGAATCAGTCATGAGTTTGGCTTGGACCAGCAGCAGTAGACACAATCAGCTGGAATCAGTCATGAGTTTGGCTTTTGGACCAGCAGCAGTAGACACAATCAGCTGGAATTCAGTCATGAGTTTGGCTGGACCAGCAGCAGCAGTAGACACAATCAGGCTGGAATCAGTCATGAGTTTGGCTTGGGACAGCAGCAGTTTCACAATGCCTTAGACTCGTTTAGTGATTTTTTTCATTTAAAAAAAAAAAAAAAAAAAAACTTTTGAGATAATAATAATAGGTGAAATTGGAGGGTTCATTGCATAACTGTTGATAAGAATGATGAAACTGTTTGTGAGAATGATGAACTGTTTTGATTGGAGAATGATGAACTGTTTGATGAGAAGGATGAACTGTTTTTTGATGAGAATGATGAACTGTTTGATAAGAATGATTGAACTGTTTGATGAGAAGGATGAACTGTTTGATGAGAAGGATGAACAGTGAGAATGATTCCTGCCACTGCCCTTTGAAAGTGGCGAGTGAAAAAATCGTGGACGGTATACGGCTTGACTAAGATTGGACCAATCTTAAAAGGAATTTAAAGTAAAAACCACCCATCTTGAGCTGAATTTGAGAAGAATAGCAGTGATTGCTCGTTCTTCGTTTACATCGTCCCGAAATGTTGTTTGTCTTGCCTGAAGAAGACTTAAGAGGTTGAAATACGTCGTGTTTTGTCTTGAATTTTGAATTTGTTTGTTCCCTGTTCACCGGCGGAGTTCTTTTCAATTCCTTTTTAAATCTTGTTTCAGTTTCCGTCTGCAGTCACCTCACTTTGAAAGAAAGATTGGGTAATTCAGGATTTATTTTATACATGAACAGAAGTGTCGTGACCGGTTTGACTTGCCATGTATAGCCCAACAGAGTTGAATGTGCACTGCAACCGTTCTTAAATACGTTTTATCGTTGTTTTTTTTGTAGAGTCGGTGCTGTCATTGGCTTTTTTTTTATGCTGGTTTAGAAATTTTAGCGTGGAAAACAAACACATTTTAAACAAAGTGGTGAATACATATGGAAAGATTATTGGCAAAAAGAAAACAAGAACAGTTAGATGAATTGTATGAATATCGTCACACAGAAAGCTGTTGAACATTGCCGCCTACAGTTCTCATGTTCTTGAAAATGAAGTGAAAGAAAGAAAAGAAAGAAAGAAAAAAAAAACGCGTTACACCGATCTACCTCTCTGGACCGAAGATTCTAAATTCCAAAATTCAAAACAATAGAAAACTAAAAAACACGTTGCGTTTGTTCCCAATTCCATCAAACTCCTGAACCAAAGGCTGATAGATCATTCAGAAATAAGATCTGTGTCAGTGGGTGTTCTGGTATTATGTTGTGAGTGTGTGTGATGTGTAGGTGGGAGGGGGGGGGGGATGGATGCGGGTGGAATGTGGGTGGGTGTGATTACATCCATAGACATGTTTTTATGGCCACTCTTAATTTCCCTCTTTCTTTTGGATGAGAGAAGGATGTGTTCTTGACTGCGCAGGTGCTGGATGGGAGAAGGGGGCGAGAGCAAGGGAGAGATAGAGAGGAGACACCACCCAGCCCCCCCTCCACCCCCCTACACCCCCCCCTGGGAGAGGGGAAGAGAGTGAGACGGAGGATTTGAGAGAGGATGAGGCGAGATGAAGCGGGGGAGGCGAGAGGAGATGTGGAGGGAGAAGAGAGACGCCCACCCCCCACACCCCACCGGCCGACCCGCACCCCACCCCCCCCCACCACGGGTTGGGGAGGAGGGGTTGATGCTGCATCGACACGCCTAGAAGGCTCCGGGGGTTCCCGCGGCCGTAACCCACCACCCAGTTATAGGTTGAGGGCAGAGCAGGGGAAGCAGCGCGCCAGGATAAGGTGTTGCCGGTAGTAGGTTTGGACAAGGCGGCCTGCAGGTCAGGGATTGACGGCGCTGGGTCACAAGGGCCCCGCTGTGCGATGTCTCCAAAAGACGGCTGCTTGTCCGTTGTGAAGAGGGCGCTGCTGCGATGCGGGTTGAATGGATGAAGGCTGTGTTATGTTCTGAGACTGGCTGCATGCAGTGGGGAGAATAAGAATAGACCGAGGCAGGGGTTTGCAACCCGGTGTTGGAAGAGAAAGAAGAGATAAAAGGAAGGCTGTATTGCAGAATCAGCCAAGTTGGTGGTCCAGTTGTGGGGGGAAAAGTGCGTTATAAGCAGGAAAAGAATGTCCGCGCGATCCGTTTAGGGTGAATCCCGCCGTCAATGCATGGCTTCGTGACGGTGGGTGACAGGGTCAAAGGTCGTCGAAACGTACCGGCGTCTCAAGCACAGAAACTCTTGCAATCCTGATGTCAACCCGTCCCGACCTCCCAGTCCGACCCCTCAAGCCGTCTTTACCAATACCACCTCTTCCACCTCCCTCCCCTGCTCTTGCACACGCAGAAACCGACACAGCCAATCCACACCGCCACCCCCACCCCCCTCCCACCACACACACAACACACACCCACACAATCCTGATCCACCACTCCTTTCGTATACTCTCAGAATGTTGCGGCACGATATCTTAATAAATTAATTCCATCATCCTTCGCCCTCTTGCCCCTCCATTCAACCCACCACCCCCCCCCCCACCATTCTCCGCTTTCCTAGTCTTGCTTATATTATTAAAACAGGGGGCCGAGGTATGATTTTATAATATGTAACTATTGATAGTATGTATGACTGCTTAATGGATGATATATTAAGATGATGGATTTGATGCGAGGATGATGATGCTCTCGACCCGCCGAAGGGATAAGGAGGGAAAATATGTGCGAGGGGTGATATGTCGCTGATTAATTTTGATTTATCGTGCAGCAAAAGAGCACGCATGCAACTCACGCAGCGCACCCCCCCTAACCTCCCCCCCCCCCCTCCCCCCCCCCCCCCCCCCCACCCACCCCCCCCCAAACACACACACACATAATACCCACGCACGCACCACACAACACACACACAACACACCACACACTGCGCGGCGGCAACGCGTCGTGCGCGCGGCTTTTTCAAGACTGATTGAATTCTGAAGACAGGAGTCGATTGAACTTGTCACACACCACAACACACACACA
>JADBJO010002554.1:177691-230191 GCA_016801955.1 Conus betulinus
TTGTTTGTGGAGAGGGCTGGGTTGTGGGCACAATGGGTAGTTTTGGGGAATTGAACATCAATTAGGATGAGATGTTACGCATTAAACACACAGTACCCAACTCCTTAATGTGCATGGGTACGGGCACACTGACAATTCCATTGACTGAACCAAAATAATTCCGAGTCTCATTTACCGGACTTTTCCGGTTGTTGGTGTAAGTTGTTGTGGTGTGTGTGGTGTGGACGTGACCAGTGATTCCATTGGTTGAACCAAAATAATTCGGAGTCTCATTGGTTGGACTTTCCCAGTTGTGGACATAATCAGTGATTCCATTGGTTGAACCAAAATAATTCAGAGTCTCATTGGTTGGACTTTGTCAGTTGTTGGTGTGAGTCATTGTGGTGTGTGTGGTGTGGATGTTACCAGTGATTCCATTGGTTGAACCACGACAACTCGGTATCTCATTGTTTGAGAAATGGTTAAAAGATACTCTGAAAACCAGTAAACGTCTCTCTCTCTCTCTCTCTCACACACATACAAAAACACACACACAAACACACAATGTATTTTCTCTTAAACTGATTTACTTGTAAGTTATAAAACTTCAACAATCTGGTGTTTTCAAATGCAACAGTTGACACATATATATTTACATGCTGACAGTTAACTTGGCATATCACAGATATTTTACACCAAATTAGCATAAGATACATAGTCAACTGATGATATTTCGTTGAATTTCATTGACAGTGGTCAAAAACAAATGTTTAAGTTGTCAGATATTAACAAGAAAATAGTAATATACAATAATACAAGTGAATAAACAGGGATGTACATCAATGCTTAATACATCAATAAATAACTGAATGAGTAGGACCTGGCAATCTTATCATATCTCTTCATAAGTTAACTAAATTAATCCAGTATCATTTATTTGGCATTTCATGTGAATTACATAATGTCTGGACTACAAAAACTGTTTTGTTTTCTCAAACTTGGACTTTGGTCACTTATTTCTACAAGGGCCATATCCATGGCCAAATCAGCTTGAGCCATCAAGTGCGCGTGGGTCAGCCTGTTCACAATATGCAGCCGTGTTCAGCATCCATGTCAACACGGCTCAATGCACTGATTATCCACTGGCCGCGTCAATGCAACAGCACAGCACGCACACAAACCTAGGCATACTTTAACTGAGACTGCCTCCGACATCAAGCACAAGTCAACCACCACCTGCACTCTCACCTTCATCCTCAGAATATCATCAAATCACTCATGTACCCACTGTTGATCACTGAGCCAAAGTGTTCAGTCTGTACATGAGATGAGGAATATGCATCTTGCACATTCCACTGTCGTGACTTGTACAAAACTTCCCCCTCAGTTGCTGTATACCTGACTTTCAAAAGGAAAAAAAAAAAAGCCAAAAATCGAAATTCTACAAGCGAAATGAAAGTACAGGTATCCAGTGAATTAAGCCTTTGATTTTTTTTTTCTTTTTAAGAGCCAATAACTTGGCTGAAAAAGTAGGCTGACAGAAATATTTGGTATCTCTTAGATGGATTATCACAAAAAAGAAAGAAACTAAAAACCCCCACGCACAAACACAAACATACCAGGTATCAAGATAGTACATCTTTATCCTATCAAACAATTGTGGGATGTAAAACTGACCAATATGGTACAGTCAGACAGTACATCTCTATCCTATCCAACCATTGTGGGGGATACAAACAGACAAATCAGGTACAGTCGCACGCTAACTAAGAGAAAATATATTAATAGAAAAACATTCAAAAGCAGTAGTTTGCAAAATGTAGTACAAAACACTTCAAGTTAAAAGATATTTTAAGTAGATATAGCAGCTCTATGATTCCAACATATGGCAGAACAAAAAAATCAAACTATGAAACAATATATATTTTCAAAAACATACATCACTACATATGATTTCTGGATTTGACCCAACAACCTGCTGCTCCCCCCCCCTTCCCACCCTCCTCCACCTGCCAGACACAAAATGATCACACGACTTGAAGGAGTGCATGAATGTCCATGGGCCCTTCACTCTCTCTGTCCTCTCTGCCAAGACCATACATTTCCACGCACATACTCAATCAGGATCCATCCATTAAAAACACACACACACACACACACACACACACAGAGACTCAATTCATCCCTTTCTCTGGAGCTTCTCTGCTCTACACAAATATGTACTTGCATGCCTGCCAACTCACACATACACACACACACATATACCCACACAATTGGTGTTAATTCTCAAAATTAAGCATATTCTGCATTCATGCTCAAATGGAAAAAAGAGAAAAGACTGTGATGTATCAACATCTTGAGTTTAATTGAACAATTCACTGTCTTTGAATCCAGCAAACCATTTCATTCAGAAGTTCTGAGGGCATGACCCACAGTTACCCATGATCCTCACTGATGATGAACGAAACATGCCCAGATGACCATATGCAAATGAAAAATTAAAAGATCTTTTTTATAAATCAATCTCAGTTGTAACAGGTCACACAAAAGGTAAAAAATCAAGCTATTTTTAAAACCTATCATGTCTAAATAGTGGACACAACTTTACTAGTAACACTTATAACCATTTTTTATTCCTTTTCATCTTAGTTTTTGTGTTTTTTCTGCACAAATGTTGTGAAATCAATTTGCCTCTGTTTCATAATAAACCACTTGTAACAAAACATACTAACAGAAGGAAGGAAACTGTAAAGCAGACATGGACTACTGAGAGATGTCGCATGAAGTGAAAGCTGGGAAGAGGACACAGTAAAAAGGGGGAGAATTGAGAGCAATCTATGGAGCAAAAAAAAAAAAAAAAAAAAAAAAAAAATCCTACATAAAATGAAGAAAATCACAGATGAACCTCACAGATAGGGGAACAAAAGATGCTCTCTCTCTCTCTCTCTCTCTCACACACACACACACACACACACACACACTAACACACACACAGAATATGGATGCTTCAGTACAGCGGGTGACAGAATTTCATGTTTGTTCATTTATCCAGATCACTCGGTGACATACAGGTTTCAATCTCTCGCCGCCGCTGAATCAGACTCTGAAAAAAAAAAAAAAAAGAAAAGACAAAATCAGAATACCTATAATGTCATAAAGAATCAATCAATCAATCAACTAAAATCTACACCAAAGAAAGCAAAGTGATGTTTCATCAAAATAAAACAAATGGACTGGCAGAAACTGAACAAACTCTGGCAGCATGAAAACACTTGCAGACACCCTCAAAATTCTGGAGCTGAGTACCATCCACTCTTCCAATCTTTCCATCAAAGGAAGTCTTTTCACAAGTTCAAAACAGTCAGTCAAACTGCCATGAAATAAAAGACTGATGAAGACAGAGTCTGAACAAACAAACAGTCACAGGACAGGACAAGGAGCATTGTGAGATTTTTGGCTATCTGTGAACATGCATAAACATACAATGTAACTACTTTGCCCTTTCTCCATGGGACATTTGCCTTACCAATTTATTTCAAATCTGAACTTTTAAATATCAATTTCTTAAATTCAAAACATTAATGAGGAGGAATTCCTATCACAAAACCGTAAACATTGCCACATTCAGACAGTCCAAAAATGGTGTGTACTTAACGGCACAAAGGGATTTCAGCTACATGTGGACAGCACAAAGGATGTTTCAGCTACATATGGACAGCACAAAGGGTGTTTCAGCCACATGTGGACAGCACAAAGGATATTTCAGCCACATGTGGACAGCACAAAGGTGTTTCAGCCACATGTGTCAGCACAAAGGATGTTTCAGCTACATGTGGACAACACAAAGGATGTTTCAGCCACATGTGGACAGCACAAAGGGTGTTTCAGCCTACATGTGGACAGCACAAAGGATATTTCAGCCACATGTGGACAGCACAAAGGGTGTTTCAGCTACATGTGGACAGCACAAAGGATATTTCAGCCACATGTGGACAGCACAAAGGGTATTTCAGCCACATGTGGACAGCACAAAGGATGTTTCAGCCACATGTGGACACTGAGCATAACATGGACAGAGTTCCAGCAAAAGGGAGTTTGATGCCACGACACAGATGGCCCAACATCATGGAAGCCCCAGCAAAAGGGAGTTTGATGCCATGCAGACACAGATGGCCCAACATCATGGAAGCCCCAGCAAAAGGGAGTTTGATGCCCGTAGACACAGATGGCCCAACATCATGGAAGCCCCAGCAAAAGGGGACGATCAGAAGGAAGTTCCAGCAAAACAGATTTAGAGTTAATCTGCACGATAACAGGGACAAGTAATCACAAGACAAAAAACATGCGCTTCGACCGCTTAGGTCTTCTTCAGACAAGATAAACAACATTCAGGTCAATGAAAACGAAGAACGAGCATCATTATTTCATTGTTCTGATTGTTGTTCATCTTCCCTGAAGAAGACCTTAGAGGTCGAAACATGTCATGTCTTGTTTTGTAATTTGTTTGTCCCTGTTATCTGGTGGATTAACTATAATCTATTTTTTAAAATCTGTTTCAACTTCCGCCTGCAGTCACCTGACTTTGATATTAAATCGGAAGAACGTTCCAGCAAAAGGGATAATCAGAAGACTGTTCCAGCAAAAGGGATAATCAGAAGACTGTTCCAGCAAAAGGGATAATCAGAAGACTGTTCCAGCAAAAGGGATAATCAGGAGACTGTTCCAGCAAAAGGGATAATCAGAAGACTGTTCCAGCAAAAGGGATAATCAGAAGACTGTTCCAGCAAAAGGGATAATCAGAAGACTGTTCCAGCAAAAGGGATAATCAGGAGACTGTTCCAGCAAAAGGGATAATCAGAAGACTGTTCCAGCAAAAGGGATAATCAGGAGACTGTCCCAGCAAAAGGGATAATCAGAAGACTGTTCCAGCAAAAGGGATAATCAGAAGACTGTTCCAGCAAAAGGGATAATCAGGAGACTGTTCCAGCAAAAGGGATAATCAGGAGACTGTTCCAGCAAAAGGGATAATCAGGAGACTGTTCCAGCAAAAGGGATAATCAGGAGACTGTTCCAGCAAAAGGGACAGGAGACTGTTCCAGCAAAAGGGATAATCAGAAGACTGTTCCAGCAAAAGATGATGTGACTACAGGTGACACAGTGGACAAGAAGGCAGTTCAGTGAAAGAGGTGACCTGATTCCATGCTGACCATGGTGAAACAACCAACACAGGGAAACTAAAGGGCAAGCCTGCCGACACGTCTGCCTGATCTGACATGGGTGTGCATGTGTAAAGGACAAGCCTGCCGACATGTCTGCCTGATCTGACATGGGTGTGCATGTGTAAAGGACAAGCCTGCCGACACGTCTGCCTGATCTGACATGGGTGTGCATGTGTAAAGGGCAAGCTGCCGACACGTCTGCCTGATCTGACATGGGTGTGCATGTGTAAAGGGCAAGCCTGCCGACACGTCTGCCTGATCTGACATGGGTGTGCATGTGTAAAGGACAAGCCTGCCGACATGTCTGCCTGATCTGACATGGGTGTGCATGTGTAAAGGACAAGCCTGCCGACACGTCTGCCTGATCTGACATGGGTGTGCATGTGTGCTGGTACCTGTTTCAAGGAAGACAACTGCTGGAGGATCTGGTCCTGACGTGCAGTAGGGTGGTCCTTCACCATGCCAGGGTTTTTAAAAGGGATCCTGCACACAGCAGTTTCCCAATGAAGCAGATTGAGGCTTCGAGCACGCACACACACACACACACACACATGCAGAACAAGACCCTTGATCCCCCTTTCCTTCCACACATACATGATATGCAAGCAGACATGCGCAAATATTGCACCATGAAATACTTGAGTGTATTAGAATACAGATTCCCAAAAAGTGAAAATGATTCTCTAACAAAATATCAATTTGATCAATTTTCCTCTGTTTCCCGTTTTCCTGACAAGAATTTGAATGTTGCTGTCTTGGAGCTGATCGACTCTTTGACCTCATTTTGTGTGTGTGTGTGTGTGTGTGTGTGTGTGTGTGTGTGTGTGTGTGTGTGTGTGTGTGTGCGCGCGCGCGCGCACGCGCGCGGGCGCACGAGTGTGTTTCTGTGCAAGTGTGTTTATGAGGTGCTCTATTAGTGCATGCACCCGCTCATACATCTATCTTTAAAGTTTGAATATACTGTGTTCTGGTTAAAAAAAAAAAAAAGGTTTCCATAAAAAACCTCTTTAATGCTTGCTTCTACCTGACATTTCATTGAGTGCTATCTTTTCAAAATTTATATCATTGTACGCTTTTGTTTCTCAACCTGTGAATGAGTAAATTAACGGATTATTGATTTCAAGGCTATCTTAAACAGCAATCTTAACACACAAAATTATCAAATAATCAAACTGAAATGGACAGTATGAAAACATTGGCAACATAAGGTTCAGCTGTAATGCAATGAGTAAAATTTTCATGTTGTGAAGAAAAAAGCTTTGTTGATTTTTTCTTTCTTTTTTTTTTTTTTTTTAAAAAATGTGACCAGATCAGCTTATTGTAAAACTGGTGTTGGTGTACTTTTCAACAAGAATGAGCACAATTTCTACAATGAGCGAGGACAAAATTCCAGATTTTTGTTACAACGCAAAGGGGGGATGGTGGAGGGGGGGTTGACGAACTTTCGTTTCATTTTCACCTGCCATCACACTAAAGAGGTTCCTTCTGGATGAGAATCACCTGATCTTGCATTAACTAGGCTGATCATATGTGCTTTCTACAACACAAATTACTCTCAAAACTTTCAAATGTGACTCATCAGTATACTTTGGCACAAATTCATGCTCTCCCACAGTTTTTCTTTTTCCTTTTTTTTCCCCAATGTTTAAGGGCTTGTTAAAGAAACAGACACAGTCCGACATGTTTTCACAAGCAAAAGTTAACAAGAGTTCTTGCCCTGGGTCAATGTCCCTCCCATGATAACACTGTGTCAATGTCCCTCCTATGGTAACACTGGGTCAATGTCCCTCCTATGGTAACACTGGGTCAATGTCCCTCCTATGGTAACACTGGGTCAATGTCCCTCCCCTCCCATGGTAAACACTGGGGGTCATGTCCCTCCCATGGTAACACTGGGTCAATCCCATGGTAACACTGGGTCAATGTCTCTCCCATTAGTAACACTGGGTCATGTCCCTCCCATGGTAACACTGGGTCAATGTCCCTCCCATGGTAACACTGGGTCAATCCCATGGGTAACACTGGGTCAAAGTCCCTCTCATGGTAACACTGGGTCAATGTCTCTCCCATGGTAACACTGGGTCAATGTCCCTCCCATGGTAGGACTGGGTCAATGTCCCTCCCATGGTAACACTGGGGGTCAATGTCCCTCCCATGGTAAACACTGGGTCAATGTCCCTCCCATGGTAACACTGGTCAATGTCAATGTAACCCAATGTCCTCCCATGGTAACACTGGGGTCAATGGGTCAATGTCCCTCCCATGGTAACACTGGGTCAATGTCCCTCCCATGGTAACACTGGGTCAATGTCCCTCCCATGGTAACACTGGGTCAATGTCCCTCCCATGGTAACACTGGGTCAATGGTACCATGGTAACACTGGGTCACTGGGTGTCCCTCCCATAAGCACTGGTCAACACACTGGTCAATGTCCCTCCCATGGTAACACTGGGTCAATCCCATGGGTAACACTGGGTCACATGTCCCTCCCATGGTAACACTGGATCAATGTATCTCCCATGGTAACACTGGGTCTCTCCCAATGTCAATGTTCTCCCATGGTAAAACACTGAGTCAATGTCCTGGGTCCCATGGTAACACTGGGGTCCAATGTCCCTCCCATGGTAACACTGGGTCAATGTCCCTCCCATGGTAACACTGGGTCAATACCATGGTAACACTGGGTCAATGTCCCTCCCATGTCCCCTCCCATGGTAACACTGGGTCAATGTCCCTCCCATGGTAACACTGGGTCAATGTCCCTCCCATGGTAACACTGGGTCAATGTCCCTCCCATGGTAACACTGGGTCAATGTCCCTCCCATGGTAACACTGGGTCAATGTCTCTCCATGGTAACACTGGGTCAATGTCCCTCCCATGGTAACACTGGGTCAATGTCCCTCCCATGGGTAGTCCCTCACATGGGTCAATGTCCCTCCCATGGTAACACTGGGTCAATGTCCCTCCCATGGTAACACTGTAACACTGGGTCAATGTCCTCCCATGGTAACACTGGGTCAATGTCCTCCCACTGGTAACACTGTAACACTGGGTCAATGTCCCTCCCATGGTAACACTGGGTCAATGTACCTCCCATGGTAACACTGGGTCAATGGTAACACCCATGGTAACACTGGGTCAATGTCAATGTCTCCCCCTAACCATGGTAACACTGGGTCAATGTCAATGTCCCCATGTCCCTCCATGGTAACACCATGGTCACTGGGTCAATGTCCCTCCCATGGTAACACTGGGTCAATGTCTCTCCCATGGTAACAATCACATGGTCAATCCCATGGTAACACTGGGTCAATGTCCCTCCCATGGTAACACTGGGTCAATGTCTCTCCCATGTAACACACTCAATGTCTCTCCCATGATAACATGGTCAATGTAACACTGAGTCAATGTCCCTCCCATGGTAACACTGGGTCATGGTAACACTGGGTGTCTCTCCCATGTCAACACTGGGTCAATGGGTCAATGTCTCTCCCATGGTAACACTGGGTCAATGTCCCTCCCATGGTAACACTGGGTCATGTCCCTCCCATGGGGTCAATGTCCCTCCCACTGGTAACACTGGGTCAATGTCCTCCCATGGTAACACTGGGTCAATGTCCCTCCCATGGTAACACTGGGTCAATGTCTCTCCCATGGTAACACTGGTCAATGTCCCTCCCATGGTAACACTGGGTCAATGTCTCTCCCATGGTAACACTGGGTCAACCCCCAAGGTAACACTGGGTCAATGTCCCTCCCATGGTAACACTGGGGTCAATCCCTGGGGTAACAATGGTCTCTCCCATGGTAACACTGGGTCAATGTCTCTCCCATTAGTCAAACACTGGGTCAATCCCATGGTAACACTGGGTCAATGTCCCTCCCATGGTAACACTGGGTCAATCCCATGGTAACACTGGGGGTCCCATGGTAACACTGGGTCAATGTCTCTCCCATGGTAACACTGGGTCAATGTCTCTCCCATGGTAAACACTGGGTCAATGTCCCTCCCATCGTATGGACTGGGTCAATGTCCCTCCCATGGTAACTGGGTCAATGTCACTCTCCCACGGTAACACTGGGTCAATGTCCCTCCCATCTCCCACGGTAACACTGGGTCAATGTCCCTCCCCCATGGTAACACTGGGTCAATGTCCCTCCCATGGTAACACTGGGTCAATGTCTCTCCCTTGGTAACACTGGGTCAATCCCAAGGTAACACTGGGTCATGTCCTTCCCATGGTAACACTGGGCAAGTGCAATTACCACTCAAGAACTTCGTCTCTAGATTTTTTTTTCCACACATTTTTTTTCTCTAGTTTGCTGTATTCATTATGTTTTTCACCAAACATATGTAAAATACGTTGAAACCCTAAGGCTAAACAGACCTGTGTGGCATCATTACACTGTGTGCTGATTGTGTTGTGTTATATTTTTGTTCTATTAATTCAAGAATTACATTACCAATAACAAATTTTGGTAAATCACTAAAATGTAAAAAATGATAACAGTTATAGCAGTAGCTTCCACACACACACAAATCCTACCAGTAAATAAACAATCCTTCATTTCATTTTTTAAAAAAAATTTAAAAAAAAAAGAAGAAGAAGACTGATATGAGAAACCTACTAGGGCCAAACTGAAAAACAGAAACAAATGTGGATAACTTCAATAAACCATTCAGACATTAAACATGCTCGGTAAATCATTACATACATTACATAGCTGCAAACCTTCTGGAGGCAAAATTCCTTAACCAGGGGATGTTGGCTGTGGGCGGAAAGAAAAAAGAAGGCAGTTCCGCTTCTAACTAAATGCATTTCTACATTTCTACCTCCCCCCTCCCTCCCTTGCATTTCAGTTCACAAATATGGGGTTTAAAAAGAAAATGCATACTCCACACATGTAACTGGTAACATCCGCACAATATCATTTTTGCTTTAATCAGCAATACTGTTTCACTCCTATTCAAAAATGACACCCCCCCCCCCCCCCCCCCCCCCCCCCCCCCCCCGCACCCAAAAGCTGCACAATTTTCAATAAAATTTTGACATTTCTGATTTGGTCACTAACTGAAGAATTTGGAAATAATTTCAAATTAGGGAAACTCCAGTAAAATTCAGGTGGGCTGGCAGCTATGTGACTGTGCCACCATTCAAACAGCAGAACAAGCAAAGCTACATCATTCACACATTACACGTGCTACACATATTGATATGATAGCATTCAAACAGCAGACTAAAGGAGGCTATGTCACTTGGACATTAAAAGTGCCACACACATCAATATGACAGCATTCAAACAACAGAAAAAAAGTATGGCAATTTCCCTTGGACACTGACACACTACAGCACTGAAACAGCATAAACACAAGTGGACAACATTCAGAAATTAAACATGCTACACACAAAATTATCACCGAGTGAAAGCGGCAGAAATTAGTGCAGACAAGTCACTCAGACATTAAACATGCCACACGTTTCATCATGACAAAAAGTTTTTAAATCGGAATTCAGAGCAAGCACTAGTGAAAATGTCATTCAGAAATTTCATATATAACGCATCCAAACTGGGGTTTTCTTTTCCTTACCAATGTGGTCAAAGAAAGACTGCCACAGACTTTCAAACACACTGTGAGTCAATTCTTTGTCTGCAGTCATCAGCCACTGGCAACAACACTTTACTGCCTAAGGTAAGGTAAGGCAATGTTGCTTATAGCCCAGGTGACTGCAAAGGGCCATATCAGGGCTGTTGAAGTCAACTCACAAGTCATTCGTTCACACAACTCTTTAAAATACATCTTCTAAAAACACACCCGAAATTTTTTTAAAAATCTTTCCACTGTAAAATCTCAGATCCAAAGAAAAATGTTAATCTCTTTCAAGAATTCAAAGATCGCATCTGGTGGAACTGCAGCTTACAGAAATATGGGGCAAAACTGAATTCTGCCATCTTCTGCTGAGTGATGCTGTAACAACTCTAAATGTGGCATGGGGGGAAAGAAAGTACAGCAAAACCAAAGTGGGAGGTGAGGGTGTCATCATCAACTCACAGTGAAGGTAGGAGACAGACACACCATGGGAGGGGAAAGACAGTACAGAAAACCAAAGTGGGAGGTGAGGGTGTCATCAACTCACAGTGAAGGTAGGAGACAGACACACCATGGGAGGGGAAAGACAGTACAGAATGCAAAGTGGGAGGTGAGGGTGTCATCAACTCACAGTGAAGTAGGAGACAGACACACCATGGGAGGGGAAAGACAGTACAGAATACCAAAGTGGGAGGTGAGGGTGTCATCAACTCAAACCACAGTGATGCATGCAGCTGCAGGAGACAGACACATCATGGAAGTGGCAGGTCGCCCGTCCTCACCTTGACCCTTGCTGCGGGCTGGCGCTGCTCATCCCTGTACATGTCCTGGTTCCCATACTCCGCCGGCTTCAGGTTCTCATGATAGTTCTGCCTGGCCAGTTTGATACGTGTGTTTTCACGCGACAGCTGGACGGGGTCATCCGCCCTGGAAGGGTCAAGGATGTCGTTGGTGCGAGTGAAAGGAATGAAGTCTGTGTGTGTTTGGTGAGGGCCTGAACATTGCCTCGCTCGTCCGTGGTGGGCGAGAGAGCTGTGGTTGGGGGGGCGGTAATAATTGTGGGCCTCGGCATCAAAGTCCGTTTCAAAATCTCTGGCTGCATTGTGTCCCGTCTTTCGCTTCACCGCTGGCACTGGTGGGGACAGGCTCCGATTGGCGGTCGGTACTTCCCGTTGCGATTTACCGGAGGAGAACGAGAACGATGAGACACATCCCCGTTGGCAAGAGATCTATGACCCTGCTGACTACGACCCTGTCTGTGCTCTCCGTCCATGACGTCAGAGTCAACCTGCAGGTGGTCATGGCTGGCTGTGGGATCGGGGCGTGCCTGCCTCTCTGTGGGGATTACCTGCTTGTTCAGCTCCACCAGGTACTGCAGCTGCCGCTCCCGCTTCACGCGCCGCTCTTCACTCTCCTGACGCTTCTGCTCGTAGAACAGATCCTTCTCCGACTGCTTCACTGCCGCCTTCTGCTTGGGGTTCTGGTAGTTCCAGGTGGCTGGCTTGCCTGACCAACACAACAGGCACAGTCCACAATGCATCTGATGGTTTCCTTGGGAGGGGATGTACAGGGCTTGTCATGATTCAAAGAACTAGAACAACAGTGGAAAGTTGAGGAACTGACAGAACAATTATCTTTTCAATTAGCAGAAGCGAAAAAACTGCATATTGCTTTGTTCTGTCATTATCAAAAGTATCATTGTTGTTCCTATTATCATCATTAACAGGAATATTTGTATCATTGTCGTTGTCATTATCCTCAATGTCATTACTGTTGTTATCATAATAATAATCATCATATTTACCATTATATATCCATCATTATTTCAATGTTGACATAATTACAGTAGTGTTACAGCTATATCATCATTTTCACCGTCTTGATCAAACATGTCCTTTCAATCCTACACTGTCCTCAACCTACAAGGGCAAAACTGTACTTTTTGTCATTTGTGTCATTTCTGTCAAACGTCGTTTCTGTCAAACTGTACCTTTCTGTGGTTTCTGTCAAACTGTACCTTTTTGTCATTTCTGTCAAACTGTTTTCGTGGTTTCTGTCAAACTGTACTTTCTGTGGTTTTCTGTCAAACTGTAACTTTCTGTTTCTGTTTCTGTCAAACTGTACCTTTCTGTGTTTCTGTCAAACTGTACCTTTTTTTTGATTTCTGTCAAACTGTACCTTTGTGTGGTTTCTGTCAAACTGTACCTTTTTTTGGTTTCTGTGTTTCTGTCAAACTGTACCTTTTTTGTGTGTTTCTGTCAAACTGTACCTTTTGTGGTTTCTGTCAAACTGTACCTTTTTTTTGTTTTGTTGTTTCTGTGTTTCTGTCAAACTGTACCTTTTTGTTGTTTCTGTGGTTTCTGTCAACTGTACTGTTTCTGTCAAACTGTACCTTTTTGTGGTTTCTGTCAAACTGTACCTTTTTGTTGTTTCTGTCAAACTGTTGTTTCTGTCAAACTGTACCTTTTTTGTTTTGCTTCTGTTAAACTATACCTTTTTGTTGTTTCTGTGGTTTCTGTCTGTTCTGGTTGGAAGGTGGTGGTTTTTCCTCTCACATTTTGCGCTGGCTTTTTTCCGCTCTGCACTTTTTGTTCGGACATGTTTGGCGTCTTTGGCAGTGGCAGCAGTGGCGGTGGTGGTGTTGGGTGGGAGAGCCTTGAATTCAATCTCCACTTCACTCATTTCTTTCACCAGTCCGTTTGGAGAGAGACAGCTGTTCATCTGTATGTAGGCACATGTACACACAATTCACACACACACACACACACACATGCACACACACACACACACACACACACACATACACGCACACACACACACACACACACACACACACACACACACACACACACACACACACACACACACACACACACACACACACACACACACACACACACACACACAAAACACATACACACACATAAACGAGCACACACACACACACACACACACACACACACACACACACACACACACAGAACAAGCCAATGGTCAGTTGCTGTACTCATGGAAACAATTCCAGAACAAGCATTATTCTTCCCGTTGTTTGTTGTTTCTCTCTGTGTCTGAAACCTTCACCATGGAGTCAGCTTCAAAGCATACCCGTGAATCACATGGCTGACAGACTGACATGTCTCTCTTTCCACTTTCCCCCCCTCCTCACCTCTCCACCCTCCTTCTCAGCCCTCCTCCCTCCCTCTGCTCTCTCTCAACTCTTTCATCTCTCAATTAGACAGTGACAGTACTTTCAACTGCATTTTATTGCACTCATATTCACACACACACACACACACACATGCATGCACACACACACACACACACACACACACACACACACACACACACACACACACACACACACACACACACACACATAAAAACTGAGGTTTTGTTTCTGCATGTGGGGCAGTTGTCTCTCCCTCTGTTTCGGTCTGTTTGTCTGTCTGTCTACATGTATCTCTCTCTCCGTACCACATGTTCTCTGTTCCAGGCATCCCATTCCACTATATCACCATCCCCCTCTGACATCAAAATAATGATTCCCAGCAGAACTGCTACATCACAGATCAATCACACAATACAGCCTCCACTCAAAATGTGAAAGCTTGCATCTGACATTACTTGACCACACATCAAAGGAGACAGCAAGCAGAGCCAAGACTGGGAGCTTACCGGTCTGGGTAGCAAATTCACGCTGGGGGGGGGAGGTAGGAAATGTGCGAGGCTGACTGGGTTGGCGGAAGCGGCTGGGGGTCAACACGCGGTTTTCAGTGTAGGGGTCGTGAGCCACGCTCTGCGCGTACAGCTCCTGGCTGGCCAGCAGGCTGGGTGGGCCGTCCGAAAGCCCTGTAGGTTGGGGATGGGGCGAGGAGAGTTGCCCGCCCCTTGACTTTCCCGTGGCGATGGCATCAACCCCGGAATGGTGGCAGGGTCCAGGGATGTTTGGTGCAGTCTGGGTGTGAGGGCTAGGTAGGGGGGAAAAAAGTAATACTGAATGCTGACAGTGGAAGAGAGAATGGGGGTCTCCAAGTTTCTCTAAGGGTGAATGACAGAGTGGAGAAAAAAACCTGTCTTTTTCTGTGAACTGGACACACTTATCTTTTGATAGAGTGGAAAAAAAAAAAACAACAAAACCAGTGTTGGTCTGAGAATTGGACACACTTATCTTTCGATAGATACAGTGGGGAAAAAACCTGCCTCGTTCTGTGAATTGAACACAATTACCTTTTGATAGAGGGGAAAAAAAACCCTGCATTGTTCTGTGAATTGAACACAATTATCTTTTGATAGAGGGGAAAAAAAAACCCTGCGTTGTTCTGTGAATTGGACACAATTATCTTTTGATAGTGGGGGAAAAAACCCTGTGTTGTTCTGTGAACTGGACACAATTATCTTTTGATAGAGGGGAAAAAAAACCTGCTGTGTTGTTCTGTGAACTGGACACAATTATCTTTTGATAGAGGGGGGAAAAAAAGGTTGTCTTGGTCTGTGAATTGGACACAATTATCTTTCAATTGAGGGGAAAAAAAAAACCCCAGTGTTGTTCTGTGAATTGAACACAATTATCTTTTGATAGAGGGGAAAAAAAAAACTGTGTCTTGTTTTGTGAATTGGACACAATTATCTTCGATAGAAGAGGGAAAAAAAACCCTGTGTTGTTCTGTGAATCCACACACTTCTCTTTCATCAAAACTGTTTGCAGTGTGCAGTTTACCCTGTGCGTTTTCCGTGCCATGCCTTGTCCTGCTGCTCTGGCGCAGTGTAGTGCATAACTGTCCCTGCTGTCTTCAGTCATGCTCTACCAAGTACATGAAGTCACACCTCTGGGGTGCCAGCTGCTCCTTGAATGTTGCACTCCCCATCATAAATATATGCGTGGATCAGGGGTCATGGGAAAAGATGGAACACAGAAACATATGTGATGACAGTGACAATTTTAACACATGATTTCTTTTCGTTTCTCTTTTTTCTGTTTTTTCTTTTTTTTTTCTGAGAAGTGAACTGGGTATTCAGTACAGCCTAATCAAAACTTTCAGCATCACAAATTATAGATATCTTGTCAAACTGGAAGGTTTCAAAACTGATGGTCAAATCTGAAACCTGGGGGCAAATCTGAAACCTGGGGGTCAAATCTAAGGAGACACATTCAAGCATTCACCTTTTTACACCTAATGATTCAATCAGTGTATCATAATGTATTATAATATACATTTAATGATTTTTTGTATGTATGTGTGTGTGTGTGTGTGTGTGTGTGTGTGTGTGTGTGTGTGTTGTGTGTGTCTCATGTAACAATACATAACATATGACACCTGAATGACATCTTGCTTTTTGCGCATGCAATGCTGTCTCTATCGTTTCACATTGTGGACGTACTTACAACCACCTGCTGTCAGTACACAGCAGTGTACAATGACAATGTGTGTACCTTGCGCCCAGTAAATGTATTTCACCACATGAACATGAGAAGTACACAGTGAACGTATCACACTCCCAGCACACATGCACATGCAGAGATTCCCCCCATCACAGAAAAGCAAACAAGTCAAGAAATGAAACAAAAACCTAAATCAAAAAGTAAACTTGATTTTGCATCAGCAGCTATACAAAGTTAAAAAAAAAAAGAAAACACAAAGGAGCACAGAAGTGATATAGTCTAAATAAATAACAAGGACATGACAGTATGATTAACTTAACTGTGGAACGTTGACAACTACACACGGTGCAGTAGACCCACACGCTTCACACAGTGCAGTAGACCCACACACTACACACAGTGCAGCAGACCCACACACTACACACAGTACAGTATGCCCACACACTACACACAGTGCAGTAGCCCCCACACACTACACACAGTGCAGGCAGACCCCACACACTACACACAGTACAGTAGGCCCACACACTACACACAGTACAGCAGACCCCACACACTACACACAGTGCAGTAGGCCACACACTACACACAGTACAGCAGACCCACACACTACACAAAGTGCAGTAGACCCACACACTACACACAGTACAGTAGACCCCACACACTACACACAGTACAGCAGACCCACATACTACACAAAGTGCAGTAGACCCACACACTACACACAGTGCAGCAGACCCACACACTACACACAGTACAGTAGCCCACACACTACACACAGTACAGTAGGCCCACACACTTTACATAGTACAGTAGGCCCACACACTACACACAGTGCAGCAGACCCACACACTAAACACAGTTCAGTAGGCCCACACACTACACGCAGTACAGTAGACCCACACACTACACACAGTACAGTAGGCCCACACACTACACACAGTGCAGCAGACCCACACACTTCACGCAGTACAGTAAACCCACACACTACACACAGTACAGTAGGCCCACACACTACACGCAGTACAGTAGGCCCATACACTACACACAGTGCAGCAGACCCACACACTTCATGCAGTACAGTAGCCCCACACTACACACAGTACAGCAGGACCCCCACACACTACACACAGTACAGCGGGCCCACACACTTACACACAGTACAGTAGACCCACACACTACACACAGTACAGTAGGCCCACACACTACACACAGTACAGTAGACCCACACACTACACACAGTACAGTAGGCCCCACACACTACACACAGTGCAGAAGACCCACACACTACATGCAGTACAGTAGGCCCACACACTACACACAGTACAGCGGGCCCACACACTACACACAGTACAGCGGGCCCACACACTACACACAGTACAGTAGGCCCACACACTACACACAGTACAGCGGGCCCACACACTACACACAGTACAGTAGGCCCACACACTACACACAGCGCACATAGGACCCACACACTACACACAGTACAGTAGGCCCACACTACACACAGTGCAACAGGCCCTTTTGTTTCCACATTTTCTGATTCAGTTTTGTACATCTGCTGAGTATACGACTGGACACTGTCCAGGGTAACTGAACTGAATGGCTGCTGCCACGACCTTCTCACTGCAGCGCTGAACATCCAACCAGCTGTCACAGGCAGACGAGGTTTCCCCCCGACAGCAAGAAACCTTCTGAACACGGGCGTTGATGAAACCTTGCTTTATCCAAACTAAGGCTGTACACCTCCATTATTAAAAAAAAAAGGAATGACTGGAACAGCTGACTAAAAGAAGATACATGTGATTCATGTCACTGCTCATAAACACTGGATCAGACGTCCACCACAAGTCAAAACTTCACTGCATTCCCATACTGTTCTTTGCTGATGATTTCATGTCACTGCTCATAAACACTGGATCAGACGTCCACCACAGGTCAAAATTTCACTGAATTCCCATACTGTTCTTTGCTGATGATTTCATTCACTGCTCATAAACGATCAGACGTCCACCACAAGTCAAACTTTCACTGCATTCCCATACTGTTCTTTGCTGATGATTTCTTCTCTCTGACTGACTGTGCCAGTAATTGCACAGCCGGTTTTTCAGAAGTCTTTGGTGATTTTTTTTCCCCCATTACCATATTTGTGTGAAGCCATCAGTGACAACCCTGTGCGGAATTGTTCCTTTTGACAAGAATACTTTATGGAAAGCATTGTTGAAGATACAAGAAGGGGATAGTAAGTGCAAGTATTTCATGTTTCTATGAAATATATGGTACACAGTAACTGAACAATGAAACATGCCGTTTTCCAAATTTTGCCAATCTGTTTCAGAAATTTGGAAGTCAATCAATGGATGGTGCTTTTGAAACATCTGTGCGTCATTATGACACTCATGGTGAAATCTGAAATATCATCCTCAATATGTAAAATCTGTGCGCGAAAGACCTGCACTTGTGCTGTATCAGGAACATAATCTATAGATGTTTGTCCTTTCTGATAAGGCAGAATTTGTACAGTGAAAGTCTATTTCTTAACTAATTAAGTTCAAAAGCACCAAGTTTATCCAAGCTTGAAGTGTTAGAACACTGACAGTGAACAAAATGCTAATCAATCCTCTCCCACAAAACATGTTAAAAGAAGTGATTCAAAACAAAGGATGATGACCATAATCATAATGACAGCAATGACAGAGGTGGGAATGTTTCAACACATTTCAGTCAGCTAGCTGATTCATTAACATTAATCATACATGAACAGTGCCACTCAAATACAGTACATTGAAACTCTGTAGGTCACTGACTCCCGCACATCATACATTTGTCAGTGCTGGCCATATGCTCATCATCAACCCGTGGCTATCTCCTCACCATACATTTGTCAATGATGGCCATACATTCATTATGAGCCCCGTGGCTATCTCACCCACATTTGTCACCCAACAGTCACATGCTGAAAGTGACCGCGTCTTACCTTTCAGATGATGGGTCCTAGTCTTCTAACAGTTGACTGTGGACGTTTGTCCTGAACTTTTAGGTGATGGGCCCTAATTCTACAGACAGTTGACTGCGGACGTTTGTCCTGAACTTTTAGGTGATGGGTCTAATTCTACATGACAGTTGACTGCGGACGTTTGTCCTGAACTTTTAGATGATGGGTCTAGTCTTCTACAGACAGTTGACTGCGGACGTTTGTCCTGAACTTTTAGGTGATGGGTCTAATTCTACAGACAGTTGACTGCAGATATTTGTCCCGAACTGACTTGGTGAGATGAGGGCCAAGTGTTCTCCACAGTGTAAGTGGGGGGGGGGGGGGGGGGGGGGGTGAGGGGGGTGTATGATGCAAGCATTTCATTTACAGATGGCCATGTCCTGAACAAGATTATGCCTTTTTGGGTCTAAAGTCTACAGACAGTGTGGGAGTCGGCTAATTTCCTGAGCTGTCCCAGAGCTGTTCTAGACGTTCCGCCTTTGCTCCCGTTTGTCATAGGAATTTCAATGGGAAATAATTCTCATTTGCTCCGCAGAAAAGGAATTTCAATGGGAAATAATTCTCATTTGCTACCGCACATAGGAATTTCAATGGGAAATAATTCTCATTTGCTCCGCACATAGGAATTTCAAGGGGAAATAATTCGCCTTTGCTCAGCACATACGAATTTCAATGGGAAATAATTCTCCAGCAGTGAAGGGTTTTTTTTTAAACAACAAAACAAACATACAAGCAAGAGAAGGCTAGTTTTCTACCCATGATGAAACAAGGGATTTTAAACAACAACAAACATACCAGCAAGAGAAGGCTAGTTTTCTACCCATGATGAAACAAGCACACTGTGTCAAAACAGTCTGAAATGCTAAAAGCTTAGCAATGAGAGCTAAGCATTACTTTCCTTGTTCATCACCGACTGTCACGTCACTCATGGCATATGTTTTGTTACTTTGTACTGACCCATGTCTTTGAGACGTATGGAACTGGGCTATACCATCCCACTGTGTTTTGTGTAATCTGATATCTCTATGAGGTGCTTTTGATAAATATACCACCCCTTGCTGTTTGATATCATCTTATTCCCGTCTTAGCTGTTCAGTGATAGTAATACAATCCCATGATTTTTTTGTGTTGTGTTATATCACTCTCAGCTGTTCAGTGATAGTAATATAATCCCATGGTGTGGTCGTTTCGTGATGTGTTATATCACTCTCAGCTGTTCAGTGATAGTAATATAATCCCATGGTGTTTCGTGATGTGTTATATCACTCTCAGCTGTTCAGTGATAGTAATATAATCCCATGGTGTTTCATGTTGTGTTATATCACTCTCAGCTGTTCAGTGATAGTAATATAATCCCACATGGTGTTTAGTGTTGTCTTGTACCACTCTGAACAGTATGTAATAGAAGCAAAAAAATGATCCCATTGTGTTTTGTGCTGTCAAAGTGTCATATATACCATTCTGAGCTGTGTTTTTTATGCTAACACTATCCCACTGTGTTTTTTCATTGTCTTATAACCATAGCAGCGTTCTACACACTTTCTATCCCACTGTTTTGTGCTGTCATATAGACCATTCTGAGCTGTTTTATGAACACTATTCCACTGTGTTTTGTGCTGTCATATATACCATTCTGAGCCGTTTTAATAACACTATCCCACTGTGTTTTGAGTTGTCTTATAACCACTCTAAGCAGCGTTTTACATGCACCACTCCAAGGCACTTTATACTGTAATGAACTGTTTCAGTTGTAGTTGATCATCCTTTCTTAACCGTTCCACTGCACCTCAATCTCGGAATGCCTATAGAATCTCTCCCTCCCTCCCTAAATTACAGTAATGTCATATCCTTGTGCTTATATGCTATGTTAATTTCTATTGCAAACCTAATCATGGGTGCAATCTGGATTAAAGACGAGGATATCTACTTACATATATTCCATATGAAATGATTTTGTCCTTTCTCTCTCTCTCTCTCTCTCATACACACACACACACACACACACACACACACACACACACACACACACACACTCATATACACATATATTCACACCAAGTCTAGATCATGTAGTAGTCTATCATATATAATCAAATCAGCATCACACAACACACACACACATATCTTCATACAGTGCTATCACACAAACTGATCCTAATTGAGCTGAACTACAAGCATACTGTCAAGAGCATTTCAGTCGTTTTCTTAGAAGGCAACTATAAACTTTAAAATAATTACCTGTTTGTAAGTATGGGAGAAAGGAAAGAAAAAAAATCTTTGGTGAGAAGCACCACACACACACATATGCACATGCACTCAGGTGAACACACTCATGACGTCAAAACCCCAAAAACACCTTCACCACCGCCTTCCTCTTGCCCCCTGCCCCTCCCTCAACACACACACAAACACTCAGTGTCACAGCCACAGGTCAATGTCCCTCCCTCAACACACACAAACACTCGTGTCAAGGCCACAGGTCAATGTCCCTCCCTCAACACACACAAACACTCAGTGTCAAGGCCACAGGTCAATGTCCCTCCCTCAACACACACAAACACTCCGTGTCAAGGCCACAGGTCAATGTCCCTCCCTCAACACACACAAACACTCAGTGTCAAGGCCACAGGTCAATGTCCCTCCCTCAACACACACACAACACTCAGTGTCAAGGCCACAGGTCAATGTCCCTCCCTCAACACACACAAACACTCAGTGTCAAGGCCACAGGTCAATCCCCCTCCCTCAACACACACAAACACTCAAGTGTCAAAGCCACAGGTCAATGCCCCTCCCTCACACACATGAACACTCCGTGTCACAGCCACAGGTCAATGTCCCTCCCTCAACACACACAAACACTCAATGTCACAGCCACAGGTCAATGCCCCTCCCTCAACACACACAAACACTCAACACTCAGTGTCAAGGCCACAGGTCAATGTCCCTCCCTCAACACACACAAACACTCAGTGTCAAGGCCACAGCTCAATGCCCCTCCCTCAACACACATGAACACTCAGTGTCAACAGCCACAGGTCAATGCCCCTCCCTTAACACACATGAACACTCAGTGTCTCAGCCACAGGTCAATGCCCCTCCCTCAACACACACAAACACTCAGTGTCACAGCCACAGGTCAATGCCCCTCCCTCAACACACATGAACACTCAGTGTCACAGCCACAGGTCAATGCCCCTCCCTCAACACACACAAACACTCAGTGTCTCAGCCACAGGTCAATGCCCCTCCCTCAACACACATGAACACTCAGTGTCTCAGCCACAGGTCAATGCCCCTCCCTCAACACACATGAACTCAGTGTCACAGCCACAGGTCAATGCCCCTCCCTCAACACACATGAACACTCAATGACACTGCCCCTCCTTCAACACACACAAATACTCAGTGTCAAAGCCACAGGTCATCATCCCTCCCTCAACACACACAAACACTCAGTGTCAAAGCCACAGGTCATCATCGTCTTAACACACAAGGTTCTCAAATGGACTAAACCAAGCAGGGATGTCTAAATTGAAAGCTATTCCATGATGACAAAAGGCAAACAGGTTAAAACCAAATAGGGCAAATAACGCATGTTCACTCAAAAGGAAATACTACAGCAGATATGAAAAAGGCACATGATCCCTGACAATTGCATCACATATAAAAATGTAAACATGTCAGAGTTGAATGGCACAAAGTCAAAGCAAACATGTCAAAATTATGTGACACAAGGTGCTCTCTAAAGGACTGCCAAAACACACACGTCAAAAGCCCCAAATGGAAAGCTGTTAGTCTTCAAAGTCAAAAACAGAACCATCATCTCCCCAGAGCCTGCAAATACCTCCGGGGCCAGAATGTGCTGATGCTGAAATTCTGGACACTGGGTATGCCGGTTCTGAACATGCCAGACAAAGGAAGTGTTAGACACTCAGCACGCTTCCATGCAACACACATGCAGTCACATTCAGGTCATGCTGTGTTCTCCCCCACCCTCATGCTGTCATCAAAGGGGCATCACTCTATGCAACACACATGCAGTCACATTCAGGGCATGCTGTGTTCCCCACCCTCATGCTGTCATCAAAGTGGCATCACTCTATGCTTTTGCTGTGTTCTCCCCCACCCTCATGCTGTCATCAAAAGGGCATCACTCCATGCAGCTGACAAAGCAGCAGAATCAAAACAAGTTAATAGTTTACACAATTAACAAACTAATTAAGCATCAACTCAAGTATAATACGGTAAATACAACCTAATCAAGAAGGAACAAGCAAGGCAGATGGAACGCATCCAAAGGAAAGGTACAGATGGATCTTAAAAAGAAGGAAAGGAACAGATGGATCTTACAAAGAAGGAAAGACACAGATGGATCTTACAAAGAAGGAAAGGCACAGATGGATCTTACAAAGAAGGAAAGGCACAGATGGATCAGACGGATCTTACAAAGAAGGAAAGGCACAGACGGATCTTACAAAGAAGGAAAGGCACAGATGGATCAGATGGATCTTACAAAGAAGGAAAGGTACAGATGGATCTTACAAAGAAGGAAAGGCACAGACGGATCATACAAACATTCACTTGGGAGGTGTGAAAGATGACATGTTTGAAAAGGAGCCAATGAAGAAAAATTTAAAAAAAGAACATCATAGAAAGATCTTACATAAAACATTCACTTCTTACAAAAACTTTTAGTACGAAAATATAACAAGAGACAATAACAAGATCACTATATGAGGAGAAGGTAAAATGAAATCAATACCCTCCCTATTTCTTACAATAGTAGACTGAAAATTACAACAGCAACACCAAAATGAAGCAAAACAACAAAATATAAACAAGAACAAACCATCCATAAAAAATAAAATAACCAGAAACAAAGGTAGACATAACACTGGCACCTTACTCACAAACACCCTGACAGAACAGATCAGATAAAAACATGTCAGACACCATGCAGCCTGATACAACACCTGGACCAGGTGCAGGTCCTGACCAGCAACATGTCACACACCATGCAGCCTGATACAACACCTGGACCAGGTGCAGATCCTGACCAGCAACATGTCACACACCATGCAGCCTGATATACAACACCTGGACCAGGTGCAGGTCCTGACCAGCAACATGTCACACACCATGCAGCCTGATGCAACACCTGGACCAGGTGCAGGACCTGACCAGCAACATGTCACACACCATGCAGCCTGATACAACACCTGGACCAGGTGCAGGACCTGACCAGCAACATGTCAGACACCATGCAGCCTGATACAACACCTGGACCAGGTGCAGGACCTGACCAGCAACATGTCAGACACCATGCAGCCTGATGCAACACCTGGACCAGGTGCAGGACCTGACAACAACATGTCACACACCATGCAGCCTGATACAACACCTGGACCAGGTGCAGGACCTGACCAGCAACATGTCAGACACCATGCAGCCTGATACAACACCTGGACCAGGTGCAGGACCTGACCAGCAACATGTCAGACACCATGCAGCCTGATACAACACCTGGACCAGGTGCAGGACCTGACCCAGCAACATGTCAGACACCATGCAGCCTGATACAACACCTGGACCAGGTGCAGGACCTGACCAGCAACATGTCAGACACCATGCAGCCTGATACAACACCTGGACCAGGTGCAGGACCTGACCAGCAACATGTCAGACACCATGCAGCCTGATACAACACCTGGACCAGGTGCAGGACCTGACCAGCAACATGTCAGACACCATGCAGCCTGATACAACACCTGGACCAGGTGCAGGACCTGACCAGCAACATGTCAGACACCATGCAGCCTGATACAACACCTGGACCAGGTGCAGGACCTGACCAGCAACATGTCAGACACACCATGCAGCCTGATACAACACCTGGACCAGGTGCAGGACCTGACCAGCCAGGAGGGGCCTCCGGGGAACACTGACCTTCGTAGTGCGCCCTCAGGCCGCTGACGTCATGGCCGGCCTGCTGCAGGGTGGTCAGCCGCTTTCTCATGCGCTGTTCCTGGGCCCTCACCTGCTCTCTGCATCCATCAGACTCTTCAGATGCTCCACCTGCCGCTGACGAGCCTCCTGCACCACACACAACCACACCACCGTTCCACAGCAGGTGATGCTACCTTTCTGCCTTTGGGCTGTCCATTGCCCAAACAAAAAAAAAACAATGCACCCCCCCCCACATACCCCCCCCCCCCCCCCCCCCCCCCCCCCCCTCCTCCTCGATTTCCTTTTCATTTCAGTAAAGGAAGCAGAGTGGCTGTCTGTAGCGCATCCTCTCAGACCGTGTTTCACATGCTTAAGGAAGCTTTTCCTTCAGCATTTGCTAGTTGTTTGATGGGGGAATATGCAATAGGGATCAATTTCATACACCGATCCACTGACCTTACAAACACTGTCGATCTGATGAGGGTACGTTCAATTGTTTATAAGTCATCTTGTATACAGACACACAGGCAGAAATCTTGCAGATAAACTTAGTCAAAAGTTGCGCCTGTGTGCAGAGGGATTCTCGCTAAGTCCTCATCCACTGGTATCAAAATGTTTCTGAACAGTACATGCTGATGTAAATACAGCTCCACTAGTTGATGTCAACACTTAACTGTAGTGATATCAGAATATTTCTGTACGGTGCATTCTGAATTTCCCTATTATCTATTTAACACAAATTTACAACCCCTTACCTGTCTCAACAAATGCCTTGTTCCCACGCAGTGGGACATTACCTTGGTCAGTCAGTATAACGCTTCACAGCTTTGGATGAGAAGGGAGCTAAATCCATCCCTCAACACACCATCATTTCACAATGCCTGAATGACAGCTGTGAAAATTGTGGTGTTGTGAGTGAAACAGGGTTATATTGTAAGAAATCTGTTTTCATAAGACATGATTCAAAAAAACTTTTTTTGTAAGACATACGATTTAAGAAATCTGCTTTTGTAAGACATGGGTCATGATCTACAAAAACACGCGAGGTACGCACTTCATTTCCCTCTTTCTCCCACAATGCCAAGTGCTGTGCTGCTGTGTTGTCAGCTGGTATGTGAGGGGAGGTTTACGACGGGTTTCTCTCCCTTCCCACCTTTAATCAAGATCTAACACAGTCCTGAGTCTCATCTTCCATGTCTGCCTTTGTGTTAGTCCCACACTGCTCCATCTGATTCCCCACAGAGCCACACTCAGGCTTGTCCTGTCACAACTGCTCCATCTGCTTCCCCACACAGCCACACTCAGGATTTGTCCTGTCACAACTGCTCCATCTGCTTCCCCACACAGCCACACTCAGATGTGTGTCCTGTCACAACTGCTCCATCTGCTTCCCCACACAGCCACACTCAGGTGTGTCCTGTCACAACTGCTCCATCTGATTCCCCACACAGCCACACTCAGGCTTGTCCTGTCACAACTGCTCCATCTGCTTCCCCACACAGCCACACACTCAGGTGTGTCCTGTCACAACTGCTCCATCTGCTTCCCCACACAGCCACACTCAGGTTTATCCTGCTAGTCCCACACTGCTCCATCTGATTCCCCACACAGCCACACTCAGGCTTGTCCTGTCACAAGCTCAGCATTGGCAGTTAGGCAGCCCACTAGAAGTCACTTAATACCAAGCCGTTATGAGGCATCCCACCAGAGGAGACACTGCACTGTTGCCAACCAACTCCTCAGTGGTGTTCAGCTGTGCCTGTTCTGATCCCACATGCACATGAACATTGCCCGGTAAGCCCCCTGCTAGCCACAATGCATACTGGGTCAGGGAGCCAGCAAGGACACCACCCAATAATACCCCCTGCTAGCCACAATGCATACTGGGTCAGGGAGCCAGAAGGACACCACACAGTAATACCCCTGCTAGCCACAATGCATACTGGGTCAGGGAGCCAGCAACACACACCACCCAATAATACCCCCTGCTAGCCACAATGCATACTGGGTCAGGGAGCCAGCAAGGACCACACCAGATAATACCCCCTGCTAGCCACAATGCATACTGGGTCAGGGAGCCAGCAAGGACACCACCCAATAATACCCCCTGCTAGCCACAATGCATACTGGGTCAGGGAGCCGGCAAGGACACCACCCAATAATACCCCCTGCTAGCCACAATGCATACTGGGTCAGGGAGCCAGCAAGGAGACACCACCCAATGCCACCCTGCTTGCCACAATGTTCAGCATACTGGGTCAGGGAGCCAGCAAGGACACCACCCAATAATACCCCCTGCTTGCCACAATGCATACTGGGTCAGGGAGCCGGCAAGGACACCACCCAATAATACCCCCTGCTAGCCACAATGCATACTGGGTCAGGGAGCCAGCAAGGACACCACCCAATAATACCCCCTGCTAGCCACAATGCATACTGGGTCAGGGAGCCGGCAAGGACACCACCCAATAATACCCCCTGCTAGCCACAATGCATACTGGGTCAGGGAGCTGGCAAGGACACCACCCAATAATATCCCCTGCTAGCCACAATGCATACTGGGTCAGGGAGCCGGCATGACAGAGTATTCCCTTCCAATGGGTGCCAATTCATTCCTCCAACAACAGTCCTTGAGAACCAACCGATGCCAACATCTTTAACACAAAATCAACACAGACACAGGTAAGGAGAAGAAATCAAAACTGAGGTCACCACAAGAGCACAGCCTAAAGGGACACAGAAGCTGAGTGTCTGTGTTTTTTCATCATGACAGAAGACACCAGGCCATGGAAGATACCACTATGGAGTTCAGTTCTGTCCGAGACTACACAACAAAGTTGTTCTTTACACTTTCCTTCACAGCAGCTCCCAGTAACACCCAGACCCAGAACACACCTAGCACCTTTAGTGTTAGGAAATGTCAGCAACAAATTCAGAGACGCATCTGTTATGAGGAATGAAACGTTGTTCTCCTTGTGGTTCCAATCTTCCCGGTCTGTGCCCACAGCACTCTCCGCTCGAGTAGGGGCTGGCTGGGGCTAAAAGTCACAACAGCAAACGCCTGGATCAGGAACTGAACCCATGACCGCTCAGCCCACATGTCCACAATGGGAACCACTGCATCATGGCACCTGACCCCTTCCAGGTACTCTCTGCCAAACCATCAGGTCCAACCTAGCTCTCTCTGCCTGTTCTTGATGTTCTCTGTCTCACTCTATATACTACACCCCCAGGTCTTAACCTGCCTCCCTCTGTCTGTTCTTGATGTTCTCTGTCTCACTCTATATACCACACCCCTAGGTGTTAACCTGCCTCCCTCTGCCTGTTCTTGTTCTGTTCTCTGTCTCACTCTATATACCACACCCCTAGGTGTTAACCTGCCTCCCTCCCTGTCTGTTCTTGATGTTCTCTGTCTCACTATATATACCACACCCCTAAGTCTTAACCTGCCTCCCTCTGTCTGTTCTTGATGTTCTCTGTCTCTCTCTATATACCACACCCCTAGGTGTTAACCTTCCTCCCACTGCCTGTTCTTGATGTTCTCTGTCTCACTCTATATATACCACACCCCTAGGTCTTAACCTGCCTCCCTCTGTCTGTTCTTGATGTTCTCTGTCTCACTCTATATACCACACCCCTAGGTCTTTACCTGCCTCCCTCTGTCTGTTCTTTATGTTCTCTGTCTCACTCTATATACCACACCCCTAGGTGTTAACCTGCCTCCCTCTGTCTGTTCTTGATGTTCTCTGTCTCACTCTATATACCACACCCCCAGGTCTTAACCTGTCTCCCTCTGCCTGTTCTTGCTGTTCTCAGACATTCTATGCCACACTCCCAGGTCCACACCTACCTCCCTCTGCCTGTTCTTGCTGTTCTCTGTCTCCAGCTGTCTCTGCAGGGCATCCCGTTCAGCCTGCAGCTTGCGCTCCCCCTCTATCTCCTCCCTCCACTTCCGCTCTCTCTCCTCCCGCTTCTGCCTCTCCTTCTCTTCCATCTGGGCTTTGATCGCCTCCTGCAAAAAAAGAAGAAAAAATCATAGCGTTCAAATACTCTCTCCTTTTCCATTTTTTTTTTAAACCACTG
Source organism: Conus betulinus (assembly GCA_016801955.1). NCBI lineage: Eukaryota > Metazoa > Mollusca > Gastropoda > Neogastropoda > Conidae > Conus > Conus betulinus. The sequence continues at coordinate 206,892 of JADBJO010002554.1, forward strand.
TCATTGTAGTGTAAAGGTTTGAGCTGTGAAGCTGGCAAACCAAACTGAAAACCAGCACAAGTGCTCAATAACGCAGAAAAAACCCAACAACATGGGGTGTGGAGTGAGGGGGTTAGGGTGGGGAAGGGTGCAAGAATACTTGGTTCGGGGGGGGGGGGGGGGGGGGATGTGAGGGCTGGGTGGAGAAAGGACCTGTAATATTAAAATCCCCACAAAAATAACAACAGATCTGGAGCTTGGGAGAGAGAGAGAGAGAGAGAGAGAGAGAGAGAGAGAGAGAGAGAGGGAGAGAGAGAGGGTACAGTATGATACATCACTGGAAGGAATCATCTTTTTTGTTGTCATCTATGACTACAGAATATGAAAATACTGTTCTTGCTTGCATTGATGAGATTAAATGAGGTTGTTGTAAGGGGGGGCAAATCATGGTGGCACTGTACCTGGTATTCCTGAATGAGGTTGTTGTAAGGGGAGGCAAATCATGGTGGCACTTGAACCTGGTATTCCTGATGAGGGTTGTTGTAAAGGGAGGCAAATCAAGGTGGCACTGAACCTGGTATTCCTGATGAGGTTGTTGTAAAGGGGGGGGCAAATCAAGGTGGCACTTCATCTGGTATTCTGATGAGGTTGTCGTAAAAGGGGGGCAAATCATGGTGGCACTTCACCTGGTATTCAACATGAGGTTGTTGTAAAATGGGCAAATCAAATCATGGGGGGGGGGGGCACTGCAAACATGGTGGTATTGAACTGATGAGGTTGTTGTAAAGGGGCGCAATCAGGTGGCACTTCACCTGGTATTCCTGATGAGGTTGTCGTAAGGGGGGGGGGGGGGGGAACAAATCATGGTGGCACTGACCTGGTATTGAACATGAGGTTGTTGCAAAAGGGAGGCAAATCAAGGTGGCACTGAAACTGGTATTCCTGATGAGATTGTTGTAAAGGGGGGGGGCAAATCAAGATGGGGGTCACCTGGGGGGGCAAATGAGGTTGTGGCAGGGTGACAAATCTGGTATTCCTGATGAGGCTGTTGTAAAGGGGGGGGGGGGGGGGGGGGGGGATCAAGGTGGCACTGTAACCTGGTATTCCTCCACGAGGCTGTTGTAAAGGGGGGGGGGGGGGGGGGGGGGGGCGCAAATCAAGGTGGCACTGTACCTGGTATTCCTGATGAGGCTGTTGTAAAGGGAGGGGGGGTGGGGGTACGGGGTCCTCAAATCAAGGTGGCACTTATACAATGGTCCTGTCCACAGATGCTTGCGGCACATTTCCTCCAACTCCTCCCTGGTCATTGGGATCCATGTGCACGTTCTGCCACCTCTCAAGAATGGTCCTGTCCACAGTGACAATGCATACACATGTCCATGACATTCAATGGTCTCAATGGTCCTGTCCACAGTGACATTGCATACACATTATCTCAATGGTCCTGTCCACAGTGACATTGCATACACATTATCTCAATGGTCCTGTGTCCACAGTGGCATTGCATACACATTATCTCAATGGTCCTGTCCACAGTGGCATTGCATACACATTATCTCAATGGCTATCTCTTTTTGTTGTCTGTCTGTGAACAGTTCTGTTTGTGAATTGAAATCGGAGGTTTCTGCAACATGTTCATCAGGGACAGTCTTGTTGTTGCCATGGGTTTCTTTACATGTGCCAGGTGCATCCTGTATGACAGCCCTCTTTTGCATGATCAAAACGAAAAGGATTTAGACCACCTCCTGGAGAAAGAAGACATGAAGCATGAAGCACAGTGACTGATCATGTGTGTGTGTGTGTGTGTGTGTGTGTGTGTGTGTGTGTGTGTGTGTGTGTGTGTGTGTGTGTGTGAGAGTGAGTGTGTGTGTGTGTGTGTGTGTGTGTGTGTGTGTGTGTGTGTGTGTGTGTGTGAGTGAGTGAGTGAGTGAGTGTGTGTGTGTGTGCGCGTGTGTGTGTGTGTGTGAGTGTGTGTGTTTGTGTGCATATGCACACTTATGCATGCATGTATGCACTTTTTTTTTTTTACAAAATTCTGTACAATTCTAGATCTTGCATCATAAACAAAGTCTACAAATATTCATATATCAAGTGAATGTCCTGTATTGACTCAAACATTACCTGTAATGATCTCTTCCTTTCACTTAAAACTAAGATCAAAACTTGTGACATTCTGAAGACATCCTACAAAACAAAACAAAAGTGGGGTGGGGGGAGAGGGTAGAGAGGAGGAGTCTGCGTGCTCCCTCCCTACCCCAACTCCTCCTCCATTTTCTTCTTAAAAGAAATCTTCAAAACATCACAGAATTCTTTTTTTTTCTTCTTCAGGAAAATATCTACATGAAAGGCACACCAGGCACTAATGAGCACATTCTTCTTCCTGTTAGGTGTCCACGGTCATCACACTGACCATTCTGACACCACATGATCAGCTTCATCTGCATGTCTTTTTTACTACGACGCAGAATCATCGTTAGACACAACAGAGAGCTGTGCTCAGGACTCTCACTTTGCCTCCTCATCCAGCGACTCGTTCACCACTGGCTGGGGAGCGCTGCCCACACGACCTGAGGTGCTTTCCTTGTACTGGCTGCCGGGGGGCTCAAAAGAGGCTGGTGCATGCTGCTGGTGGGTCTCTGGGGCTACGGTGCGGGGGTCAGAGGTGAAACGATTGGCCCACGTCTCTTCCGAGGCTCTCTGCTTGTCTTTGAGCCTCATGTGAGCTTCACGCTGTTCCTCTCTCTGCTTATCTGTTGGAGACAGATAGTTCTCATGAAGAAATAGATTTCTTTTTTCCTCAGAAAAAAAAAAAAAAACAGACGTTAAACATAATCAAATCTTAACAAAATAAAATAAACATAATCAAATCTTAACAAAATAAAATAAACATAATCAAAAACAAAATACTGTACCGTATCCGCAAAACATGAACAAACGAATCACAAGACAAAACACGATGCATTTCGACCTCTTAGGTCTTCTTCAGGCAAGATAACAACACTCAGGACAATGAGAATTAAGGAGCAATCACTCATCTCAGTGAATTCGGCGCAAGATGGGCGCCGATTTATGAGATAAGTGATTGCTTTTTCTTCATTTTTGTTGTCCTGAGTGTTGTTTATTTTGCCTGAAGAAGACCCAAGAGGTGGAAATGTGTCATGTTTTGTCTTGTGATTCGTTGGTTCATGTTTGACGGATACAATATCTAAAATGTATTTAAAAAGATGTTTAGATTTCCACCTGCAGTTGCCTCACTTTGCAACAAAATATAATCAAGTTTAGCCAACAACAACAAAACAGCTACATTAATGATAGCAACATCACAGAATAATCAGTAAACTTTAACAACAATGGCAAAACAACCACAATAATGATGACAATATTTGCAACAAAGAATATTCAGTATGACCAAGGAAATATTACATTTAGACAATAATAACAAAACTACAATAATAATGATAACAATAATACAAAAGAATATAAAGTGTGCCCATTTAACGCTACACCCAAAGACCTCAAAGTTCACAACATCAAACACATGGGCAGTATGTGGAGCAAAGTGTACTGAACTACAACACAAAAACATCCTATCAAAGTTTTTCTTTTTTATCTGTTTTTTATTTTTAATACATAATTCTTCCAAAAAAGGGGTTTCATAAATAAATGGATAACAGTACATGCATAAGCATTTGACTCATGCATGTCCACAGAACACACACACATGCACGCTTACACAGATACACAGGCACACAGGTAGGGAGGGGAGAGAGGGGGGGTAGGAAGGGGGGGGAGGGGGTGGCGAGGGAGGGGGGCAGGACTGCAAATCTTGCGGCAGCTTACTGGCTCTAAGAGGGTCAAAGGTAAGATGCTTTGCCGTATGAAGAATCGTGAACGTCAGAAATGTGGTGCCAGGCAAATCTATCACAAAGAATGATTTTCTAGAAAGAACCTCTTTGTCTTTCCTTCCCCCCTTCCTCCATTCCATTCTCTTTTCTCCTGTGTGAATGAGGACTTCCCCCTCCCCCTCCCCCTTCCTCCATTCCATTCTCTTTTCTCCTGGTGAATGAGGACTTCCCCCTCCCCCTCCCCCTCCCCCTTCCTCCATTCCATTCTCTTTTCTCCTGGTGAATGAGGACTTCCCCCTCCCCCTTCCTCCATTCCATTCTATTTTCCCCTGGTGAATGAATGAGGACTGGCGGTTCATACTCACTGAGCTCTTCCAGCCAAAGGCGCTTTTCCTCTGCCTGCCGCTGCTGTATCTTGTCCAGATTGGGAGCAATGTTCTGCAGCAGATATCCACCAGGGGCAACGGTGAACAGCCAAAGCAAGCCTACACTGACTCATGAAATTTTGCCTGACACTGGGTTCACACACTGAGATGACAATCAAGGACGTTTTCTTAAGAGCCATGGGAACTTATCATGCACTGATAAGGACGATCTAAATCTTCTATCCATACCGCAAAAACTTGCGTGACGTTCAAACGATTTGCAATGCAGTATTGCCAATTTTTGTTTACTTTTAAATTGGATCTCAAGTAGTGTACTTCATATTGCAGTCATACTGCAGTCATTTTATGTACTGTACTACCAACATTCATTTTCCAGTCATTTAATGTACAGCTCTACCTATGTTCATTTTGCAGTCATTTAATGTACTGCTCTATGTTCATTTTGCTGTCGTTTTATGTACTGCTCTACCTATGTTCATATTGCAGTCAATTTATGTACTGATCTACCTATGTTCATACTGCAGTCAATTTATGTACTGATCTACCAACATTCATTTTGCAGTCAGTTTGTATACTGTACTACCCATGCTCATATTGCAGTCATTTTATGTACTGCTCTACCTACGCTGAATTTATTTTTGAAAGAAAAATTGAAATCTTCTTTTCCCTGACAACACAAGCAACCATAAAACGCTGCAATACTGTGTTCCAAACTACTTTTAACACACAGTATCTTCACTCCCATCCAAGAATCTACAGGGCCCTGTGCACTCTCCAGAGTGGATAGTGACAACCAGTGGTCTTCTGCTTGCTGAATCAATTACTCTTGCAACAAACATTGGACATGTGTAAATACTAAGCATTTGTTCTAACATTCCAGCTGTAGAAACATAAGCATTCACAAATTAGTGATGGAAACACACACACACACACACACACACACACACACACAAACACTTTTCACATGCAACATATGAAAGCACTTGTGCACACCTACAGGACAGACGGAAGAGGGAAATGGGTGGATCGATAAATCAGACTAATATTGAACATTAAAAGTTTGTGTTTATATCACGCTGTTCTGTGTCCATGATCTGTGTTTTCCAGGTCTTGGGAGACCCTTGTTGTACACAGTACCACTATCAGGAGTACAGCACTTCTTTAATGTGCAGAAATTGTTTTCTAATGAAAGAATTATCAATGGTTGTGTGCATACTTATCTAGTACATTCTAGATACTGTTTGTTGCTTTATCGGACATTACATTTACAAGTAATATTCAAATGTCTTATGAATGTGCATGATCAAAAATGACTTTCTCTTGTACAGACTAAAATGTTCACTTGACTTTTTTGCACACCCGCACACACACACACACACACACACACACACACACACACACACACACACACACACACACAAGCACAGAAATGAAGAGTGTGTTGAACATGTTTTTTTTCTTTTTTTTTCTCATTCCTCTGTCATGACTTGCACACATTTTCATCTACAAGGGGAGGTAAATATGCAATTTTTGTCAGGCGAAAAAAAAAAAGATGTATTCTTATAAAAACGTATCTTCCACAGACACATATCCTTATTCTCTACTTTTACACCCATCAGTTTGAGGATCTGTTTGTACATATGCTTATTATAGCTCAATTCTGTCAATCTCCAAATCAAACATTTGGTCACAGGCTATTAACATAAACACACTGAACCATTTCTCACTACTTTCATTCAAATGTGGGCTCCCTCCTTCAAACACCTCTATGCCCTTCAGGGGCTTTTTCGGAACTCGCTTTCTGATTTCAAAACGTGATACACCCTGTACAGTCTACATGTACGCCATGTGAGAGCCCTGAGGGCACCTGAAGAGCACTCACCCCAATGGTCATGGCACTCCTCATGGCTGCAGGTGGCAGGGCGGCTGGTTCTGCACTGGCACTCTGGGACTGAGGTGCCGACCTGCGCCCATCACAACAGTCTGGTCAAACTTCACAGACAGAATTCTCGCCAACAGGTTCCACTTCAAATGTTGTCAACAATGAGTGTGTGTGGGGGGGGGGGGGGGAGGGCGGGGGGGGGGGGGGGGGGGGGGGGTAGAGGTGTGATTGTTATACTCCCTCCCTAAATGGAAAGGGGAGATTCTCTCATCAGAGCCAGACAGAACCAGAGAGAGAGAGACACATCAAGACAGAGAGAGCAAGACAGCGAGAGAGAGAGAGAGAGAGAGAGAGAGGAGGGGGAGGGGGAAAAAGGGAGGGATTTTGGGGGAGGGGGTTGTGAAAAATTGAAAGAGACGAAGAAAAATTCTGACTGCATACCAATAATTGGGTTCTCTAGCATGAATGAAGTACTGTTAAAATGTCTTTACTGTCACAATATTGTTTCAGGGAACAAAATCTTGATCTAAACTCTCCCTCTTCCTTTTTGTGCATCTATCACCTTCATCACCACATGCTCTCTATCTCTCGTCCCCTCTCTCTCTCTCACACACACACACACACACACACACACACACACACACACACACACACACACACTCACACTGGGCCCTCTCCTCTCATGCCTTCTATCTGTGTGGCTGTAATTTTGTACCATCCACCATCCTCCACACCAGTAGTTCACAAGCAGCTATTATTAAGGCCAGATCATCTTGACACAACCCTCAGGAGGAGACCCTGCACTGCTGCTGAGTCACTTTAGCAGTTTTCCATGGTGCCTGCGCTGATCCAACCTTTGCAGCACGCCACTGAATAAACCCCAAACTGTGCAAAATGTGTGCTTGGTGGCAAAGCCAGCATGAATGAGAGTTGAACTGCAGTGGAGTTTATCAAATATTATCAAAACATTATCAGATGTCAACTGATTTGTTCATTTTCATTCTCTGTCTTTCCCACCTCCCTCCCTCCAGCCCACAAACCTTTCCCAAGCGTTAGGTGCTGTGGAGTAAGAACTCGGTGGTGGCTGTGGCTGTTGCTGTGTGTGAGGCTGCGCTGGGGGCCGTGAAGATGGTGCCACAAAGCGATCGGCCCAAGTGTCGTCCACCCCCTCCCGCTGTTTTTCTTTCTCCCTCTGCTTCTGCAGCCGCTTCTCTTCTCTCTGACGATCTGCACAGTAGGGGAGACAGAGGTCAGCTAAGGTCATGTTGCTTGCTTCTCTTCTCTCTGACGATCTGCACAGTAGGGAAGATAGAGGTCAGCTAAGGTCATGTTGCTTGCTTCTCTTCTCTCTGACGATCTGCACAGTAGGGAAGACAGAGGTCAGCTAAGGTCATGTTGCTTGCTTTCTCTTCTCTCTGACGATCTGCACAGTAGGGAAGACAGAGGTCAGCTAAGGTCATGCTGCTTATGGCCAACCAACCACAAAGAGCCATAACAGGGCTGTCATTATGTTGAAGTCCACTCACAAGTCATTACTGAAAACAACAACAACAAAAACCTCATTTACACAACTCTTTCCATACACACCTTCCAAAAGCACACCAAAATTTTGTTAAAAATCTTTCCTCCACTAAATCTTAGATCAGATGAAAAATGTTAATCTCCTGCAGAATCAGGTGGGACATCTCTGAACAAGGTTCTCAGGGAGATGCTGTAAAGTGTTTATGTCTCCCATCATGCCAGTCTCGCCACTCTAAAAGAACATTGTCTCCCATCATGCCAGTCTCGCCACTCTAAAAGAACATTGTCTCACATCATGCCAGTCTCACCACTCTAAAAGAACACTGTCTCACATCATGCCAGTCTCACCACTCTAAAAGAACATTGTCTCACATCATGCCAGTCTCACCACTCTAAAAGAACATTGTCTCATCATTGTCTCCCATGCCAGTCTCACCACTCTAAAAGAACATTGTCTCACATCATGCCAGTCTCACCACTCTAAAAGAACATTGTCTCCCATCATGCCAGTCTCACCACTCTAAAAGAACAACATCATGTCTCTCTAAAAGAACATTGTGTCCCATCATGCCAGTCTCACCACTCTAAAAAAACATGTTTCACTCTGAGTGGTCCATGACAAGGAATGCACCACACAGCTTCTTCATCTATTAAATGATAAAATTGGCTGTAAAAAGAGTGGCCTGTATGCAAACAGCACAAAACCGTTTCTCTTTATGGCTGCCTTGGGAACATGGTAAATACTCTTCCAGGTTTGGACAGATAGAAGACAACAGGATATTTCATCCTCATTATCAGTATCATCACAGTCATCTCTGCCACCATCAGTGGGCACAAGGTCGGTGGGCTGGCCACCAGCCAAAGAGAGGTAATCCAAGACTGCCAACTGGGAATACAATCAGAGAATCTGTCAACACAAGTCGGTATCAGAGGGCGATGCCACAGAAACTGAGGGGGTGAGGTGAGGGAGAGGGTGGAGAAGGGGAGCATGGAGGTGGGGGTGGGGGTGGTGGAAGTAACTGTGCCAAGAAACCAAAAACACAAAACCTTTGGAGTCTGAAAGAGATCTGAAAGCGAACCAGTTGGACAGAATCTGTTTCTCTCTCTGTCACAACTGTGTCTTCTAAACACTTACTTTTAAACATACTGGGTCTTTCTATGCGTTTTTTGGTCTCTCCATATCGTAACTTTCCATCTCTCCCTCTCTCTGTCTCTCTCTTTTTCTCTCACACTCTCTCTCTTCTCACTCTCTTTCTGTCTCTCTCTCAATCAGTCTTAAGCTTCAGGCTGTTGATGCACCTGCACCACTGATGCAAACATCTTTACAGTGGTGGATGATCCTTTGTCAAGACATGACTGTCGGGAAGCCTATCAGTTAGCTGGTGTTAGACCACCACGATGAGTCACTGTCAGCATTTGACAGGCCTACAGTCAGAGGCTGCAGCCATACAACAACAACAACAAATTTTGACTGAAAGTGCTCTGCACTCTTCTCCCATGATTGGCTGTTGCATATTTCCATCAACCAGTGAGCACTGGCTTTACTCGTTAATGAACACAGAGCTGCCATGATCTCAAGAGCATACAGTGTGGCACTGTGACGTTTTACGTGAAGCATTCAGCATTTAAGCACAGCACTTGTATGTGTTGCAACAAGTTTGACTCAAAAGCGCTTTTAGTTGAACTTTGATTCCACAGCACAAGACAGTGGACTACGAAGACAGCTATCTCACTTGTTATCAAGTAGTTTTGACAGAAGACTAAGAAGATAGCAGTCTCACTTGTTATCAAGTAGTTTTGACAGAAGACAGCAATCTCACTTGTTATCAATTAGTTTTGACCAGACCTACGGAAAACCAAAATGGCCAACAATAAAACCAGTCAACACGGCAACAGAATTAGATTGTCTTCAGTGACTTTTCTTCTACTTTTTCATCCTCTCCTCATAACATATGGCCATCTTTCGACAAAGTAAGTCTACAGTCTAAAGATTTACAATGTCTTGATCTGTGTGAGCTGCTGTTAAGTCTGTGAAGTGTGTGCATGTGTGTTTTTAAGTTAAAAAATGTTTGCTCTTTGGCCTAGCATTTCACCACACAGCATAGCAGCACAGCATTGTCGAACAAAATCCTGGCATATTGTATCAAAAGCATAGTACTTGGCAACTCCATGACTGGAGTCACAGATCTTTTCAACATGGCTCTGAAAAAATAATTTGCAAATTTGATTGATACTGAACTGGCCTCTTCAAATGATGTAGAGTTAAGCGTATATTTTAAAGTTCCTAAAGCTCCTATTTCAACACTTACAGTTATCTGATTAAGTATGCCCTATGAGGTGTTAAGTGTTTCAACTGATGCAGGTTCACTACAATATCAGTATTTCACTACAATATCAGTATTTCAACCGATGCAGGTTTCACTACAATGTCAGTATTTCACTACAATATCAGTATTTATTTCAATACAGTATTTATCAATATCAGTATTTCACTGATGCAGGTTTCACTATTTCAACATCAGTATTTCAACTGATGCAGGTTTCACTACAATGTCAGTATTTCACTACAGTGTCAGTATTTCACTACATCATGTCAGTATTTCACTACAATGTCAGTATTTCACTACAGTGTCAGTATTTCACTATGTCAGTATTTCACTACAATATCAGTATTTCACTACAATGTCAGTATTTCACTACAATGTCAGTATTTCACAACAATGTCAGTATTTCATTTACAATATCAGTATTTCACTACAGTGTCAGTATTTCACTACAATGTCAGTATTTCACTACAGTGTCAGTATTTCAACTGATGCAGGTTCCACTACAATGTCAGTATTTCACTACAATGTCAGCATTTCACTACAATATCAGTATTTCACTACAATATCAATATCAGTATTTCACTACAATATCAGTATTTCACTACAATATCAGTATTTCAACTGATACAGGTTTCACTACAATATCAGTATTTTCACTACAATATCAGTATTTCACTACAATATCAGTATTTCACTACAGTATCAGTTATTTCAACTGATGCTGGTTTCACTACAATGTCAGTGCAAAAAGAGTCAGTCATCTGGTTTCAAGTTACTTCAAATTTGCAAACAAATCAAATCCCATGGGAAGATTTCAAAAATCAGCTTTCTTTTTTCATTGGATACCACTTAAAGCAAAGGTTGAATTAAGACCTTCTTCTTCTCTACTCCCCCTCCCCTCCCCTCCCCAACCCTTCAGATCATTTGTCTGAGATCAAATTTTAAGCTTCGGAGCAGAGGTTTGAATTAGGCCATGGTTTTTCTCTCTGTGTGTTCCATACTCACCATTTTTAACGTTATAAAACAGCTCACCTAATTCTTCCAGCCATTTTTTCTTTTCCTCTTCTTTCTTTGACAGGAAGCGAGTTGTGTCTGGTTCTGAATGCTGCAACGTAAAACATATTGTACCAGTGAGCACAACAGGCGGTGACTACATGGCCTCCGGCTGGGACCAACAAACAGCATCTTCAGGACCTCCAAAAGAAGTAATGATACACCAACAGTACCTTTGAATGCAACAAGAAGTCACTCTACACACCTCCAGGTTTTGGATGTTCCCAATTTGTCGATATCAATCCACCTTGATCTCTTTGATAGCTGCAGTTTAGATTTGCTGTACGTCCTGACTCCACTGACAATCAGTTCTGCTCTTTGACTTCTCTCATCTTTTACAATACATTTTTCACACACGCCATTTTCATTACCATCATGTACACAAACCCATCCAGAACTATGCTATACATTGTTACTGTACTGTGAGATATTTTGAGTCTGCATTCTTATTTACATTCCTTTTTTCTTTTTCCTAGAACTGATTCTGAGGTAACATGGCTTTTGACTCTCCATGACATCGTTTTTGATGCAGATTCAAATTTCAATTGGCATTAATGTATCATCATAAAAATTATCATCAGAACTGCTATATTCCAGAGATTTATTTCTCCCATCACATACTCATCCAAACAAACACACACACACACACACACACACACACACACACACACACACACACACACACACACACACACACACACATACACTCACAGACACTCACACACACACTCACACACACACACACACACACACACACACACACACACATACACACACACACACTCACCCCAATGAACAAGGAGGTCTGCATGGCTGCAGGGGCGGCAGAGGACACCTCGGTGCTGGCCGTTCTGGAACCGCCTCCTTCCTCCTCCTTCCTCTGCCCCTCCCTCGCCACCTCTCTTCCTTCTTCACCCCACCTCCTCTCCGTCCTCCCTCCTCCCTGTCTTCTGCTGGTCCCCCCCGCCCTGGCTTCCGTGTCTGCTTTCTGCGCTCTTCTCGGCTCTTCCGGTCCTCCCGTGGCTCTCTCCGGTCCTCTCGCGAGTCTCTCTGGTCCTCCCGCGGGTCCCTCCGGTCCGGCCTTCTAGGTCTGGTGTTGCCCCGGTCTTCCAGCTGGGTGTTGGTCTGGGACCGCCGTCTTCTTTTCTGTCCACTGCTACAGCGTAGCTGGCATCCAGCCCAGGGATCGGAATCGTCGCCCTGTCTCCCCCACCATCCCCCTTGTTCTTTTCTGGTTTGCCACGGCTGTGTTTTGACTGTGACTCGCTCTCGTTCTCTGGTGGGTTCAAGATGTCACCGTACTTGGCTTCGATGGCCTCGATGGCTTTGCGCAGTTTCTCTTCGTGAGTCTGCAGAAGAGAAATGAAGATCCATCATAAATCAAATGCCGACTGAGCTCATGAGTGATGATTAGTCCTAATAACATGCGCTAGTTCAGCCGGAATGAAATATATCAGCCCCCTACTGAGGACAACAGCAGTAAGTCACAGTGCACATGACCTCATCAGCCCCCTACTGAGGACAACAGCAGTAAGTCACAGTGCACATGACCTCATCAGCCCCCTACTGAGGACAACAGCAGTAAGTCACAGTGCACATGACCTCATCAGTCCCCTACTGAGAACAACAGCAGCAAGTCACAGTGCACATGACCTCATCAGTCCCCTACTGAGGACAACAGCAGTAAGTCACAGTGCATATGACCTCATCAGCCCCCTACTGAATACAACAGCAGTAAGTCACAGTGCACATGACCTCATCAGCCCCCTACTGAGGACAACAGCAGTAAGTCACAGTGCACATGACCTCATCAGCCCCCTACTGAGAACAACAGCAGTAAGTCACAGTGCACATGACCTCATCAGCCCCCTACTGAGAACAACAGCAGTAAGTCACAGTGCACATGACCTCATCAGCCCCCTACTGAGAACAACAGCAGTAAGTCACAGTGCACATGACCTCATCAGCCCCCTACTGAGAAACAACAGCAGCAAGTCAGCAGGGTGTGTGAGCAGAAGCAGCATGAGTGAGTACATCCCTCTGTAGGGTGTCACAGTATCAGTGAGGACATCCCTCTGTAGGTGTCACAGTATCAGTGAGGACATCCCTCTGCAGGGTGTCACAGTATCAGTGAGGACATCCCTCTGTGGGGTGGGGTGTCACAGTATCAGTGAGGGTGTCACAGTATCAGTGAGGGTGTCACAGTATCAGTGAGGGTGTCACAGTATCAGTGAGGGTAGGGTGTCACAGTATCAGTGAGCACATCCCTCTGCAGGGTGTCACAGTATCAGTGAGCACATCCCTCTGCAGGGTGTCACAGTATCAGTGAGGACATCCCTCTGTCAGGGGGTGTCACAGTATCATCAGTGTAGGTGTCACAGTATCAGTGAGGTGTCACATCAGTGAGGGTGTCACAGTATCAGTGAGCACATCCCTCTGTAGGGTGTCACAGTATCAGTGGACATCCCTCTGGGTGTCACAGTATCAGTGAGTACATCCATCCCTCTGTAGGGTGTCACACAGTATCCCTCTGTGAGTCACAGTATCCCTCTGTAGGGTGTAGGGTGCCACAGTCATCATCCCTCTGAGGGTGTCACATATCCTCTGTAGGGTGTCACAGTATCAGTGAGGACATCCCTCTGTAGGGTGTCACAGTATCAGTGAGGACATCCCTCTGAGGGTGTCACAGTATCAGTGAGCACATCCCTCAGTGAGGGGTGTCACAGTATCAGTGAGCACATCCCTCTGTAGGGTGTCACAGTATCAGTGAGGACATCCCTCTGTAGGGTGTCACAGTATCAGTGAGGACATCACTGTAGGGTGTCACAGTATCTGAGGACTGTAGGGTGTCACAGTATCAGTGAGGACATCCCTCTGTGGGGTGTCACAGTATCAGTGAGCACATCCCTCTGTCACAGGGTGTCACAGTATCAGTGAGGGTGTCCCACAGTATCAGTGAGTGTGTCACAGTATCAGTGAGGGTGTCACAGTATCAGTGAGGGTGTCACAGTATCAGTGATCCCTCTGTAGGGTGTCACAGTATCAGTGAGCACATCCCTCTGTAGGGTGTCACAGTATCAGTGAGCACATCCCTCTGTAGGGTGTCACAGTATCAGTGAGCACATCCCTCTGTGGGGTGTCACAGTATCAGTGAGGATCACATCAGTATCAGTGAGGGTGTCACAGTATCCTCAGTATCAGGAGGGTGTCACAGTATCAGTGAGCACATCCCTCTGTAGGGTGTCACAGTATCAGTGAGCACATCCCTCATCCCTCTGTAGGGTGTCACAGTATCAGTGAGCACATCCCTCTGTAGGGTGTCACAGTATCAGTGAGCACATCCCTCTGTAGGGTGTCACAGTATCAGTGAGGGTGTCACAGTATCAGTGAGTGTCACAGTATCAGTGAGCACATCATCCCTCTGTGGGGTGTCACAGTATCAGTGAGCACATCCCTCTGTAGGGTGTCACAGTATCAGTGAGCACATCCCTCTGTGGGGTGTCACAGTATCAGTGAGCACATCCCTCTGTAGGGTGTCACAGTATCAGTGAGCACATCACAGTAGGGTGTCACATCAGTGAGCACATCCCTCTGTAGGGTGTCACAGTATCAGTGAGCACATCCCTCTGTGGGTGTCACAGTATCAGTGAGCACATCCCTCTGTCTGTGTCACAGTATCAGTGTCACACTGTGGGGTGTCACAGTATCAGTGAGCACATCCCTCTGCAGGGTGTCACAGTATCAGTGAACACATCCCTCTGTGGGGTGTCACAGTATCAGTGAGCACATCCCTCTGTGGGGTGTCACAGTATCAGTGAACACATCCCTCTGTGGGGTGGTATCAGTGCACATCCCTCTGTGGGGTGTCACAGTATCAGTGAGCACATCCCAGTGAGTCACAGTATCAGTGAGCACATCCCTCTGTGGGTGTCACAGTATCAGTGTATCAGCACATCCCTCTGAGGGTGGGTGTACAGTATCAGTGAGTGTCACACAGTATCCCTCCTGTAGGGTGTCACAGTATCAGTGAGCACATCCCTCTGTCACAGTATCAGTGAGGGTGTCACAGTATCAGTGAGCACATCCCTCTGTAGGGTGTCACAGTATCAGTGAGCACATCCCTCTGTAGGGTGTCACAGTATCAGTGTCACACAGTATCAGTGAGCACATTGCTCTGTAGGGTGTCACAGTATCAGTGAACACATCCCTCTGTGGGGGTGTCACAGTATCAGTGAGCACATTGCTCTGCAGAGTGCCACAATATGTACACAATGACAGCCCCATCCAACCTGCCGACACCAACCACTTGGCAGAACGTACCAGAGGCAAGGAATGAAGACAGACACTACACTGAGGACAGCAGAGCATGAAAGACCACTAAATGTAACCCTTTTTTTACAATGTTGATCAAGAAGAATGAGAAGAATTAACCCGTTCATCACAAGCAATGATGATCTAGAAGAATGACAACAATTCATCCTTTCTTCATCACAGCAGCTGCGCGGTCAAACAATCCTGATGCCACAGTGGCTGCTTGGCACCACAAGCATGTGGGATTCAGAATGTTTTGTTCCTTCTTCCGTTGACATCTCCTCTCTTATATCAATAGTAAATGCAATGAATTTCATGTCTACCATCGTTAAAATGGAATATAAGGGATAGCACTTGATTTCAGGGAACAAAAGTTCAGCCTTCTAAATCTGGGATCACACTACAGCCCAGCTGGTTTTCAGCTGTTTGCAGCTTGGGGAATGGCTGGACATAAAAGGGTTACAGAATTTCATTCTGAACAGAGACTACATGATAGTAATGTACTTGGTGCTTCCTTTCAGAATTATACACTCAGCATAAACTACATGAGAGTTATATACTTAGTGCTTCCTTTCATAATTATATACTGCAGCATAGACTACATGATAGTTATATAGTTGGTACTTCCTTTCATAATTAAATACTGCAGCATCAAACAGCGCTGAGAGATTCAGTAACATACTTGGTGCTTCCTTTCATAATTATATACTGCAACATCAAACAGGGCTGAGAGATTCAGATACCTGTGGTGTTAGTCTGAAAATACAAGCGACACTCTCAAAGACGTATCCAATATGTGACGGACACGACCATGCAGTTTCAATCTTCCCACTTCAGCCCATCACAAACTCAACTCAGGACACAAAAAAAAACCCACCTTCAAACAAACACCTCTGCTGGAAACCAAAGCTACACCATCCTAACCTGCCAGTTTGCAGTGCTAACCACCCTACCAGCTGGCACACCTGGTTCTACAAGGAATTATGAAGCAGTTAACCACTAACAAAGAGCAGGTAATACTCACCTCTGCTGGGGCAGACTGACTTTCCGTTTTGAAGTCAGGTGCTGGCTGTTTCTGTGGGGTGTCAGCCCCAGGACGACCCCAAGGGCCGTAATTCCTCTGCCTCTGCAACTCCTCCTCTGCCTCTGTGCAATGCAGATCAGGCTATTGAGCAGGCTTCATTTAGCTTGAACATATAACACACACCTAAGGTAATCTGGCTGACAGCTTCAAGCTCCAGGAATAATGGATGGAGGGCACCAACCTAACACAGACTGAGATCATCTGACCAACAACATGTTAAAATGCCCAGAAGAAGAGGTAGGTGGCACAGAGAATGATGGTAAATGATTCAAATTCATGTGGAGGCCACAGGGCAATTTTGTGACATGGAACTTTCTTTAAACAAAAGTTTTGCTGAAGGTAAAACTCCATCTATTCAGAGAGACGGGCGATAGTATATCTTCCCAATGGAGAGAGAAATGAGGTGAATCACCTGAAAACTACAATGGGTGAATCACACTACAATATATCTTCCCAATGGAGAGAGAAATGAGGTGAATCACCTGAAAACTACAAACTTGTCTCCTCTCTAAAAGCTACCAATGGAATTGGATCAAGTACTATCGGGGACAAATTAAAACAAAATGATGTAATCACCACGTGTAAACCAGGCAAGATTTACAGCAGGAAGATACACTGAAGATAACATTCAAAACTTACATGACTTCATGAATCAATTCGAAAGCAGAAACCTGCCTGCCTGGGCTTGCTTGAACAGCCCTGTGTTCCTGCGCGCTGTCACATCCAGTTACTTTGCTATCAAAGTCATATTGTCTCTCATTTCATGCTTTGCTTTGTATCAATAATGACTGTGACTGTATTAAATTGTGTGTGTGTGTGTGTGTGTGTGTGTGTGTGTGTGTGTGTGTGTGTGTGTGTGTGTGTGTGTGTGTGTGTGTGTGTGTATGTGAATTAGAATTATAATTTTATCATTTTTTTTTTTGTAATATGCGTTTTGGGCTCTCACGAGATAAAGCACCCTATAAATAATCAAATGAAATTCATAAGTAGCTCCTATGAAAAATGTGTCTGGAAATCTTAAAAGTAGACACACAGAACTTACAAATCAGGTATAAACAGTCTCGCATGCTTTTGTCATTTTGTGTACGTCTATGAATTTTCATGAGTTGAACAGCGTGTCATGACGTAACGATGAGTTAACTTTCCTTTCCTGTCTGCCTTTCTGTTCCTTTCTGACTCACTGTCTGTGCCGTTCCTGTAGCATTATCTCCACACTGTCCATTCTAGGTCCTGGGAGAGTGCCACAAAGTCTGTCTGACAACAGTCACCACGAACTGATACTGATGCTCACCATGATCTCACCAAGGACACTGACAACTAGGGCATTGAAACTCTCCATGTTGTCCATTCCAGGTCCTGGGAGAGTGCCACAAAGTCTGTCTGACAACAGTCACCATGAACTGATACTGCTACTCATCATGATCTCACCAAGGACACACACATGAGGAGGGGAATGAAACTGAGGTCACCATGAGTGCATGGCACGAAGGAAACTGAGGTCACCATGACAGCATGGCATGAAGGAAACTGAGGTCACCATGACAGCATGGCATGAAGGAAACTGAGGTCACCATGACAGCATGGCATGAAGGAAACTGAGGTCACCATGACGCATGGCATGAAGGAAACTGAGGTCACCATGACAGCATGGCATGAAGGAAACTGAGGTCACCATGACAGCATGGCATAAAGGAAACTGAGGTCACCATGAGTGCATGGCATGAAGGAAACTGAGGTCACCATGAGTGCATGGCATGAAGGAAACTGAGGTCACCATGACAGCATGGCATGAAGGAACACATGATACTTTTCATGCTGATCAATGAGGATGTGGATGTTGAAGATGATGCTGTGGAATTCCTCTCTGGACTGGGGACAGCATGACAGGGCTGTCCTTACTTTGGACTGTTACAGCATGACAGGGCTGTCCTTACTTTTGGACTGGGACAACACGACAGGGCTGTCCTTGCTTTGGATTTTGGGACAGTACAACAGGGCTTCCTTACTTTCAGAATATGTCCACGCAAAACCAGGCCTGAAAGATACAGACACCGGCAGTATTGGTCAGGAAATTGATGCAACACTCTCAGATATATATTGCATTGGTTATGAGGAAGAAACTCAACTGTGATTCCAATCTTCTGAACTGAACCTTTGGCAAATTCAGGGAAGGAGTCAGTCATGGACTGAAAATATGAATATGTAAATAGCTCTGTTGGGAAACAAACCCACAACCTCCCAGCTGCAAATCTGTGACAGCAAACTGCTGCACCACAGCAGCTGGTAATTTGAAGCTGAGTTATGAAATTTCTATCGATGCCCAAAAAACACTTGAACAAATTTTATGATGTTACTTTAGAAATTACATTTTATAAATTTTTCTGAATGAGTCATATAAATGTAATATATGCATCAGACACAAATGGAATAAACAGGCAGTATTAATCAGTTCCAGAAAAGGAAACTTCAAAGAAAAAAAATTAGCATGAAAAACAGCCAAAAATAAATGTGGAAAATCCAACTCAACCTACAAAATAAATACAGCAAACAAACAAAAAATGTGGCAGAGGAAAACTGGACACACAGGTGAGTGGCTGGCCACACACAAAATCAGCCACGACACAAACAGCAACCTGGAACAGACTATCATGAGTGTAAAGAGACACTTGGCTGACCTTTCTCTCTGGCCCACTGCAGTCGTTTTCTCTCAGCCACTGTCATATGTCGCCATGGCACTGGCGGAGGTAAGGCTGCTGGTGCTGCTTCTGGTGTTTTCTGTCTTTCTTGATTCCTAGCCGTGTCGAAACGGACTTCTTTGCCACCACTCGACTTTCTTTCCCTCACTGCAGATCAGCAGAACAGAATCACTTCCTTGCGATCAATACCATGAAATTATGAATAGTGATAGTATATGTACATATTTGACTTTTGCTTTCATTCCTTCATCAACCACTCTGTCAGATCTACACAGACAATTTATCTTCACAAGCTAATGCCAGGTCAGAGGACTGTGTATTGCCCTTTTTCTGTTACTTACCACATGGGCAGCAACATGCTCCCCCTGTCATCATCATATCACCCCATGACCAATAGTCTGCATGGGCAAGAATGTCCTAACACTTGCCAGCAGGGCCACTGCTGCTATTTGAGCATTCATTCCAGCATTTCAGTGAGCAAACAGAGAAATGCTTGCTAGGGCCCAACAGCAAATGCTTAATGGATATTTTTCTTCAAGTTTCCTCATCCCACTGAACACTGAAAAGGATTACAGGTTCTTTATTGTGTGTGGCTGTACTTTGCATGGTCATGCCCAGAATAGGGGTGCCGACCCTCATGAACAGCTCTGAGCATAAACTGACCAGGACAGTCAGACATAAACCAAACAGGACAGTCAGACATAAACTGACCAGGACAGTCAGACATAAACCGACCAGGACAGTCAGACATAAACCGACCAGGACGGTCAGACATCACCGACCAGGACAGTCAGACATCAACCAACCAGGACAGTCAGACAAAAATTCCTGCTTGACACTACACCCATCAGGCATACATACTGTCCCAAATGTATTGACAATTTTCCATTAATTTTCAGCAGCCATTTTTTTTTCCTCAGCACTCAGAAAAACACATTGCATGCAAATGCAAAGGGACAAGACTCTCCTTTTCAGAGATACATTCATCATCAGAGTTATCTTTTCTCTATGTGAACAGAAGACACTTTTCTGGCCAGCGTAGAGAGAAATAGTGTATCAAAAAGGTCTGGTCATTTTTTTTTAAATTCCAAGAAGGAAACACAAGTCCAAAGAATGTATCTGATTCTGCAGGCATTTGTGGTGCCACCATATATCGTTCTGTGAAGAAAATTGATCTGGTGAAAAAATGTACAAAATAAGTAACAGGGAGGTCCAAAACACTGAACAAAACTGATAAGAGAAGACTCAGACAAACAATCAACAGGAGTTGATTGAAATAGGAAAACCTGCTGCGACCAGGCAAAATGTTTTGAACAGGTCCACCATTGTACAGTGCACACAAACTTTGGCCACTGAACTGAAGCTTGGCCCATAAAAACTCAAGTGGGATAATGCGTTTCTCACAGGGGAAAGTTTACTTTGGCTGTACCCGATTTTCAGGTAGAAGTGCGTGATCCACGATGAAAAGTAAATTTTCTAGCAGCCAAAACATGGTCCAAAATTTGAATAAATTCAAGTGAAGACGTTTCCGTAAGAGTGGCTACACAGCTCTGTGCACACCAGGAAAACTTCACCAAAGATTAACCTTTCTGCTTTTTGAAAGGTGGTCTGCTCATTACTGCACCAATTTTTAAACAAAGACAATATGCAGCTGCAGCAGGACAAAATCCCCAAATGCGCCTCAGCCTACACCATACACTGTCTCTAGGACAATGATGCACATGTCATCAAGTGGCCGAGCCACAGTCAGGATCTAACCCAACTGAAAACACACCAGAAAACACACACAAAATATTGAAGATGTATAGTATGAGACAGTCAAAAATGTGGGACAATATTACACACAATTTCATATAAAGTTCTGTCGCCGAGCATGCCTAAGAAATTCAGCTTGCTTTTTCAGCACCAAGGAGGAAAGATTTCCTACAGTGAGAGCCAGGATGTAGCCTTTCACTTCATGATCATTTACCACCTGGGCATTCAGCCATGTTTTTACTCATTTTAGCACCATCAATTCAACCAGTCTCACAATTTTTTAAGGCAAACTGTATATCTGCAAGCCTCAGGCCACAAGTATATACACACACACACCCACGCCACATCAGAGTTAAGGCACACTGTCAGCAAGATACTTCAACTCTGCCTTACCTGCCATAGCCTGAGCTGCCCGCTGTTTCCCTGATCACTGGCAGTAGGTTTTGCAGCCAAATCGTGGAGGCTTATTTCTTTTCCTGCCATGTTTTTTGTCCCCAGCCTCAGAGAGACTGGAGTTTGGAGCTGACTCCATGTTGTCCCGGGGAGACTCCACATTCAAGGCATTGTTTTCTGCATCTGGACATAGGCATGCAGTGCTTTCATCAGAACTGACTATCTTCAAACAGTGCGGTCCTTTCATCAGAACTGACTATCTTCAAACAGTGCGGTCCTTTCATCACAACTATCTTCAAACAGCGCAGTCCTTTCATCAGAACTGACTATCTTCAAACAGTGCGGTCCTTTCATCACAACTATCTTCAAACAGTGCGGTCCTTTCATCACAATATCTTCAAACAGCGCAGTCCTTTCATCAGAACTGACTATCTTCAAACAGTGCGGTCCTTTCATCACAACTATCTTCAAACAGTGCGGTCCTTTCATCACAACTATCTTCAAACAGTGCGGTCCTTTCATCACAACTATCTTCAAACAGTGTGGTCCTTTCATCAGAACTGACTATCTTCAAACAGTGCTGTCCTTTCATCAGAACTGACCATCTTCAAACAGCGCAGTCCTTTCATCAGAACTGACTATCTTCAAGCAGTGCGGTCCTTTCATCACAACTATCTTCAAGCAGTGCGGTCCTTTCATCAGAACTGACTATCTTCAAACACAGTGCGGTCCTTTCATCACAACTATCTTCAAACAGTGCGGTCCTTTCATCACAACTATCTTCAAACAGTGTGGTCCTTTCATCACAACTATCTTCAACAGTGCGGTCCTTTCATCACAACTATCTTCAAGCAGTGCGGTCCTTTCATCACAACTATCTTCAAACAGTGCGGTCCTTTCATCACAACTATCTTCAAGCAGTGCGGTCCTTTCATCAGAACTGACTATCTTCAAACAGCGCAGTCCTTTCATCACAACTATCTTCAAACAGTGCAGTCCTTTCATCAGAATTGACTATCTTCAAACAGCGCAGTCCTTTCATCAGAACTGACTATCTTCAAACAGCGCAGTCCTTTCACCACAACTATCTTCAAACAGTGCGGTCCTTTCATCACAACTATCTTCAAACAGTGCGGTCCTTTCATCACAACTATCTTCAAACAATGCGGTCCTTTCATCACAACTATCTTCAAACAGTGCGGTCCTTTCATCACAACTATCTTCAAACAGTGTGGTCCTTTCATCAGAATTGACTATCTTCAAATAGTGTGATCCTTTCATCAGAACTGACTATCTTCAAACAATGCAGTCCTTTCATCAGAATTGACTGTCTTCAAACACTGCAGTCATTTCATCATCAGAATTGACTATCTTCAAATAGTGTGATCCTTTCATCAGAATTGACTATCTTTAAACAAGCAGTCATTTCATCAGAACTGACTATCTTCAAACAATGCAGTCATTTCATCAGAACTGACTATCTTCAAACAATGCAGTCATTTCATCATCAGAACTGACTATCTTCAAACAATGTAGTCCTTTCATCAGAACTGACTATCTTCAAACAATGCAGTCCTTTCATCATCAGAACTGACTGTCTTCAAACAATGCAGTCATTTCATCATCAGAACTGACTATCTTCAAACAATGCAGTCCTTTCATCATCAGAACTGACTATCTTCAAACAATGCAGTCCTTTCATCATCAGAACTGACTATCTTCAAACAATGCAGTCCTTTCATCATCAGAACTATCTTCAAACAATGCAGTCCTTTCATCATCAGAACTGACTATCTTCAAACAATGCAGTCCTTTCATCATCAGAATTGACTATCTTCAAATGATGCAGCCCTTTCATCAGAACCGACTATCTTCAAACAATACAAACCTTTCATCAGAACTGACTATCTTCAAACAGTGTGGTCCTTTCATCAGAGAATTGACTATCTTCAGACACTGCAGTCATTTCATCAGAATTGACTATCTTCAAACTATGCAGTCCTTTCATCAGAATTGACTGTCTTCAAACAATGCAGTCCTTTCATCAGAATTGACTGTCTTCAAACAA
>JADBJO010002554.1:235191-297691 GCA_016801955.1 Conus betulinus
AGCCATCCCCTTTTTGAAGATATCACGGAATCATAACAGCCAAAAGAGGGAAAGGCGATAGGACTAGGACGGACTGGTGAATGGAAAAAAAACAGAGTAAGGTGAAAGGGGGACATGCAGTGAAAGGGGGTAGGGACGAGTGTTGGCTAGCTACTGAAGCCACAGAGAATAGTTAATTGTTTATGCATTTATTTATTTGTGAAAGTCGTTACTCAGTTAGTTAGTTTGTTAGTTAGTTAGTTGGTTGGTTAGTTAGTTAGTTAGTTAGTTAGTTAGTTAGTTAGTTAGTTAGTTAGTTAGTTAGTTGGTTGGTTGGTTGGTTGGTTGGTGGGTGGTGAGTCAGTCAGTCAGTCAGTCAGTCAGTCAGTCAGTCAGTTAGTTAGTTAGTTAGTTAGTTAGTCATGCATGATGATGATGATGATGATGATGATGGTGATTCTTCTTCTTCTTCTTCTTCTTCTGGCGAACGTGGTCGGATCATTTAGGGGGAAAAAAAGGGGGGGGGGGGAGGGGACCTTTGAGATCAAGCATCGAAGCAGGCCGACATTATTTCCACATCTGATGACCCAATCTCACAAATATATCCCGAAAGAAAGAAGTTTTTAACTGTGCTTTTGAAATATGCGTGCATGCTTTGCATATAGCGAAGAGATGAGAATGTGTACAGATTTTGTCCCCTAGCAGGAAACAAATGGCTGCTGCGCGTGTGATATCCATCCTCAGAACCATTCAAAGAGTGAAATATGCACGTGAGACATGGCTGTAGATTTGATTTTAATAAGTCCTTTGGTATACCAATCGCACGTATAACTGCTTCTTTCTGTCAAATGTTAAAGGGGCTTCACTGAAATCTAACGGCACTGTTTTATGTTCCAATCTTATAAGTGGTGAACGGAGTACAGTTTCCTGCTACTGTTTGAATTGACCTTGTTGATCTTTGACGGAAGGAAGCTAAGGCGAGAGGAGTACAAAAGAATATCTGCCCCAGATTCAGACTAGTGCCTTAGTTATTTGCAATGTTTATGCAATGTCATGATAAAGATGGGACGTACAAAGGCTCATGAGAGCCAAACCTAAGTCTCTAATTTAATACTAGTACTAATCAATGTTCCTCTAACTCACTCAGTCACTGCGTACTAGAAGTGGCAAAAATATTAGTTTACGCCACTCACCTCTA
Source organism: Conus betulinus (assembly GCA_016801955.1). Lineage (NCBI taxonomy): Eukaryota > Metazoa > Mollusca > Gastropoda > Neogastropoda > Conidae > Conus > Conus betulinus. Next base: position 236,369 of record JADBJO010002554.1, read on the forward strand.
GGATAATAAAGGTGCAATTGTTACATATTTAAAAGTACGCCTCAACTCAATTCCAGATTATTACACAAGTCTGACCCATATTTTTTCTTGATTTTCTTTTCTTGTTAGCGGCCATTTCCATGTCACCTGATGACACTGGTCAAAACAGTCAGTTACATGCAAGGTGAACACAATCATCATGTAATTCACTTTCAGCTAGTGGTATGATATATCAGCTTATGTAAGACACCTCTATGAGAGATTGTCCATTGTTAACATTATTTTTGTTTCAGTCCGAGTCCATAGTTACAGTTTAAGCCCAAAACATTATAAAATCTCTGTTACACTCAATGCTGCCCCTGGTTTTTGTCAGAAGATCAGCCATTACCAAAACATATTCATCACACTGTCCAGCCCTTGACCCCTACCATACCTGACGCTGTGGCAGGTCTATGTTTGTTGTTTTTTTTTTCTGTGCAAGCTCCACATAACCCTACATTTTCCTGTTGTCTGCTAGACTTTTCACTCTGAAATCCTTGTGCCCTACTAGTGCATAGAAACACAATGAGTCCACAAGTCATGTATGTATCATTCTGCTATTTTTGCCAACATTTGGCATTGAACAAATTTTCTGACCCCGAAATTCCAGGAGGAAATAATCTTTTCACATTCAAAACATTTTTTCTTCATAGAGCCAGGGTGATTTTCATCTGTTCAAACTTTGTTGTTAGCACTTGACCTTTGCTGTAATGCTGAACTCTGACCTTCACTTCCAGCTGTGGGGTGCCAACACATACGACACGTGACGTCAGAAGCTCAGTGCACACCAGGGCAGTGGCAGCTGATCAGTGCGGTGTGCCTTCAGAGGCCTCCAGTCGTCACTGCCAACCTGACACAGCTGGAACACAAGTACAGAGACCTTTTGGCTGATCTGGAGCTGGAATCCAGCATTCTGTCTGACCATGAGCTGAGGGCCATAGAGGACAGGTGTGTTGCCATCTCCAGACTCTCTTTGACCGCTGTCACCCTCACTTTCACTGTTCCTGTGAGATAGATTCAGAGAAGTAGCTTGGCACACTGATCAGCAAGTAAATTAAGTGAGTATGTGTGTGTTGTCATTGTAAGCTGTATTCAGTTGCACTTGCAGTGTCAGGGGTGGCAGTTGAAAGAGCAGGATAAAGAGGTGCATTCTCTTTCTATGTGGAGAATAGGTGTCTAATCCTTAGCACCTCCGATTTCATCATTAAGACAGCAAGATTGTGAAGGGAGAGCTGTCCTATGGTTCATCTCCTGAAAAAGAGATCTAGTTTAGACCTCTGTGTGGCCATTAGCTTCAAGTCAAGTCAAGTCAAGTAAACTTTATTATCTCAATTTGAGAAATTAATTTGTGGTCACACACATTCACAGCAAATAAACAATAATTTAGTCACATTACCCATTTTCTCACATATGACATACATTCATATAAAGGAATTTGGATTTCAATTAAACATCTCCTCGGTTCATAAAATCAATGGACAGGGGAATAAAACTTTGTTTAAATCTGACACTTATGCATTTAACCGATCGATATCTTCGTCCTGACTGAAGAAGGTCATACTGATTTGCAAGAACGTGGGTCTGGTCACACGCAATCTTCTTCGCTTTACAGACAACACGGCACGTGTACAGCTCACTCAGACTTTTTTGTCTCTCACCAACGATTTTTCCTCCCACGTTCACCACTTTCTCAAGCACATTTCTACTCTTCACAGTCAACCCACCATACCACCACATAAATGAGAAAGTTAAAACAGATTCCAAGAAGCATGAATAAAATGTCCGAAGAATGTCAGTATTCACATGAAATGATCGCAGCTTGCGAAGACAATATAATCTGGTTTGACATTTTTTTGTGGACATACTCAAATGGGATTTAAAATTCAGCTTATTATCTATAAAAGTCCTAAATATTTGTATGATTCAAAACGTTCTACTTCAGCACCTTTGATAAAAAGTGGTGGTACACCTTTTGGATTCTTTCTAAAATCAATCAACATTTCTTTCTTTCGTTTTTGTTACATTCAGATCAAGATAGCTTGTCCTTTCTGGTGGTATATAGTTTATTATTATTCAGCTTGGGGAGATCTTGTTCTACCAAGTGAAGATTTGGTAAGAAAGGGGAGCATGAAGGGCATAGCGATAAATGGTAGAAGTTCCAGTTTTACATGAGAAATTGCAACAGAAGGCATTGCAAGGTGGTGTGTTGATGAGTCCTTGTGTATACGTGCATGTGAGTTGATGAGTCCTTGTGTATACGTGTATGTGAGTTGATGAGTCCTTGTGTATACATGCATGTGAGTGAGCATGCTGGTGTCTGACATAGCGGATGTCAGTCATGCTGCTCAAGTGGATGACTGAGGCGTTAAGGATGATGAACAGTAAGAGCATTGCTTGCCAAATGTCTAATCAGTACGTTGACGTCGCACTTTAAACAGAGTGGTGAATACATGTGTAAAGATTATTGGCAAAAAACAAGAACAGTTGTGAATGTCGTGTCACTCAGAAAGCTGTGAACATTACTGTCGACAGTTCACATGTTGTTTCAAAACACTGCAATGTTCTACCATCTGAACGAAGATCCCAAATTCCAAAAATTCAAAACAAACAGAACTAAAAACAGTTCTGTTCCCAATTCTATCAAACTCGTGAATCTAAACTGAACTTTCAGTAAGGTCGGGTTCAGAAAGCTTGTTTGTATATAGTGCGTGTGTATTATTGTGTGTGTGTGTGTGAGTGGGTGGGTGGGTGCATGAGTAGGGGTTGATGGGTGGGTGTGATTTGCGATTTGTTAAATATAGATGCATAAACATGTTTTTATGGCACTCTTAATTTCTCTTTGGAGATAATCAAGTGTTCTTGACTTGACTTTAGTAACATTTCTGTGAAGATCATCCTTATAGTCCATTCTACAAATGGTACCTTGACACAGTTTCATCAGAGAAGGGATGTTAATCTTTACAGTTACATTTCTGTGAAGATCATCCTTATAGTCCAAGCTATCAAATGGTACCTTGACACAGTTTCATTAGAGAAGGGATGTTAATCTTTATAGTTACATTTCTGTGAAGATCATCCTTATAGTCCAAGCTATCAAATGGTATCTTGACACAGTTTCATTAGATAAGGGATGTTAATCATATAGTTACATTTCTGTGAAGATCATCCATATAGTCCAAGCTATCAAATGGTATCTTGACACAGTTTCATTAGAGAAGGGATGTTAATCTTTATAGTTACATTTCTGTGAAGATCATCCTTACAGTCCAAGCTATCAAATGGTATCTTGACACAGTTGCATTAGAAAAGGGATGTTTATCTTTATAGTTATCCACCAAGACCCATACTCATCAAAAAAGTCTTTAAACCAGCCACCATGGAGAAATGTCTAGCATTGCAGACCCCCCGGCTGGGAGGTCTTGGGTTTGATTCCCATCAGAGCCATGTGGGATTTTTCTGCCATGACTAGCTCTTACCGAGTTGAGTTTGCTACAGACTCAATTGGGAAGACAGGGACCACACAGTCGAGTTTCATCCACTTAATGAGAGTGTAGCTAGAATTTTCTGACCAACACTGCAGGTGCCTGTATATATCAGGCCCGGTTGACACCGGGATATATTATGAAAGTAAGCATAGAGTACCACCTAGTCACACAGTCTCAGACCGGAAATGGAAATCCGTAACATCTTCATCATCTTCATTCTCGTTGATCAGCGTGAGAAAAAGAAAATCTTAAATTCTGTTGTCCTTCATGCCCTGCTGTCATGGTAACCTTAGTTTCAATGACCTCTCCACATCTATGGCCTTAGTTTGATTCTGTCGGGGTCACCAGTATTGGCGAACTCGTGGGGACTGTCATAGGACTGACGTGGTGGCACCTTCTGGAGGAGAACACACTCATGCCAGCTCCGCATCAAGCAGTTATTGTCATCAGTAGAGGAATTAATAGGTGATGGTGTGCGAATATTGGATCAGAACAGGTGCCACTGAACACCACCAAGGTGACTTGGCTGTGGCTGTGGATGGGGGGTTGGAATGACAGACATGGGTGCAGTGCTTCTGAGGTAGAACAGAAGATGGCCCAGAAAGGGAAAAAAAGTCCTTTCAATTTTATGTAATAATCAAAAATGTGGGTCACCAACAACCAGTACACAATGTGCTGCCATATCTGTGGCAGCTTTTTAAAATTCCAGTCCTCCACAAACCCCCTCAATGGAATTGTATAGTTCAAATCAGGCAGCTGATTTTTTCTTTTTCTTTAGATGCATATACACCAAAATCAGCTAGCTGACTGATAGCTGACTGGATTTTTGAGCCATATCGAAACTTTCATAAAAAAAAAGATTTCATGTAATGATTTATTGTGTCTGTGGGTACCTGCTTCTGGATCAGAAAACATAACGCACAACACTACTTTGCGCAGTGTTCATATAGGCCGTGGGGTGAATACAGCATGCAAAAGTTCTGTTTCCATGATGGCTTGGACAAACGCATGGCTACATAGCATGCAGTAAAACTGGCAGTAAATTACAGGCAGTCTTTGGTTGTTGGCAGCTGTGTCATCAGTTTCAGTTTAGGAAAGAGTTTTAACCTTCGTTTTCCTGTATTTTGTGTGACAGAAGTCACCTCGACTGCAAAGTATATATGGAATTTGCTGCCCGAATTGGGGTACTGAGTCTAAAAAATTGTAAAAAAATAAACTAATGGTTAGAAAGACTTCAAATTTTTAGCAAAAATCTATGGAAAGTTGAACTTTGGTTTGCACTTGTTGTTTTAGGAGAGGATGTGAAAATATGTTCATGGTTCAACACTCACACACCTGATTTTACCTGGAAAACATACCTACATCAGTGAAAAAGGTGATAGACAGGCAATACAACACCCATCAAACTAGATAATCACGTAAAATATATAAAAACTGAAGTGTGCAGTGGTGACCGTATGCGGTGTTGATTTGGAGTGCTGCGAGTGATGCCTACCGAACTGTCTGGAACTGAAAGCAAGAAGGCCACTGTGGAGCCCCTGGCTCAGTTTGCCAGTTCTTGCATACAAGATGCTCAGTTTTTGTCAAGACTGTGCCAACTGAGATTGTGCCTAATACTGAAGATCGGAACACGCTCTGCGACACATGTTTGGCAGTTTTCAAGGAATATACTCTTATAACTTCAGTCAGTTCACAGGTATCAAGTGAAATCAAATGAAAATCATCCTGTCCTCAATCTATACCATTTTATTACTGATTTTTTGTTAAGTATTCTCCATGAGGTGGTGCCTCTTCCATTCTGTTTAGAATCTGAACTTCTCTGGACATAAGTACCTCCATGTCCATTGCAGGGTACATGGGTTTTGCAACCTGTGTTTCACTGATTTGTTGGGAGGCAGTGATGCAGAATTCCTGTACAAAAACTCACCACCAGACTGGAGAAACCATTGGAGTCAGTTGAAAGAAATGCAGAATGTTAGTCATCTGTGCGTGAGGACGTTCAGCAACTTAGAGACGTGAGCACCTTAGAGTATCTGGTGTCCAGGATCAGCCAGGATGGCAGCTGAGCAAAGAAAGTGGAAATCAGGCAACTTGGAGACGTGAACACCTTAGAGTACCTGGTGTCCTTAGAGTACCAGGTGTCCAGGATCAGCCAGGATGGCAGCTGAGCAAAGAAAGTGGAAATCAGGCAACTTGGAGACGTGAACACCTTAGAGTACCTGGTGGTCCTTAGAGTACCAGGTGTCCAGGATCAGCCAGGATGGCAGCTGAGCAAAGAAAGTGGAAATCAGGCAACTTGGAGACGTGAACACCTTAGAGTACCTGGTGTCCTTAGAGTACCAGGTGTCCAGGATCAGCCAGGATGGCAGCTGAGCAAAGAAAGTGGAAATCAGGCACTTGGAGACGTGAACACCTTAGAGTACCTGGTGTCCTTAGAGTATCTGGTGTCCAGGATCAGCCAGGATGGCAGCTGAGCAAAGAAAGTGGAAATCAGGCAACTTGGAGACGTGAACACCTTAGAGTACCTGGTGTCCTTAGAGTATCTGGTGTCCAGGATCAGCCAGGATGGCAGCTGAGCAAAGAAAGTGGAAATCAGGCAACTTGGAGACGTGAACACCTTAGAGTACCTGGTGTCCTTAGAGTACCAGGTGTCCAGGATCAGCCAGGATGGCAGCTGAGCAAGAAAGTGGAAATCAGGCAACTTAGAGACGTGAACACCTTAGAGTACCTGGTGTCCAGGATCATCCAGGATGGCAGCTGAGCAAAGAAAGTGGAAATCAGGCTGATCCTGGCCATGTCTGCTTTAACAAGGCCAGTATTATGCGAGAAACCAGATCTGTCAGCTTTCTAGAGAAGTTACATTCTACATGCTTTACATTGTTCTCGGTTTTTTTTTGTTGTTTATTTTTTTAATCCATAATGTATGAGAATGAGTGCTTAAGGCAGATTCTGTGAATTTCTTACGAGGAATGTAAAACAGTTAACTGTGACAGGCAACAAGTAATCACATTGGGGGGGGGGGGGGGGGGGCAAGAATCTCTCTGCACAGCTTTTGAGCGCTGAAAGCTTGTGGCCGGCTGTCCATGGCCAGCCACAAAATCAGACATGGTACCATTACAACCTGCCGTCATGTAGCTGTGGTAAAGGAAACTGGATAAGGTGAATCATTTTATTTGAACAGTGTATAAAGTGTATGTGTGTGTGTGTGTGTGTGTGAGTGTGAGTGTGTGTGTGTGTGTGTGTGTGTGTGTGTGTGTGTTTCCTTCAGAGTGATCGCAGAAAAGAAGCAGCAGGCGGATGAACATGACAAAAAGCAGAGGGGGAAGTGGAGGGACCTAGGATAACGGCCCTTGATATGGAAGATGCATGGGAGGCTGAGGCAAGGGAGTTCACCCCTGCAGCAAGACTAACGGGTAGGTTACACACCTGCAGTGAGACTGTCAGGTAGGTTACACACCTGCAGCAAGACTGACAGGTAGCTTACACACCTGCAGCAAGACTAACAGGTAGGTTACACACCTGCAGCAAGACTGACAGGTAGCTTACACACCTGCAGCAAAGACTAACAGGTAGCATACACACCAGCAGTAAGACTTACAGGTAGGTTACACACTTTGCAGCAAGACTTATAGGCAGGTTACACACCTGCAGCAAGACTGACAGGTAGGTTACACACCTGCAGCGAGACTTACAGGTAGGTTGCACACCTGCAGCGAGACTTGCTTGTAGGTTACACACCTGCAGCAAGACTTACTAGTACAGATAGGTTGCACACCTGCAGCAAGACTTAGAGGCAGGTACACATCTGCAGCAAGACTTACAGATAGGTTACACACCTGCAGTGAGATTTACAGGTAGGGTACACACCTGCAGAGAGACTTACTAGTTACAGGTAGATTGCACACCTGCAGCAAGACTTACTAGTTACAGGTAGGTTGCACACCTGCAGCAAGACTTAGAAGTAGGTTACACACCTGCAGCAAGACTTACTGGTTACAGGTGGGGTTGCACACCTGCAGCAAGACTTAGAGGTAGGTTATACACCTGCAGCGAGACTTACAGGTAAGTTACACACCTGCAGCAAGACTTACTAGTTATAGGTAGGTTGCACACCTGCAGCAAGACTGACAGGTAGGTTACACACCCTGCAGCGAGACTTACAGGTAGGTTACACACCTGCAGCAAGACTTACTTGTATGTTACACACCTGCAGCGAGACTTACTAGTTACATGTAGGTTGCACACCTGCAGCAAGACTTACTAGTTACAGGTAGGTTGCACACCTGCAGCAAGACTTACTACTTACAGGTAGATCGCACACCTGCAACAAGACTTAAAGGTAGGTTACACACCTGCACTGAGACTTGCTAGTTACAGGTAGATTGCACACCTGCAGCAAGACTTAGAGGTAGGTTACACACCTGCAGCAAGACTTACAGGTAGGTTACACACTTGCAGCAAGACTTACAGGTATGTTAACTGTTCAGACATAATAATAGTAATAATAATAATGATTATTAAGGTGCTTCATCTTAAATCATAACCCCCGAGCACTTACATATATAGAAAAGTTTAAACAGAACATAAATAAAACCAATAAGAAGATGAATATTACAATAAGTACCATGCACCTACAAACAAGGGTGCATATTGACACACACCCATGCACACACACAAACACGTGATCACACACACACTGTCTCACACAATGAAGACAACAGCATGCACTCACACACGCATGCATGCACGCAAGCACACACATACACACACACACACGTTACACACACACGCACGCACGCATGCACGCACCGCGCGCATTTAGTCGCAAAATCAATTTGATGGGCTAGGAAAGGGTTAGAAAGAACTGCTGTTGATAGGTGAAGAGGGTTGTTCTAAGAGATGCCTTGAAGGAAAGACATAGGAATGTCAAATGACAAGACATCCTGACCTTCAGTGAAACATCAGGTCAGTTGTTGATATCAAGGTATGAAAACTTTTTCTGGATTGTTAAACGATTAAAAATTATTTCCGACAGAGTCTGTGGTGGCTTTCACCATCGTAAGCTTTTGGCCCTGTCTTCAGCTGTGTGTTAAAGACAGTCATGGGAACTTGGAGGGGAACAAAGAGGTAGATGTATTTCGCCATATCTGCTGTTGGCCCTTGCTTGTAGCTAGAACACAGGGGAAATAGGGCCTACAGAGTAGGGATAGTTGCACAACACTGAGACCAGTCTGAGCCCATCTCAACTGTTCTCAACAGTGTGCCAGCAGACCCAGAAGAGGATTTCTGTCACATGTTGGAAGGTTGATGTACTGGACATTCCAAGAAATGTGTGAGACTTCCCAACACGCCAAAGTGCTCACAGTATCTGTCCAATACGTGCTCAAACATCTACCAGCAGGTGATATGCACACTTGTTGAAAACTCATCATTGCACATGTAAAACATCACTCTGGCTGTTTGCTTTCCAGAAATATGTGCTGCCGCTTAATCAAAGACTTTTTTCAAGTAGTAAACCGATTCTTTTTTTTTTTTTTTTTTTTTTTTTTTTTTAAGAATTTTGTGCCACATGATGTTGATGGTGAAATTGTTTTCAGATTTTTTTTTTTCAGATATATATATATATATATATAATTTTTCTCTTTTTAAAGAATTTTGTACCTGATGATGGTGATGGTGAAATTATTTTCAGTTTTTTTTTTTTTTTTTTTTTCTATGTGCTAATGGAGGAAATTCTGATTGTTGGACATTACCATCAGAGCAGTAGGAATCAGCCCTTACAACAGTGTTTGCAGTCTTGAAATACAGAGCAGTTTTTATATCAATCTTTTTGGGCTTTGTGACCAGATGTTTTGAAAGTGTCTCATGTGTTTGTTTATTCTGTGTATCCATAACGGAATCAGCAGCTGGTTTCCATGCTCCGTGCTGCAATTCCTTGCTGCCGTCTGATGAGGCAGTTGCAGAAAAAGTGTGTGTGTTTATGTGTGCATGTCAGGCTGAGTGGAATGGCAAGTCTGTGATGTAAAGATTTGAAATGACTGCCGATGTCATGGTTTATCTGTTAACCCCATTTTCTCTCCTTGTAGATGATGATGGGAAAAGTGACTGCCGATCACTGGACCAGAAACTGGACCAGCCATTATATCTGCTAGTAAAACAGACTCTGGGAGATCAGTGCCATTGGGTATTCCCTCAGGACCACGCCAGGAAGGGGAATCAATGAGACAGGTACAGCACTGTTATTTTTTTTGTTGGCAGTACAAACACCAACCTCATAATACAGATTGCAAGTTTCTGATTTGGTGTTTAAGAAGGTACTTTGCTGGGGGGGTTTTCGTCAGTACAAACACCTCTTAATACAGATTGCAAGTTTCAGATTTGGAGATTAAGAAGGTACTGTGCCATTTTTTTTTGTTTTGGATTGTTGTTTTTTTAATAGTACAAACGCTAACCTCATTTTGCAAGTTTTTGATTTGGGGTTTAAGAAGGTACAGTGCTGTTATTGTTTGCAGTATGAACACCAACCTCATGATACAGATGACGCGTCTCTGATTTGGGGTTTAAGAAAAAAGGTGTAGTGTTCAAGGGAAGGCCGTCATCAGCTCAAAACACAAGAGGGTCTTTTTACTACAGATTACAAGTCTCTGATTTGGAGAAGGTTACAAATTGTTCGCTTTCAAGGGAAGGCCGTCATCAGCTCAAAACACAAGAGGGTCTTTTTACTACAGATTACAAGTCTGATTTGGAGAAGTTTACAAATTGTTTGCTTTCAAGGGTAGGCTGTCATTAGCTCAAAACACAAGAGGGTCTTTTTACTACAGATTACAAGTCTCTGATTTGGAGAAGGTTACAAATTGTTCTGTTTTCAAGGGTAGGCCGTCATCAGCTCAAAACACAAGAGGGCCTTTTTACTACAGATTACAAGTCTCTGATTTGGAGAAGGTTACAAATTGTTCGCTTTCAAGGGTAGGCTGTCATCAGCTCAAAACACAAGACGTCTTTTTACTACAGATTACAAGTCTCTGATTTGGGGAAGGTTACAAATTGTATTATTTCAAGGGTAGGCCTTCATCAGTGGAAATCACTGAGGGTTTGTGAACTGAATTTCATATCAGGGCAGTAGCATCGATCTAAAACCCAAAGTGTAGACACACAGTAAGATGATGGAATTGGTGAGTTACCTCCATTGTTGTTGTAGACAAAACTTATCGGAGGGCAAAAATGGGCACAAGACGCCAGATCACGCCAGCTTCATTTTGTCGATAAAAAACCAGTATGACCAAGGATGCAGCTTTTAGTTCCCCAAGTCAGTGAAGTGGAGAGGGGGAAGAGAAAGTTGGGGGGGGGGGGGGGGGGCAAATTGTGGATACTTTGTTAGAGAATAGTGTGTATGAGTGAAAAAAAAGCGGGTAAGAGAAAAAGAAAACTACACCAACTTGAACAGAAGACAAACATTGACGTGAACAAGATCCCTTGTACAACATTTGCTATGAGCTGGTCTGTTACACTGGACGTTGCAGGCTGCAGAGCGAGCTCTCCATACTCAGTGTGGAGAGGGGACTCAAGCCCAGTTTTTGGGTAATGCCCCCTGTGGATTCCATCAGTACACCTTTCCCCCAGTCAGCAAACATCGGCACTGGTGCCAAGGTGTGTATGAAGGAAAGTGAAATTGTTATAGTAGGTTTCCATGGCGTTATGAATTTGCTGCTGTGTATTGCTGTTGTCAAGACAGTCCTCTGTTCATTCTCTACTGAAAATTGTATTTAACTCATATTGTATGTAAAAACAAATATTTTGAGAGAGAAAATGACAAATATTGTCAGCTCTGGTTATGTGGATGTTTGCAGGTTCTGAAAACCTGTTGATCAGGTAACTGTGTTTTCTACAGGACCTGTAAGCTTTTTTTTTTTTAATTCTAGTTTTGGTCGCAAATGTTTGTGTGCTAACATCTGATATTGGTTTAGCTGTGTATTTTAAGTCTCACACTGACACCCCCAGATATGCAGATCAGACGTTTGAAAATGTATTGAGTACATAAACTTTTGATTTGAAACAGTCGGCTGATAGTGTAAGGGAAATAACTACATTTTTTTTCTTTTGATAATTTTTGAACAGCGAAGTGATAAATAACTACATTTTTTGTCTTTTTATAATTTTTGAACAGCGAAGTGATTTCTGAGATGTCAAGTAGTTGTGCAGTGTAATGTTTAAAAAAAAACAACAGTATCTTGTTCCATCAAAATGAACATTTTTCTGACAGATAGTTCCATTTTTTACGTGACATGTAGTCGACATAGTCTTTCTTTTACATATCACAAAGTTTCAAAACTTTACATGTATGCTTTATTGCATGGGAATTTTTAAGCTTTTTTTTTTAACTTGAAAAGTCATATAGCCCATCCAGATTTCTTTCACTAAAGCACTTTTTTTTTTTATTTCATGGGAAACAAAAAGAAAATTGGTTGAATGAGAAGAGTAATATCTCTGCTATGAACCGATTTCATTAACTGCCTTTGACTCTAATGTCACTGAAAATTGGTTGAATGAGAAGCACTATATCTTTACTATTAACTGATTTCATTAACTGCCTTTAATATCTCTGACCAGGGTTGTCCATCAGTGTTAATATTTCAACACCATAGGAAGAAGAAAAAATTCTCCATCCAGAGGTATTCACAGTGATTCATCACAACAATAGCAGAGCTGCTTATGTGTTTCACAAGTCTACATCATGGTTGAAAATCACAGCTTTATGGGACGTTTTGTGAAGATATGGATGGCTCTGAATGAATTGAACTCCTTGCACTGGTACTATGACCGAACACGTCTGGGTGTGGCTTTGTTCAGGGCAGCAAGGAACAGTGTGGGAGTTCTAGTGCCCCTGGGAGAACACAGATTCACTATTTGAAGAAAGTGACCCAAACTTATCATAGTCTTTTCATCTGATGTAGTTCAACTAACTTAAAAATTGAAATCTAGATTTGCCTGCTTTCATACTATTTCCAACATTTTCACGTCAAGTTTTGCCTCATCTGTCCTGTGAATGATTTTCTTTTTAACAACTCCTCTACCTTATGTGGTCATTTTGACCAGAAATGCATACTGTGAGTATTGTGGTTGTGCAGGTGTTTTTCTTCAAAGCATGGTACAAGGGTGGAGAGGTGACGCTTGCTAGTCCTGACGCCAGCACCGACTACATGTGGGTGACCATGGACCAGCTGCCCAAGTTCTGCAGCAAAGCTTACCTCAAAAGTGTCAAGGAGTTCTTGGTCCCTTTGTGACCTGCAGCCGACGTGGAAGTTAGAGGGGTTGATTGTGTGCACATGTGAGACATGATGAAATGGACACTTGTGAAAGAAGTGAATGACTGTTCATTGGTGTGTTGAACAAAATAAAGGAGCATAGAAGTCAGATGCTGCTCTGTGTGTGTTGGTGGGTGGCTATGTGGATCGCAAGGTTGGGGAGTAAGTTTGGACAGGTGTGTGTGTGGGTGGCTGTGTGGACTGCAAGGTTGGGGAGTAAGTTTGGACAGGTGTGTGAGTGTGTGGGTGGCTGTTTGGATCACAAAGTTGGGGAGCAAGTTTGGACAGGGTGTGTGTGTCCATAAGGAGAGAAACAGAAGACGGTTTAAGTTGTGTTTGGGTCAAGTAGTAACAAGTCGCTGATCTTGATTTTTGTTTCAAAGTTTGGCTTCAACTTTTGAGTCCATTTTATTTCATATCCTCAAATCCAGAAATACTGTCTCTGGCTTCTGGCAACGTAATGTTAATTTCTTGAATCGCTTGAAAAAGAACTAGTCATAAACACTGGCTTCTTGCAACGTAATGTAAATTCTTGAATCACTTAAAAAGAACTAGTTATGAACATTGGCTTCTTGCAACGTAATGCTAATTCTTGAATCACTTGAAAAAGAAAAATTTAACTAACTCATTGACTGTTGTGTAAATAAGAGACAATGTAAATGTGCTGCTTTGGGTTTGAGTGTGTGTGAATGTGTAAATAAGAGACAATGTAAATGTGCTGCTTTTGGTTTGAATGTATGTGAATGTGTTTTTTTGTTGTCTTTTCTTTGAGTATGTGTGAATGTGTAAATAAGAGACAATGTAAATGTGCTGCTTTGGGTTTGAGTGTGTGTGAATGTGTTTTTTTGTTGTCTTGTCTTTGAGTGTGTGTGTGAATGTGTAAAAAGAGAGACCATGTAAATGTGCTGCTTTGGGTTTGTGTGTGTGTGTGAATGTGTTTTTGTCTTTTCTTTGAGTGTGTGTGAATGTGTAAATAAGAGAGACAATGTAAATGTGCTGCTTTGGGTTTGAGTGTGTGTGTGTGTGTGTTTTTTGTTGTCTTTTCTTTGAGTGTGTGTCAATGTGTAAATAAGAGAGACAATGTAAATGTGCTGCTTTGGGTTTGAGTGTGTGTGAGTGTGTGTTTTTGTTGTCTTTTCTTTGATGAGTAGTGTATAAGTTACAGATGGACCTATTCACAATCTGCTCACATGAAGTTGTCCGGGTCTAACTTTTCTACGGACTCGTTACGAATCCATACCTTGATGTAAGAGCATGTATTCTCACATCACATGACTGTTCCAGTCAAGTTGATATTTACTTTGCGTAGTCTGCTTTCTCAGCTGAATGGTTTACAGGTAGCTGAAGTGTGAAGGTGCAGTCCTTTGATCAATTATCTCAGTGTTTTATCATTATTACCCTTTGATCAATCATCTCAGTGTTTTATCATTATTACCCTTTGATCAATCATCTCAGTGTTTTATCATTATTACCCTTTGATCAATCATCTCAGTGTTTTATCATTATTACCCTTTGATCAATTATCTCAGTGTTTTATCATTATTACCCTTTGATCAATTATCTCAGTGTTTTATCATTATTACTCTTTCAGCAGTTGCAAACATTGTCAGTGCTCAGACTGCAGATTTCTTTACACACTCAAAGTCAAAAGGCAGATGCTTACACATGAGATATTTTCATGCATAATCTTTAATATTTTGTGATTGGTGAATTGTTATAACCCAGTTCCATTTTAAGATTAGCACCAAATTTTTTTGAACTGAGAAAGTGGTTCCCTATAGAAATTCCCAGTACAGTGCATGTATGTCTTTGTATGTTTTTTTCTTCTTTTGTTTTGTTACAGAATTTAGTTCTTTTGAAGAAAGATAACAGTGAAATTTTTTTTTCATAGATCTAGTCTTAAATCTGATTCCAAATATCCATTACCATAGTAGCAGTGTCACTGCAGGTTATTGGTGTTTCTCCTTAAACTTCCAATGAAAAGTTTATACCAAGTGCTCACAGGAAAAAAAAAAAAAAGAAAAGAAAAGCAAGTTGTGTTTGTGTAGTAGTTACACTTTTTATACTCCAGCTACTGATGATACTGGTGCAAGGGGTTGACAAAATGTAGTGCTTGTGGAGTACAGAGTATTAATGAAAGCATGAAGTCTAGGGGAATTCCTGGTTAGAAGTAAAATGTCAAGGATACCATAGCAAAACTGAGACAGCGTGGAAACATGGTTATAAATCCAGTCTTCATTATGCATACAATCTTCATTCTACATCCGGTCTTAATTATACACGCAGTCTTCATTATACATTCAGTCTTCATTACACATCCAGTCTTCACTATATACGTGGTCTTCATTATACATGCAGTCTCATTATACATGCAGTGTTCATTATACATGCAGTCTCCATTATACATGCAGTCTTCATTATACATGCAGTCTCATTATACATGCAGTCTCATTATACATGCAGTCTTCATTATACATGCAGTCTCATTATACATGCAGTCTTCATTATACATGCAGTCTCATTATACATGCAGTCTTCATTATGCATGCAGTCTCATTATATAAGCAGTCTTCATTATACATGCAGTCTTCACACTGGGTAGGAAGAAACTCTGAGGAAGACATGACAGCAGAAACATGACAGCAGAAGAGTCCTCCCTCAGACAAGTGTTTCAACCCTGAATTCCTTGCACTCTCAGGAGGCCGGGCCATATCGCATGTCATGACTCCCAGATGCCTTAGTGCTGTTAACGTTTTTATTTTTTCCTTTTCCTGGCGCTGCTGGAATTCGAACCCGCACCTTTTGGATGGGCAGGTATCTTAATGGGTGCCTTTTTAGACATGTTTTACCACATCACTATCCAACACCTGGTCTAAGCTGGAAATTTAAGTTCTACAACTTTTGTTCCTCCTTGACCAGATCCAGCTGCAACTCTTCAGCTGCCTCTGCCATTGTCTTGAGCACACTTACGTGAAATCCTGAGCTGTTTCATGAGATGATAGGCTGATGAGGCTACAAATCCCTTTGCTCCAACATCTATGGCGAGGACTTTGGCCTGGAAGTTAGATTCCCTGCTGGTGACACTGGCACACTTCTCAGTAGCATTGATGTAAGCATGCTCCATTCTGCTTTCATACGGCTCGTTGAGTTGGATCAGAATCATTTGTTTCGATGAAGCTGTGTGAAGAATGATGTCTGGTCTCATGACACACTTCCTGAACGTTTTCACCTTCTGCAAGGTCTGCTGTGCACCCCCACTCATCCACTCCATCCACCACAGCCTGCTGTGCACCCCCACTCATCACTCCATCCACCACAGCCTGCTGTGCACCCCCACTCATTCACTCCATCCACCACAGCCTGCTGTGCACCCCCATCCACCACAGCCTGCTGTGCACACCCCCACTCATTCACTCCATCCACCACAGCCTGCTGTGCACCCCCACTCATCCACTCCATCCACCACAGCCTGCTGTGCACCCCCACTCATCCACTCCATCCACCACAGCCTGCTGTGCACACCCCACTCATCCACTCCATCCCACAGCCACAGCCTGCTGTGCACCCCCCACTCATCCAATCCACCATCCCACCACTGCTTCCAGCTTTGTGCCATGTAGAACTGGCATTGCTGGAGCTTCTGGTGGCACAGTGTTTCAGAGTGCTGCATGTGTGACCTCAAGCACTTAGTTGTGCCTCCATGCGACCCTCCCCTGTGTCAGTGCTGCTTTGCATGAACTCAGGACATGTCCACTGCTGTGATGAGTGAACAAGCAGGATTCCACTCCCCTCCCCCACCCCCATTCTACATGATCATCCATCCAATCTTCCAGCTTGGAATCTAATCACTGTGAGAGCTCTGGTCAGAATTACTGTCAGAAGTCAAGTGTTGGGCTCCAAAGTCAAAACCACAGAAAAAACACGGAGGTAGGTTTCAAGAATCTTAGTGCATGCTGAGTACTTCTGTGCTAGCATTATCTGTGCATTGCAGGACGTTTAACATGGTCTTTTATTTTTGATATGTTGTGTGCAAACAAAGATGGAATCATCGTCAGGTCTGCTTGATATGTTGTGTGCAAACAAAGATGGAATCATCGTCAGGTCTGCTTGTTTTTAACTGGGGGGAACTGAAGCTGTTCTCCACCATGTACTGAGTTCTGCCTGGGATTTGACCAGTGATTTGTGGATTGAGAATACTTTTCGACTCCAAGACCAATGCAGGACATTACAAATACAGAAAAACAAAAAAAAAATCAAACAATTCCACCAGTTCATCCACTTACTTAAACAGATAACCCACTGGTCAACCATTCAATCAGTTTATTAAAACAATCAAACAACTGAAAGAAACTTGACCTTCTGAACATTCATTTCTACCATGTTCTAAATCACAACACCAGTACTGATCATCCAAACGCCATTACACTCACAACAGTCTCGAGAATCGGTTGTCCAAACATCATTCTGCTTTATGTTGAAGACATGAGGATGTAGACTCACAGTCACTAAATCGTCAGACATCGTACTTCTTCATGAGCATGTCCACATCACACTCAGCATGGTCTCCCCTGCTCTTCAAATACTGGAAGACCTCTTTGATGCCTGGAAGGAAAAGCAAAAGTGGGAACAGTCCCACCAAACTCACAATTCCTATTAGTTATCTTGCGGTCAACTGAGATTTCTTTTCATACAAATAAGCCTTCAAGTATATGAGCCTTCATTTCAAAACTGACTTTTCCCAACCTTTTCACCAAAGACATCATTCACGACTGATAATACCTGCCAATCACGTGCAGCTGTGTCAAACACCAAGGTCAACCCAGTTCTCTTGTACAGAACAGACATAAGGAGGACAATGACAACCTTCATGGAGAAAGTACAGAGCTCTATCAACATGTCATGGAAGAACAGTCCAAATCTCCTGGCAAATGCCATACACAGCAAATACTGTAGCAGAGAACCAGCTGGCTGACAGTGATTGATAAAATCCTCCAATTAAATCTTGCAATGCTGATGTGCTCAGTAAACACCTTCTCAAAGTAGTGTATCATCTACTAAACAGATTTTCTACCTCATTTTGGTGGCAAACTGTTCATAAGTAAACCAGAAATCGTCATTAGTTTCACTCACATATGCATTTGCATGCATACCCGTGTCAACACACACACACACACACACACACACACTCACACGCAGAGAATTTGTTGGTAGGAACTGAGCAACTGTCAAATGCACAGCTGGATTCAGTTTTTGAAACACTGGCCCAGTTAAGTTTGCATACCTTGTTTTTCCTTGCTGGAGAAGAACATGACTGTTGTTGAGAACCTGTTCACGCCTGCAAGGCTTTTGAGTTGACGGAAACAGTCATCATTGGCTCTGCAAGTGACAGTAGGATGATGAGCTCAGGAACACTACTTTCCATTCACTGAGAAAATATCTAATAAAATCATTGAACCTGTTCTACAGCTGAAGAATAGAAATGATTTTTGACCGCCAATCTTCTGTCAACTATACAAACTGTCTTTGAGGATGCTCAACATGTATTCATCCATTTATGTATATGTTTCATACGTCCTTGCCTACATATATTTATTGTCTTTCATTTAATGTCATTAGTCCTGAAGACAGTCTAAGACCATTGAAGATTTTTTTAATTTATTTTTTCTTTTGTATGTTTTCAAGTCTTTTGAACATCCTCAAAGATGGTCTGTTCTAAAGCTGGCAAGACAGTAAATACAAAGAGCCCAAACAGGGGGGATCTGGACAGGATGGAGGGAAAAGTCGATCATAATCATATGAGAGGTATGACGGGGGCAAGGAAACTGAAAGGCACTCACTAAAGTCGGTGACTGGGCTGCCTCTACAGGCTGCCTCTACACAAAACAAAGGGTGTAGTGAAGAAATCATTTCATTAGCCATTTTCTGGTTTACCAATGAATCAACAACAAAATCTTTTGAACTGAAGTGTTCTCTGAGCCTTCTTTTGACTTAACCATGAACTGGACGATAGGAGTGGTCTTCCTTTTGTTACAGATGACAATTATCCATGGTGAACTGCACAGATCTTGGAAGAGGGAAGCAACATTAGATCAATTAAAAGAATGTAATCAAATGATAACCCAATTCAATCACCACTTTGGCTATCTCCTTGATCATCGAAATCACATCCCAAATGATGAGTGGGTGAGCTCTCTCTTGACTGTAACCAGACTTTGTTTTGACTGAGCCTATTACCAAAGTGGTGGCAGCCTTCTTATGACACAACAAAGAATATCAAAGATGGAAGCTTTTGTCCAGAATCTCTTGTTTGCTGCATGTGTTTTCCTGGATGTTTACTCATCTACAGGCTTTCTTCTGAGTCTCTGCATAGCAGTATGCTTACTTCTGGCTGTGTATATTCCACCATTTTCAATCTTTGTTCTGTAACCTGATAGACTGTTCTTAAAATCTTGGTTTGTTTCTTTATTTAACATCAAAATAGCATTACAGTTAAGAGAAATAAAAGAAACATTTCTTTACTTAGTATCATTAAAATATTGCAGAAATCACAATAATAAAACTCTGGGAAAACATACACTCCTCTGTTTGCCGCAGGAGCAATGACAACCAAGATCACCTCACATTATATGCCCCAAGATGGCAAACAGTGGCAGACTGGCACATGGTCATATAAGCAATTCTCATCAATGGTGAACCCTGGCATTCTACCCAAGGAAAGGACAAGACCATGCTCTTGCTCTGCCTTGCTGACGGGTTGTGTCTCAACATCCAGACAATCATAAGAACAGTTTCCAGCTGCTACAGGGACATCATACTCGGAAGAATCCAGTTTAGAAGAATCCAAAGTGTTTTCAACCATAAATAGAAAATCTTAGGACATTTTCGATTAAAAGCACAAGAACCAATGAGAGTTTTAATTATAAGTGTTAAAATCACTAATACATGTTTCGAAAGCAAAAGCAGAACATCTATTAGTGTCTTCAGTCCTAGGAAAGAACGTTCTCTAAGCATTCAATTCAAGCAAACGATGGTGTTCGACTAGGTCAGGAAAACATGTCAAACCAAAAACAAGTGTTATCAGGTATATTGCGAACAGTCATGCACAAAGTCCCTGCCACCTGAAATATTCTCCAAAATCTTTTTACTCCTGAAATACAACGATAAAAAGCAACAAACAGACAAATACAAGAAACAAAAATAAATAAACACACATCCCATAAACAGTAACACTTTCAAAATCATACAGCAGAGTGGCACATGGGGCAGACACACTCGACATAGTTGTGGACTTTGTGATTCCAGCAGGAAGGTAAGGGAAAGGTGTTCATGCTATACCCCCATGTCCTGATGGTAAGTGAAATGTACTCACAGTATACCCCATGTCCTGATGGTAAGTGAAATGTACTCACAGTATACCCCATGTCCTGATGGTAAGTGAAATGTACTCACAGTACACCCCATGTCCCTGGTAAGTGAAATGTACTCACAGTATATACCCATGTCCTGATGGTAAGTGAAATGTACTCACAGTATACCCCATGTCCTGATAATAAGTGAAATGTACTCACAGTACCCAGTATACCCCATGTCCTGATGGTAAGTGAAATGTACACACGGTATACCCCATGTCCTGATGGTAAGTGAAATGTACTCACAGTATACCCCATGTCCTGATGGTAAGTGAAATGTACTCACAGTATACCACATGTCCTGATGGTAAGTGAAATGTACTCACAGTATACCCCATGTCCTGATGGTAAGTGAAATGTACTCGCGGTATACCCCATGTCCTGATGGTAAGTGAAATGTACTCACAGTATACCCCATGTCCTGAAGGTAAGTGAAATGTACTCACAGTATACCCCATGTCCTGAAGTTAAGTGAAATGTACTCACAGTATACCCCATGTCCGGAAGCTAAGTGAAATGTACTCATGGTATACCCCATGTCCTGAAAGGTAAGTGAAATGTACTCACGGTTTACCCCATGTCCTAATGGTAAGTGAAATGTACTCACGGTATACCCCATGTCCTGATGTAAGTGAAATGTATTCACGGTATACCCCATGTCCCGATGTAAGTGAAATGTATTCACAGTATACCCCATGTCCCGATGTAAGTGAAATGTACTCACGGTATACCCCATGTCCTGATGGTAAGTGAAATGTACTCACGGTATACCCCATGTTCTGATGGTAAGTGAAATGTACTCACAGTATACCCCATGTCCGGAAGCTAAGTGAAATGTACTCACGGTATACCCCATGTCCCGAAAGGTAAGTGAAATGTACTCACGGTTTACCCCATGTCCTAATGGTAAGTGAAATGTACTCACGGTATACCCCATGTCCTGATGTAAGTGAAATGTATTCACGGTAAGTGTCCCGATGTAAGTGAAACTCATGGTATACCCCATGTACCCTGAGGTAAGTGAAATGTACTCACGGTATACCCAATGTCCGATGTAAGTGAAATGTACTCACGGTATACCCCATGTCCTGATGTAAGTGAAATGTACTCACGGTATACCCCATGTCCTGATGGCCTCCACAACTTTGAGCAGCATTGGCGCCTCCAGACTCTTGCCAAACAACTTTGGGTATAATGCAGGGTCTATTCTCTGCAACACATCCATGGGAATGGCATTAACCTCATAACAGCTGATGATGAACACGTCCTTCAGAAAGACTGGCCCATCCTGATGATGGGATGGAACACACAGACTGAGTTACCCACTGTATCACTGTATCCCTTGTCTTGCTTCGCTTGGACTGTAAACCTTTTCTCAATACATCAGCAACACCTTTAAAGTGTACACCTGTACAGTTGTTCTCCTTCAAATCTGTACAAACCAACCTGCCTTCAGTTTGACTATGGCAATCAAAGGGTTAACCCACACAAATACTTGCGGCCAGACATACTTTCTTGGATATATCCAAACCTCCAAGAAACTGTAAAAACCAAACAGGTGCATTGCAACATCCCCCCCCCCCCCCCCCCCCCCTTTCCACACCTGTCTACAGACACACACATACACACACAAACACAGTGAACAGTTCTGTGTATTAAGTTGTTCCCAGTTTTGACTATGCACTGCATAATCCAAAGACGGTAACAGTAGTAAAATCCCTGCTGTCCCAGGCTATTGGGATTTTCTTCTTCTAATGACAGGCTGCTTAGAAAACATTCACACAATCATGATCAGCACCTTAAAGTAATGCGAAATGCTGTTGACACCACACTGGAAAAAATAAATAACTTTAGATATAGATACATAACGGCATTTTTTTTTTTTTTTTTTTTGAGAAATTTGTAAAGTTTTGTAAAATCTAAATAAATATAAGATGACTGCTAGAAATCAATTCGCTAAAAAAAAAAAAAAAAAAAAAAAAAAAAAATTGGAGACCTTTATCAGAGACATTTCCTCAAATGCTCTTTTTCACTGAGATTAAGCTAAAAAAAAATATATATATATATATACATATAACAGTGCAAGGTGGTGGAACTGTCAAATGAAAAGAAATTTCAGTACACTGATTTTGAATATTTAACTTCATTAAAAGCTTCTTGGATAATCAGAGATCATGAAAAGCTAAAAACCCTCACCTTGAAGTATGTGTAGAATGCTTGAAGATCGTTTTTCAGAACTCTGAAGTCAGCCTGGAACTGGTACGAGGTCTGTGGCGGATCCCTCTCCAACGCAGAGGCAACAAAACTTCCCCTTTCTCTCGGCGATGCTGGTTGGACGTTAACGATCCATTGTGAAGTCTGCTCGACTCCTGGCTCTTCGCAGCCGAAGAACTCTTTAGACTGGAAGGAACGCCTGTTCTCTGTGACGAGGCGTCCTGCTGGCTGTTCCAACTCTGCTCCTGTTTGCCAGCCTGATCTAAGCCACCCTCAGACTTGCTGTGTGCTGTATCCGCCGATTCACTGCTGGCACTGAAGGCCTCCCCTTTTTTGGTGCCTGTCTCGTCCATGTCACCACTGGCACTGATGGTGAACTTCTCAAACATCTGCCTGTCTTTGGCCTCCATGGCTTTCTTGGCGCTGCTCTGCTTGGCTTCCACTTTGGCAATGGCCTCTTGTCTCTCCGTGTTTTCCTTCAGGCCTATCTCTTCAATGTGGATCCTTCTGAGTGGTTTCTGCAAGACCATTATTTCTTTTAATTCTGCTGTATTCAAAATTCATTAACTTTCTCACACTATGGACATGTAACAGTGATCACATTATCAGTGAGTTTCTTTCAACTAGTATTACCAATGTCTGGAAGAAAACTGGCTAAAAAACGCATCCAGTCGGTGATTCATGTAGGCAGTTTGGTTTCTTGCAGTATTTTCACTTTTTTAAAATTGCATTTTACTCTCTGCGGCTGCTCACGGCACCTGGTCTATAATACCTCATTCTACAAAGCTCCCTATCTGCAAACACGGCTGACTCCAATACTCAAGCCTGGATACAGAATGGAATTTTTCATAAAAATATATGTAAACTATAAATACTTAATAACCTTGCCAGTCTTAATCTCACTTGACTGCTCATTTGACTATGAATGTCCACATACTTTACGTCATTTATGGTCGCTGTTACCTTTGACCCTTTGCTCCGGTGGTTTGTACACAGCCTTGACTTCGCTGGTCTGACTTGACTCCAGCGATGTAGTGGTGGGCTTGCAGTCTTCTTTCTCCCTTTGGATTTCCTGGGCGACAGCCGAAACAGTGTCATTTCTCTACCCTCGATGAAGATAGCCCATAACTACCTCAAACTGAACTCCCTCACAATACTCTGTCAAAGCCTGTCTCTTGTCACAGTCAGGAGCTGATTAGAATACAAACACAATATACTCCTTATATTTTGCTAAGGATGAAAAAAACAAACTCGGGAATTCTCATAACTGGGACAGTTAAAGACAAGAATATGTGCACAACATTTTTCAATCTGAGTTGTATGCTAAGAGATGTTCTCAATAACCCTTCTCTCTGTAACAGATTTATCTTATACAAAAATATTCACATTTCTATATGCGAAGCTGCCAAAATTGCACACAAGTGTCAATGCTTGGTGAAATTTGACAAGATTTCTTCTGCGAGGAACTTTTTTCCCTTGATGTCGGTACTCAGAGCTGCTCAGTGCTGTGCCTTTGGCATGATATGCTGCCATTCCATTGACAATGCTGTGCTTTTGGCATGATATGCTGCCATTCATTGACAATGCTGTGCTTTTGGCATGATATGCTGCCATTCCATTGACAATGCTGTGCCTTTGGCATGATATGCTGCCATTCCATTGACAATGCTGTGCCTTTGGCATGATATGCTGCCATTCCATTGACAATGCTGTGCTTTTGGCATGATGTGCTGCCATTCCATTGACAATGCTGTGCTTTGGCATGATATGCTGCCATTCCATTGACAATGCTGTGCTTTTGGCATGATATGCTGCCATTCCATTGACAATGCTGTGCTTTTGGCATGATGTGTTGCCATTTCATTGACAATGCTGTGCTTTTGGCATGATATGCTGCCATTCCATTGACAATGCTGTGCCTTTGGCATGATATGCTGCCATTCCATTGTTTTTCTGTCCCAACCTCTGCGCCACCTCAGAGGCAGTGCACCCATGCCGCTCATTCCGACACCCTGTCCACAGCCACGGCCCGGTCGGCCCGCCGCAGCCCCGGCACCGGCAATCCACAGGCAACAGTCAATGTCAAATCGTCAAGAGGCAACCCACCGGAGGAGACACTGCACTGCTGCTGCCGAGTCACTTCAGTGGTGTTCAGTGGCGCTGTTCTGATCTAACATACGCAGGACACCACCTACTAAGCCCCCTACTGACGACAATAATTGCTTAGTCGCGGAGCGGCGTGAGTGAGCTCTCCCTCCGGAGGGCTCCACCACGTCTGTCCAACGACAGCCCCATGGACTCGCCGATACCGGTGACCCCGACGGAACCAAACCAAGGCCACAGACGTGGAGAAGGCATCGAAACCTGAGGTCACCATGAGAGCAGGGCATGAAGGGCCACAGAATTTGAGACTTTTTTTTATGCTGATCGATGAGAATGAGGATGATTATGATGATGCTACGGATTTCCATTTCGGTCTGAGACTACATGACAGGGCTGTACTCTACGCTTCCTCTCATAATATATCCTGGCGTCAACCAGGCCCGAGAGATACAGACACCTGCAGTGTTGGTCAGGAAATTTGAGCAAACACTCTCAGAAACGCATCCATTAAGTGGATGAAACTTGACTGTGTGGTCCCAGTCTTCCCAACTGAGTCCGCAGCAAACTCAACTCTGGGTAGGAGCTGGTCAGGGCAGAAAAACCCACATGACTTCTGATGTGATTCGAACCCACGACCTCCCAGCCGGGAGTCCGCGACGCTAACCACTTCGCCACGGCGGCTCCACTTCACAGACTTGGAAGCGGCTTAAACAAACCAAGACAATGCAGACTCTTAAACTGTAGACTTATTTCATTAACAAGAAAAAAAAAAAAAAAAAAAGATGCATGCAAAGCAAAGTAAGACCGAAAAAGCTATGGGGTCTGACGTGTCAGACACTGAGGACACCACAGACACAGTTTCAAGACATAGTTTCAAAGATGAAACCAGTGAAAAAAAAACATCTACATCACAGCTTTAGTGATGCTTTATAAAACTGTTATTCCTTTCATTTATCGTGAATAGACCAGAAAAAAAAACTACTGATTGTGTAAAAAAATTCTGAATGATTACGAAAAAAAAAGACAAATGGGGAAAAAAATCTATTAAATCATGAAAAACTATCAAGACAACAACCAGCAACAAACAAATCAATAAAAAGTGCTGAACTAGCAAATAACTCTACAGAATGGATAGCTAGACACTGCTCCAGTGGTTAAGTCTCAATAACTCTACAGAATGGATAGCTAGACACTGCTCCAGTGGTTAAGTCTCAATAACTCTACAGAATGGATAGCTAGACACTGCTCCAGTGGTTAAGTCTCAATAACTCTACAGAATGGATAGCTAGACACTGCTCCAGTGGTTAAGTCTCAGTAACTCTCTATAGAATGGATAGCTAGACACTGCTCCAGTGGTTAAGTCTCAGTAACTCTATAGAATGGATAGCTAGACACTGCTCCAGTGGTTAAGTCTCAATAACTCTACAGAATGGATACAGAGGTTAAGTCTCACTATGTGGTTGCCTGAACACAAATACACCCTCCCTCAACAAAGCACCTTACAAACTGAAACGAAAGGTCAAGAAAAGAGTTCCCTCAACAAAGCACATTACAAACTGAAACGAAAGGTCAAGAAAAGTTTGCAGAATAAAGCAAGGGAAGGGGCCACAAATGTGGAACAACCATGGCCCCAACAGAGGAAGAAAGAAATTGTTTGAAGACAGATTTGAGAAAATTACAAAAAAGAGGAAATATTTCATACAGTTTTCATCAGTCACCCTCCCCCTTCCCACTCCCAACCCCACCCTGCCTCATCATCCTCCACCCTAATCATTATGACCCACCCAACCTGCCAATCTCACAGGCTGAAAATCAAAGTTTTAAGACAAAAAAAAAGGGAAAAAAGAAACGAAAAAGAAAAACAGGAAAATTGGGGAAAACAATATGTCTAAAGAACGATTAAAGAAAGGCTGAAGAAGACAGAATGGCTAAAAGAAAAAGAGGATATTCTGAATGGTATAGAGTATCCTTTCCAGAAGACAGAAAACATATTTATTCTGAATGACACCCTGTGCAATCCCAACACAATGGGACACAGATAGTGGGCTGGCGGAGATTGTTGAGCAGTTTCAACCGCACTTGAATCAATCCACACAAACTGTATCTGTTTAAAATGATAGTCTGTAGAAACAATGGCCATATCAACGAACAATGAAGATTGGTTGATGTCAGACTGCATGATCACCATCAGGGTGCTAAAGAGTTATGGACACCTGCCACGTTGCTAAGGAAACATGAGACCTGCTCTCCAACATGTGGCTGTCAGAAGTGGATGGACAGCAAGTGTGTTAGTTTCCCACCTTGTTCCACAAAGTTCAATATGGGCAGTATCTTCACATCTGTTTTCCCACCTTCTTCCACAAAGTTCAATATGGGCAGTATCTTCACATCTGTTTCCCCACCTTGTTCCACAAAGTTCAATATGGGCAGTATCTTCACATCTGTTTCCCCACCTTCTTCCACAAAGTTCAATATGGGCAGTATCTTCACATCTGTTTTCCCCACCTTCGTCCACAAACTTCAATATGGGCAGTATCTTCACATCTGTTTCCCACCTTCTTCCACAAACTTCAATATGGGCAGTATCTTCACATCTGTTTCCCCACCTTCATCCACAAACTTCAATATGGGCAGTATCTTCACATCTGTTTCCCACCTCTTCCACAAACTTCAATATGGGCAGTATCTTCACATCTGTTTCGCCACCTTATCCCACAAACTTCACTATAGGCAGTATCTTCACATCTGTTCCCCAAAATATCTCACTGTGAAATCATTTATGTTACTTTCTGATGGATTCCAGATGCACAACCAGTGACTCAGAGCCGCAGCCATCTATCTATTAGTAAACATCCTCTGAACAATTATGACAAAAAGCTGCCCAGTGTTCTAAAATGTAATCTTCTGACTCCCTGTTGAATTCATCTTTACATAATAGGCACAAGAGTGAGAAGCTCTAAAGAATCTATATCCAAGCAAATCTGGACAACAAACATACAAACACACATATCTTCAAACCTATGCACACACACTCACCAGCTAAATAAGCATAGAACAGACATGTACAAACCTACCTTGTGAAGTCTGTCCACTTCTGTTCTAGCTTGTTTGTTATTGGGTTCAAGCTGCAGGACTCGCTCATAATCTTCCAGGGCCAGTTCTAAACGCTGCAGCCCCACTCTGGCGGCCGCTCGTCTCAAGTAGGCCTTGACATACAGCGGGTCCAGTGTGATTGCTGTGGAGCAGTCTCCCCACCTCTGCTGCTCCATACCTGTGGAGTGACATGCAACAAGCAGAAGAATCAGCATCTGTGAAATTGGACTGAAACTTTGAATTTGTGCCACAAAAGCATCATTGAGAGATTCGTATTACTGTACATTTTGACTCATGATATCCATTTCTAGTGTTTTGAGTTATGATTTACAAACATATTTGGATTTACTTTAACCCTTTCACCGCCAGACATTCTATTTTGCATAATCCCCATCGCCAGCATTTTTTTCCAAAAAAGCTCTTATTGTATACCAGCATATGCAAACGCGGATATCTCTGGAAACTAACAACCAATTCTCATGCTATTTTTTGTAAAATGGAGGAGATACACTGTACTTTTATTATATCATAACATGTTAGTAATGGTAAGTCATAAACAACAATTTCAATTTTTTAGTGGTTTCAAGTGCAAAAAAAAAATGCAAATAAAAAAAGAATGTTATGTTTCTTCTAAGCATAAAAAATAAAGAAAGAATGCCAACAAACTCTCAACAAGGGAGGAAAAATACTCCACTCACAACTGAAGACCAGAAAGTATGGTATTTCCAACAGAAAAGTGCATGAAACAGCCACATGCCAAAACAACTACTCAATAGCAGGGAACACACACACACACACACACACACACACACACACACACACACACACATTCATTATGCCAAACACATGTAAGACTGATAATTACAAAAGGGAACACCCACACACACACACACACACACACACACACACACACACACAACACACACATACACACACGTCCCTTTCACTCTCAACAGTAATATATATATATATTTTTTTATGAACACAAAGTCATTCATGTGCCTGTTGGTCTCTGAACCCTTGCCATTCAGTTGATCTATATAATCAGCTGTACACCCACTCGAAACATGTCTGTGCTACTCGCCTCTCACGTGTCAGTTGGCCACGCTCCCTCAACCTCGACCAGCAAGAGTCGGCCCGCAGCGTGTGTGTGAAGTTTCGCTGCCTAAAGTCTTAGTTGGCTCCCTCACATAGAGTTAGTGAACAGTCAGTCAGTGCTGGCTGGCTCAACGCAAAAACACTGGGGCACACGCGGTAGGGTAGTAAGTGGGCGTCTTATCAGCCTCTCATAACAAGTTGGCCATGGTCCAATGCTTCACGTTGGAATAATTCGGTCAAGCCCTCACTATCATTCTTTACTCGTGACTGTCTGGGTCTTCTTCATCTGTATTAGGAACAACAACCGACTGTCTATTCAATATTCCCAGCACTTGATCTGTGGTAAATGTACGGCAAGGTCGAGTACGTAAAGTGCTTGGTGGTGACGTCATAGTGAATGAAAAAAACAATCGGAATAAAGTCAATAAAACACTGAACTGAATAGTGTTCTGACAAGCAAATGGCTGTGAGCATGGGCCAGACCATCCCCCAACTTCACGTTTGTTGCTGCTGCTTTTTCTCTCATGAACTAGGATCGTGAGAGTATCGGGAGTTAGGTCACCCACCTTGTTTGTCGCCAAAAGGCGCCCTTGGCGCTCTGCCAAGTCGTCACCAAAAGGGCGCCTATGGCAGTGAAAGGGTTAAATGGCTACTGATAATTACACACTGGGGAGAAACCCAGCACTGGAAAAATAAGCTTACAGTAGAATCTTGGAATCTAGCCTAAAAATAAGGGACTGGTACTATGTTTTACTATGTAAGCATATCCATAACTGGATCTTATTTCAAGTCCAAAGGGAAATGTCATGGGCATGGTTTATTGAACAAAAATGGAAGTGACTCTTGCAGACAAATAAGTATGCTAATCGAGCAGAATGCTTTTTTTTTTACTTGAAGGAATTTTTTTTGTGGTTTAACTTTATTTGTTCAGCTTTTTTTCTGTTCTGCTGTGTTCACATCTTGTTCTGCAAGAGACTGAGGGACACCTACGTTGTTCACGCCTTGTTCTGTTGACTGAGGGACACTTACGTTGTTTCACCCTTGTTCTGTTACTGAGGGACACTTACGTTGTTCACACCTTGTTCTGTACTGAGGGACACCTACGCTGTTCACACCTTGTTCTGTTACTGAGGGACACCTACGCTGTTCACACCTTGTTCTGTTACTGAGGGACACCTACGCTGTTCACACCTTGTTCTGTTACTGAGGGACACCTACATGTTCACCCTTGGTCTGCAGTGACTGAGGGACACCTAGGCTGTTCACACCTTGTTCTGCAGTGACTGAGGGACACCTACGTTGTTTCACATCTTTTTCTGCAGTGACTGAGGGACACCTATGTTACACAGTGGTGTGGCAGAACACTCACTTCTCCATCTTGATCAGGGCCAGGGCACGGTTGGCTGGCAGCAGGGCGTTGGAAGGTCCAGCTCCATGCCACGGCTGTAACACTCCACTGCCACTTCATAGGCACCAGCAGACAGGTGGGAATTGCCCTGTCACACACACACACACACACACACACACACACACACACACACACACACACACACACACACACACACACACACACACACACACACACACACACACACACACACACACACACACACAGAATTATAGACACACATGCATGCATGCGTAACACACTTCACACACACACACACACACACACACACACACACACACACACACACACACACACACACGCACACACACACATGCACATACACACACACACACACACACACACACACACACATATACACACACACACAAGCACACACACACACATATATACATGCACACACACACACACACACACACACACACACACACACACACACACACACACACACACACACACACAAACTTTCTTTAAGGTGACAATGCAAGCTCTAATAACTGCCATGGTATTTCCCTGCATGAATTTCTCTCTCTTTCTTGGGAGTTTCTAATATTTCCCTTTCCTAATCCTTCTTTCTTTCTGAACCGACCGACTAAAAAAAAAAAGGGGGGGGGGGGGGGGGGGGAGAAGTGGGCAAGTGACAGACAGAGAGAAAGACAGACAGTGAGAGAGAGAGAAAGAGAAATACAGACAGAGAGAGGAAGAGGAGGGAGAGAGAGAGAAAGAGACAGAGACAGACAGACAGAGACAGACAGAGACAGAGAAATAGTAAATACTGGCTTTGTATCTGGCTTTTGCTGTTGTTATTGTTCTTGCATTTATATAGTTGGTATATATGGCTTTTTGTTATGTTTTGTTTTTCTCAAATCTGTGTAGGTTGTCTTGCCTATCTGAGGATTCCAGTAGGGGGGGTTGAGGATTCCAGTCCCTCCAGGCTTTGCCGAATCACTTGGGACTTGCGCACAATCTCCCTCCATGCTTTGCCGTCTCTCTGCCCCTCTGTGTCCTCAATAGCTGGTGAAGGAAACGCCCTCCTCCCTAGATTCTGTCTTGCCCAGAGCTTCTTCTCTCTGCCTCTTCTGTGTCCTCAATACACTCTACCTGGCAGGACAGTTGTAGCCCTGTTAGCTGATCCTGACATGTGCCTGTGCCATTTCCTGTAGTTTCTGCTCTTGACTGTGGACAGCAGGTCATCACAGGCTTCAATGACTTGTCTGATTTTGTTTGTAGACCTGCACCTTGCAGTGACACATCTGCTCCCTGAGGTTTGGATTTGCCTTTGAGATGTGCAGTGACTGTCCAAGATTTACACACACACAGAAATACCGAGAGGGCCAAAGAATGCAGGAGGCTAATTTTGATATTCAGGCTGGTTTGCTATCACGCTGCAAGGCCTTTCGGTCTTTTTATTAGTGCTGTTAGTTCTATGTCTGTAGTGTTTTGGCCAAGGCTTTGTTTAGTTTAGTTGTGTGTGTGTGTGTGTGTGTGTGTGTGTGTGTGTGTGTGTGTGTGTGTGTGTGTGTGTGTGTGTGTGTGTGTGTGTTTTCTTTAACCTTTTCTGTATGTGAAAGCGTTTAGCGCTTATGATTTAAGACTAAGCGCCATAAATAATCATTATATCATTACTATCAGTTTGGGTCCTTCATCTGTGACTATGGCACCAAAGTACTTGAAGCTCCAACCAATGTCACATTTCTGGCCCTCCATTTTTTTTTTCCTGTCCAGTTCCCTTGGAATTGTTGGCCTTGATGTTTGTCTTCTCTTGGCACTGATGTCCAGGCTGAAATACAAGGCCTGATCTGAT
This sequence comes from Conus betulinus, assembly GCA_016801955.1. Lineage (NCBI taxonomy): Eukaryota > Metazoa > Mollusca > Gastropoda > Neogastropoda > Conidae > Conus > Conus betulinus. Next base: position 268,303 of record JADBJO010002554.1, read on the forward strand.
CTCAAGGCTGTGAATTACCTACAAGTCTGATTGTACTTGCCAGAAGCACAACTCATTCCCTGAAAGCTGACTGTGTTGAATGTAGTCTCCTCTGCCACTTGTCAGACATTCTTTGACCATTTCCCACCACCCATTAGCCAAACTCATCCCCCTAAGACTAAAAAAAAAAAAAAAAAAAAAAAAACAAAGAAGAAATTGTCTAATTTTTACACAAACGCAGGTTTTATCTTTGGTCAGATTTCTGATGTGGTCATCATTCTATACCCTGTTCTGCACGGTCTCGAAAAATCTGGCAGAGGAGGGTCTGGGAAGGAGGGTGGGGAAGGGTTGTGGGTGGGGGTGGGGAAGACTGTTACCATTGGGCCTGGTGATGAGGGAGAGCACAGGTTAAATACAGATGTGCACGTAAGGAGTGGAACTATGACTTAACCCTGTGTGCCAAATTCTGGACAATGTACGCCAAACATGTTTCTCTCTACAGATCTGCCATTAGATGCAGTGATATAGGACCTGAATGATGAACTATACTTCAGCTGAGATCACTCTGAGGCAGGAAGGAAGAAACAAACGTATGTGTGTATATACCTTCACCTGTCCAAAGCAGTAAGGTATTACTACATTTACTGATAAATAAAACCATGAAATCATCCACGAAGGTAGTATCTACAAACAAAAATTTCTAGATGTTTAAAGACTGGTGCATGACGCCTTTCTGTGGGTTTGATTGTGTTTGTCTGTGCTTTGCCAAAAGAGAATTGCTGTGATATGTTAATCTTTTGTGACATGTGAAATGCACATGTATAGGGCAGTGAGCTACATAAGAGCGCTTTACAACTGTTTATTCCAATTATTCACCAACCAAAGGTCAAACTGTCTTAATTCCGTCAAGGTAATTCAACAACAGTGATGTGTCTCCTCTGGGAAGTAACTTCCAGACAGGTGAGCTCTGACAGTGCCTAACTGACTGACGGTGCCATGAAAGCAATGGACAAAGCCTGGATACAGCTGTGTGAGGGAATGCAGGTAAGCAGAGCAGAAAGGTGTGGCAACATAATAAACAATTTTATGAAAATAATACTCAATAAAACAAGTAATTTAAAAAAGAAAATAACAAAACATGGAGCAGAGATTCTTTTATGCAGACTGATCATTACTTTATAACAATATAAGACAGATGTCCTGGATAGTACATTATATATATATACACCATATATAGATACACACCTACAGAGAGACACACAGACAGACAGAGAGAGAGAGAGAGGAGGGCTGAAAGATATAGACAGATACATATATAGAGATATACATGTGCATGTGTGTGTGTGTGTGTGTGTGTGTGTGTGTGTGTGTGTGTGTGTGTGTGTGTGTGTGTGCGTGTGTGTGTGTGCGCTGCGCTTGCGCGTGTGCATGTGAGAAAAATGCAATATAAACACACTGACACAAACAACCAGAAGTGGTCAACTACACAATTTTCAAATTAAAAACACTCTTTACTCACTGTGTTCTTTTCCTCATGAGCAGATGTTTCCTCCTCTCGGTTTCCCATTCTTCATCAGTTTCATATTCTGAAGATGACTTTTTTTCTTCCCCGTCAACCTCAGCCAGCGCCTTGTCCTGGAAAATACATGACAGGCCCACCACACCTGAATGATAATAGTCTATGAAAGCCACTCAGCTGATGCAAAGACATACAACATCTCTGGCACACTTGACACCCCCATCCCCCAACATGCGATTCATATAACGAGTTCTGTGCCATTCACACACACCCCACCTCCCCCATCCCCTCCGCCATTCTACTTCCTACTCACCCCTATCCCCCCAACATGAGCTTCATATAATGAATTCTGTGCCATTCACCAACACCCTCTTCTTCTTCTCCCATCCCCTCCCCAATACCCCTTCCCGCTCTCTTCTTACAAACCATTACACGAATTGACAGTCATCAGGCACATTCTGCAGCAGCAGCCCCCCCAGACATGGTGGCAGTAGTGGAAAGAAAGAGTGATGGCACTATGCTGCCTTCAGATTGAACACAGTGCTCAAAGTAGTGGACCATGATGCATGTTTACTATTAGTTTCAATCTATACCCATGGCCAGTCACTCCAGCTTGACTTACTTGCTTATGTGCCTTGCTCTTTTCTCTCTCTCTCTCTCTCTCTCTCTCTCTCTCTCTATATATATATATATATATAGATACTGTGTATGGAAAAGAGAGACACTTCACAGTTCAGTCTGTTGTTGTCAGTGGCTGAACAATCCCCGTGGCAACAGGTTACAGATTCATTTGATTTCACTGACAAATGTCTTAAAGAAGTAAACCAAAACAAACACACAACTCAAAATAAAACTAACAAAAATCAATATATAATGTGTATCAGTTCTGGTTAACTTCACCATCCAGAGTATTACTCACCATCCAGTAATCTTGGGTTGATTATTTGTTCATAATACAAGCTAATGGAGAGAGAAGAACAAAAAGACAGAAAGACAGAGAGAAAAGCAAAGTATGGCTACTGAGTACTTCTGTTTCATGTTGTCCTGGTGTCTGTGTGTCTGTGTAATGTCTAAGACATCAAAAAGTGAAATTAAGTACAAAAAGCCTTGAAAATCTCCTTAAGAAAGGATTAAATTTGTATGTATAAAAAATATCAAACAGCTGAATCCCCTGTCTAAGCTGATTTGCATTTTCTAGCACTGAATTTTAACAGACTGAAAGAGGAAAGGCTTAAACCAGGAACTAAAAAACAATCACCAAAACAGACAGGTAGATGATATTTGACTTTTCTTCAATGTTGGTTGACTACAGGCACCAAACCAGCAACGGGCAATTCAAGGGAGGCAGGTAAGCCGAGTAGAAAGTTTAATATCTTCACGCAGGCAAAGGTATGGTAGCAAACTGAAATATGAAAACAATACCATGCAAGGCAACCCAAGTTTTATATCCTGTTACTACACGGTCACCCATAACATATTCGGGTCCATTCAGCTCAAAACCGTGAAGCAGTTTACATGCAGCAAGTAACTGTCATGTCTTTTGTTGCTACGTCAGCCTCTGCCGCATCAACTCTGCAACCAGCATCTGAAAATGAAGGTCACTGTGCAGAATTCTTTGGATCCTTCCGTGTGAAAGTGATCTTCCTTCTCAAGTTTGGACACAGCCAGCCGCAGTTCTCTTGCTTTAAGCTCTCTTCAGAAGGCACTTTGACTTGTCACAGTTGTTCCCCTTGTTCCCAGCATTGAGGTCCAGCTTCCAACTCAGGATTGTAGAATACAAAGCAACTTTGACCCCTGCAATTTTCTTCAGTTCTGCTGTAATTTCCATAGCACCATCATCCAGCTGCAATCTTGTAAAGACTTTGAACTTTTCAGAGCGCTTGTTGAAAATAAGTTTCATTTTGAAGCACATTGATAGGTAACCGATTTGGACCATCTTGTCATTTCATGACAAAACTATCTATTGACATCACCTTCAAGTCTAAGAAGGATACCACAAAAGGTTTGGCCTTTCCTTATGATACATTTAATGATCAGTGACCTAAGATGTCTGTAAAAGTAATTTGATCAATCGGTTTGGTTCGACAATGTTACCAGTATTCAGTAGGCAGTTGTAACTTACCACATCAAATTTATCCCACGCTCTAAAATCAAAGCCACTGATTCTTTTTTTGCCAGCTGACTGATCAGGATTCTTCTTCTCTCTTCTCTTCAGTTTCTTTTTGTCCAAGCTGTTCTCACAGGAGGCAACTTCTGAAAGCACAACATCATAACTTGATATGAATCAAAGTAACAACTAGTGAACATTACAAGAATACCAATAACTTTCTGCTGCCTCAGATACACACACACACACACACACACACACACACACACACACACACACACACACACACAGAGTACCAACAGTATCACAGAAATATTGCTTAAATTAAGTTAGTGAAGTTTTGCTATAAAAACTGATAGATCTTTATTTAAGTGATAAAGCTTAATCAAATGAAAGCTGAAACACACGGCTATGCAATTTATTCCCTCTTTGTGCTGCTGGGTACTAATGGTATGGACCTGTCTCACCACTTCAGTTGTATATTTGCTTTTATTATATCATAACATGTTAGTAATGGTAAGTCAACAACAATTTCAATTTTTTAGTGATTTCAAGTGCAAAAAAAAAAAAAAAAAATGCAAAATAAAAAAAGAATGTTATGTTTTCTTCTAAGCGTAAAAAATAAAGAAAGAATGCCAACAAACTCTCAACAAGGGAGGAAAAATACTCCACTCACAACTGAAGACCAGAAAGTATGGTATTTCCAACAGAAAAGTGCATGAAACAGCCACAAATACAACTACTCCAATAGCAGGGAACACACACACACACACACACACACACACACACACACACACACACACATTCTTATGCCTAACTGGTACACATGTAAGAAAGAAAAAGAACACACACACACACACACACACACACACACACACACACACACACACACACACACACACACACACACACACACACACACACACACACACACACACACACACACGTCCCTTTCACTCTCAACAGTAATATATATATTTTTTTTTTGATGAACACAAAGTCATTCATGTGCCTGTTGGTCTCTGAACCCTTGTCATTCAGTTGATCTATATAATCAGCTGTACACCCACTCGAAACACGTCTGTGCTACTCGCCTCTCACGTGTCAGTTGGCCACGCCCCCCCTTCAACCTCGACCAGCAAGAGTCGGCCCACAGCGTGTGTGTGTGAAGTTCGTTGCCTAAAGTCTTAGTTGGCTCCCTCACATAGAGTTAGTGAACAGTCAGTCAGTGCTGGCTGGCTCAACGCAAAAACACTGGGGCACACGCGGTAGGGTAGTAAGTGGGCGTCTTATCAGCCTCTCATAACAAGTTGGCCACGGTCCAACGCTTCACGTTGGATTGGAATAATTCGGTCAAGCCCTCACTATCGTTCTTTACTCGTGACTGTCTGGGTCTTCTTCATCTGTATTAGGAACAACTGACCGTCTATTCAATATTCCCAGCACTTGATCTGTGGTAAATGTACGGCAGGTCGAGTACGTAAAGTGCTTGGTGGTGACGTCATAGTGAATGGAAAAACAATCGGAATAAAGTCAATAAAACACTGAACTGAATAGTGTTCTGACAAAGCAAATGGCTGTGAGCATGGGCCAGACCATCCCCAACTATGACGTTTATTGCTGGCTTTTTATCTCATCATGAACTAGTATCGTGAGAGTTTCGGGAGTTAGGTCACCCTACTTTGATAATAGTGAAGTCACACAGTCACACATTAAGGGTCACTGGGATGGCTGTTACAAAGCTGTTGACAATAATAGTGATCTCACACAGTCACACATTTACGGTCACTGGGATGGCTGTTACAAAGCTGTTGATAATAACAGGCTAATTTGGTCATTTCATAGTCAACCAACCACTTTGGATGGAGTGATGGGGTGGGAAGACGGGGTGAGGGTGGTGGTGGTGAGCGTCATTATCGTTATGAGGTGATGTTTATCTTGTAATGCGTTTATAAATTCATCATGGCAGTTAGAAAGAGCTTAAATCTGACCTCCCCTTTTGCTTTTTGTGGTGTAATTAATTACACATAATTACACAGACATCTCTGAGAGTATTTTCATTGGTACGTGACTAAACTGGTGTTTCATTTGCCCAGTTGACGGCACATGCTTTTTTTTTTTTTTCCTTAAAAGGCGTTTAAACGATGCAAAAGAAAAACAATGATGAAAACTGGTGCCGACAGGTGAAAATTAATCAGCTATCACTACTGACTGAAAATTGTTGTTTTCAAATACTAAAACTGACACATGGCACAAACACTGACAAAGCTTAGCAAAAACAAAGTCTCCACCTCTATCAGAACAGAAAACTTTACAGAAAATGTTCAGCACATACCAGTTAAGCAGACATTGCACATTGCATCTTTTGCCAATTTTAATTATATCCAATCTGAAATGTACTGTGCACAAACACACATTAAATTACATACCACATCCTCCAACTAAGGCAGAGAATTAGCACCAGCAGGAGAGGGCAGCACAGACGTGGAGAAAGGTGAAATTCCATGTACTTTCATGCGCTTGGAAGAGAATAAAAATCCTGATCTATCACAATTATCCTTCATGCCATATTGTTTTCCCCTCCTATGCGGTCTTTTACTAGTTTAGTAGGAATGTCAGATATAAAATTCCAAGCATATGTATTTACTACTTACAATATCAAGAAGCATGAAACAGCTCTTTGCAGTGTTAATTACCACATTATCATTCAAAGAAATTTCATAAGGAACTTACATTTTCTCATCAAATTTTCATACCAGTGAGACAGAAGGAAACTGATGAAAGAAGGAATGAGGCGCACTTTATCCACAAGAGAGTTCCTTTTCTGACAATTGTTTATTGTGTGAGCCCATTATTATGCTGAGTCTGCAACTGTGCAAGGCACCAGAAAAGCAGTGATGAAGTTAACTTTTGTGGTCTATTTGTACTTAACTCTGTAAACTTTGCATCATGAAAGAACGATGAGTACAAGTGGTCTTCATAAACTAAAGATGGCGACAACATGCTGAATGCATGATATGTTATTTCTTTAAACATTTTCCAACACTCTAAATGTACAGATGCTAGTTTCAATGTGAGGTGATGAAGGCGGAAATTAAGAATTGCTAGCGATTCCCCAAGACAATATGGACAAACAGATTGTCCTGTAATTTGTATGTCCATATTGTCTTGCTGAATCACTATCATTTCTTTTCAAAATCTGTACAGATGCTACCAAGGCAGAAGAATCTGTGTGTGCATACAGATGATGAATAAAAAGTGAACTTAATGAAAAATACTCAATAATGTCTTGTATAGTTGCAATAAACACGGAGTGATCCAAACAGAATAACGACAAACAGTATTAAGTTAGAATACCTGTATGAAGTCTGTCCCATGGTTCTCAGACCATTTGGCAAATATGTTGCCACTACTTCATGATGTTGAATTCAGCAACCTACTCCAACATCACAATCCACACAATATGCACAAGCTGCCTACCTGTAAATATAGATTAAAGATTTTCACTCATTAGTTTAATAATACATTATTCAACATGTAATATGCTTATCTATACACTGTGATAAAATCTCAAGTCTAGCAGATTGGAAATAATCTCTTGTGCTAGAGGACTGCAAGCTGTTAACACAACCGTGAAGAGGAAAGAACTCTTGGGACCAAAAAGCAATTCTCTACTTTGTGTCAAAATGCTAATTAACCCGCTGACTGCGGTGGGCCACGATCGTGGCTCAGACGAGAACAGCCTTGTCAGTCAGTTATCTCGAAGTTTTTCGTCGGTTTTGACTGAAATAATGAGTAAAAATCAGCGACCGAGTCGAGCAGGAGTTGCGTGGAAGTGGCACGAGTGAACAATCAGTTGCCGAAGGCTGTAGTAACGAAAGCGAAGCAGGTGAGTGATGATGAACTTTGATTATTTTGTTTGTCGAGTGATGGAACACATGCTGCGTGCCGTCATTGGTTATTTTACATTTGTTGGTCCGCCACATGAAGGAAGGGGGGACGGACGGAGGGGGGGGGCAGGGTACATGGTTTACTTACAGGAGTGATAGGCTTTGGCCTGATCAAACTAGAAGATCGTTTCTGGGTGATTGTAGGTGTTTTGAAAGCACTTTAGAGATCAATAAAAGTGGTGATTTGAAGAGAACAATTTTATAACTTTTGTTTGTTTATTATCTTAGTTTGGAAACAGTGTGGGCGTGTCACGAGTGGGCGTGCCTCCAATGAAAGCTGTAGCCCTGCCCCCTCCATATAAGCTAGTGATTCAGATTTTTCTTATTTATGATTTTATGCATGACTTCATTTTTCATAGAATGAATAAGTAATGCTGGTTTTTTTTTTTTTCTTTCTGAAAATCAGACTAATTAGTGGAAACTGAGTCAAGCTCTCTGTAACATCTCTTGCACCATTATGAAACAATGAAATGAACAGAAGACTTAGGATATATATGTTTTTTCTTGTGTGATCCAGAATCTGGAAGCACTACTGCAGAGGAGAGAGATGCTGAGTGAAGGAGTTGAAGAAAGAGGAACTGTACTGTTGGCCATCCTACTCATGTGCGCTCTGGCTGGGAATGTTCTGGATGTGACGTGGGACTCTGCTCCAAGTGCTTTTCAACCTTCCACAGAAGACCAAGGCCCTAACTTTGTTCTGTGTCTTCAAGGACATATTCTTCTTGTTTTTTTCTCCCAAGTTTCAAGTGTTTTGACATTCAAGCAGGAAACTGTGTGTTCAAACAAACAATGTGGCTGACGTTTTGGATTACCTTTTCACCAGTGTGTTCTGGATTACACTGTGAAGAATATCTTCAGCTGCCATCAGGGTACTGTCTTGTAATTATTTTTTTTCAGATTCCTCATTATCTCTAGTTTACAAAAACATATTTTTTACCTATCTAGCTTCAAGACAAGCCTGTACAAACCCCATTTCCTTATATAGTGAAATTCGATTGTCCGGATGCTGAATTATAGGTACATCATTTGAGGCACAATTCATTATATACATAGCTCAAGTCAAGAGAATTATCAGCTTTCCCATGTTTCCAGCACATATTTGTCTTCATTTTATCTCAAGTCTGAAGTGTTTAGGTAGTAGTACAGAAGAAAAAAACTGTGTCTCTCCTAACATTTGACTTACTTTTCAAATAACTTTTTCAGAAATTTTGCCTGCTTATATTTTGAGGTCAGTCTCCAAGTAGGTACAACCCACAGTATTTTTCAGTTATTTCACTAGATTCTACAACATCTCTAGTTTCTAAAAATGTATAGGTTTGCATATCTAGTGCAAATAATATGTATGCAGAAGCCAAATTCTCAAGTGTGGTGTGTGACGAGTTTCCCGTCCTAGATTTTAACTACATTTTCTTAAAGCATAAATTGTTTTACAGAGCACCGTAAGGGTTAATATTGATCTGATGGTCAAAACATGTGCCATTATCTTTTATTACCTGCAGTCAAATGATAAATCTAGTGATGGCCCATAGGCGCTAGTTTCAACTGGTGCTGGAGTTTCACTAACTGAAAAATTGCACGTCCCTGTGGAGTGTGATGTTGTAGTAGATTGCTGAATTTAACAGCATGTGCTTCTCTGGAACATTTATAACATTGGGCTTATCTGCTGTCAGTGTTAATTCTGGAATTACTCTAGTAACACTGTCAGTTGTCATTTAACACACACACACACACACACACACACACACACACACACACACACACACATGCCACGCACGCACGCACACACGCACGACATAACCTGAGAATCGTCGGATTTCTGCTTTGATAAATCTTGTTCCTTTTTCTTCATTTCATCCTCCCAGTTGCCGAGATCGGAGAGAAAATCTTGTAAATCCTGCTGATTCTGTCTTAACTGACGCTGAAGACCGATCATTTTGTCCTCGTGAGATGAAACTGCCATTGCGAATTTGTTTGAAAAACCTTTAGATATCAAAGACAAGATTTATAAATCTGACTGTTGCTAAGGAAAGTTCTAGCATAACACAATGACCGCATTTCTTATGGGAGCAGACATATTTGAGCGAGTCTTGTTCCGTTTCCTCTTTTAGGAATTTCATCTTTAGACCGATACGGCACCAATAGAAGAAAAAAAAAACCACCTCTCTCTCTCTCTCTCTCTCTCTCTCTCTCTCTGGATTGTGTCTGTCACCCTCCCACTCTTTGTGTTCATTCTTGCCTCAGATCTTAATCTTTCTGCGCGGTGGGAAAGTAGTAGTAGTAGTAATAGGGACGGCGTTTGGTTACACCTAGATCGCGAGCCGCCCAGAGAAACGTGGACAAACGAGTCACAAAACAAACCACAACGCGTTTCGACCTCTTAGGTCTTCTTCAGGTCCAACAAACATGAAACAAATAACGAAAATGCACTTAGCTTTGATCGCTTCTGTGTTCAGCGCAAGAAAGAAGGCGTTGAAATTCAACGCCTTCTTTCTTGCGCTGAACACAGAAGCGATCAAAGCTAAGTGCATTTTCGTTATTTGTTTCATGTTTGTTGGACCTGAAGAAGACCTAAGAGGTCGAAACGCGTTGTGGTTTGTCTTGTGACTCGTTTGTCCACGTTTCTCTGGGCAGTTCGCTGACATTTATTTAAGATTTGTTTAGATTTCCGCCTGCAGTCGTTTCACTTTGAAACTAGATCGCGAGGTCTAATATTTGTCCCCTCATGGTTTGGTATTGGTAATTTTTATCTAGATCGGTTGTACTAATGGGGTTTCAACTCATCAAAGCCATAAAATAGTTCTTCTAGCTTGGGCAGTTTGTAGATCAGGTTCTTGAACTTATTCAAAGATTTTGCAAATTTAACTGATGAAGGTAGTGCATTCCAGGGGTTAAAAACTCTGAAGAGAAAATGAGCATTTGCGCTTGTTAGTTCTGGCATGCATTACAAAGAGTTTTCCTGCAGAGTTTCTAGTAACATTCACATTGGCATAGAAAAAAAAAAAGAGTGCAAATCAACATCACCATATCTGTGGAAGGGCTTGAGAATCAGAAGACAAAATGAAATTCTTCATTGAGAGAATAATAATTGATGCACACTGGTGTGCTTTGTACTGTTTCTCACATGCACACACAGAGATGAGTGTGTGTGCGTGCGCGCACACACACACACACACACACACACACACAGAGGAGGTGTGCGCGCAAGTGTACATGCGTTTCAATGTCGGTTTCATCAAAGAGTGTGTTACTGCATGCGGACTAGTTCGTATACGTTGCACTACATCTGCTTAGTTTCGAGATCACACTTTGCTGATTTAAAGCTGATGGATAAATGAATTAATGACTGCAATGAGAGAATTGAAGAAGAGGGTCTCATGGCTACGACTTAGCAGATTCCTGACCTACGCATTAGCCCAACACGCTGGTTAGACCTGTGGTATGTACTTGGCATTGGCTGTGCCATTATTATCATTGTTATGTGTGTGTGGTGAGTGTACATGTGTGTGTATGTCTGAGTGTGTGAGCACAGGTCCATATGGTGTATGTGTGTCTGCGTGCCTGCATGCTCCTGCATGCACACATCTGCACATATATGTGTATGTTTGTATGTGTGAGTGCCTGTGTATATGGGTGTATACACATGTGTGCTTGCATGTGCGCATGCACACACCCAAATGTGTGTGTGTGTGTGTGCATGTATGTGCAAACGTGTGTGTGTGTGTGTGTGTGTGTGTGTGTGTGTGTGTGTGTATGTACGCCTGCACACATGTGCATGTGTGTGTGTGCATAAGTGCAAGTGCACATGTGCGCCTGTGTGTGTGTGTGTGTGTGTGTGTGTGAGCACACCTTTATTTGTGGGAAACAAACATTCAGATGATGACATTGTAATAAGAACAATAACAAGAACAACACCAGCAGCCACACACACACACACACACACCAATGCATACACTCTCACATCTATGGACTCTCTGTGTTAAACACTACATCGATGCACACCGACCAGCACATTCACATCTACAGTATACACCAGGGTCCCTGACAGAATCAAAGTCTGATCTCAGTTGTGTTTTTGGTCGTTTGTGCCTGTCATTGGAGAGGCCCAGTATGAGTCTGCCCCAGTCTCTAGGAGTCTTCACAGTGTTGGCCTTGAGAGCACTCCAATATGCATTTGGTGGTAATGTTTCTTGCTCTTACTTTAAGTCTGGATGTGCAGCCACTTCCTCTCTTGATGTTCAGATCTGAAAGATGATCTATGGTATAGTGGCTTTGCTCTTGTTTGTTTAGGTGATTCTTTAGAACCTTATCATGTCACATCAACCAAGCTGTAATCCAGTTCTTATTGTTGCCTTGCCTTCCAGTGCGTCTGCTCTCTCAGTCCCTTTAACACTTGCATGTCCAGGGCAGTACATCCGGAGTCTCTCCAATGGAAGGTTGCATATTACTTTATGCCAAGCTGGGCTTCCCGTTCCAGTCTCCACTTTTTGAAGCTGGTTAGTGGTCAGTCAGTATCATGGCTTGTTGACTCATACACTGGTCTGTGGATGAGAGCCAGTGTAGTGCTTGTGTCACTGCTTCTACTTCTATTGTTGGATTTGAAGTTGTTTTGACTGTATGCACCATTGTCTTCTGGGCATTTGGCCATTTTGCTTAACCATATATCCCCAGCCTGATTTACCTTTGGTGACAGAACCGTCAGTGTATATTACAATATCATCTTTTGTACCAAGGTTTTCTACCTGCATCTGAATTTAAGCATTAGTTTTGCCTTCTGGCCATTCACGACAGTGTCTTCCAAGTTCTGGAGCAATGGCAATTTGGTAGAGGTGTTTGAAGTGGTCTGGATACTTTTCCTATTGCTTCATTTCTCTGACTTCAACTAACTGGCACACAGCTGTATTTTGTCTTCTGTCTTTCCCGCTTGGTATTTTCCACATCCTAGGCAAGTGCCTTTTGTTTCCATGACTGTCGCATTAAGTGGGTTTTTGGGATTTTCAAGTGCTCTGAAATATGCCTTCACCTGTTCTAGCTTGTGTCTTGCCTGCATTGAAAAAAGGTCAAGCAGGTATCGCATAGTTTCAACTGGCATATTCATCCTGGTTCCCAAGATCAGTCTCATTGCTTCATTTTGAATTCTTTCCAATCTGAAAAGATTGCACTTGAATAGCGTTGTATGCCCTAATCCATAATCAATCACACTGAGTACAACTGTGTGATACAGTCAATAGAGATGGTACTGTTCAATGCCTGTAGCTGTCATTGCTTTCACCACAGACAGGCCCTTTTTGCTTTTCAGAGCAATATTCTCAACATGCTTTCTACAGATCAACATCCTGTCAAAGTCTATACCCAAATAGCGTTAGGTCGTCATTTGCCTCGATCGGTATTCCATTGAAGGAAACTGGTGAGGACAACTTTCCTGATGTCTTGTTGTTGAAAATGGCGACTAATGTTTGGGCTTTTGTAGGGTTGATGGGATAATCCATTTTATTGACACCACTGAGCAATGTTGTTCAACTGCTGCTGACCTGGTTTTCCTTCTTTCTTGAGCATTGTTTGATGTTTTGTAGATCAGATCGTCATCTGTTTGTGTCACCACATAAGCATTTCCGTTTGTGTTGAGGTCTGCAAGGCCTTTATTGTAAACATTGTATAAAAAAAGGGAGAGGAGAACTTTGTGGTAATCGTATAGTATTTACGAGGCTCAGATCTCCAGTCTCCAAATAATAAGATGACAGTTCACTTCATTATATGAGTGTCCTGCTGACTCCACAGTCAAGGAGTAGTCCATGAGAAGTGAGAACTGGACTTTATTGTATGCGTCTTCTAGGCCTATTGCAACTGCAAGTTTTCTTTCCTTTCTATGTAATCCTTCATATACTTCTAGGCAAAAGCGGTCACATTTTTCCATGTACTTTTATTTGTTCTGTATCCTCCTTGATTGGGTGGGAAGGTTTGTTGACTTTCAAGGTCTGTCCCATAACTGATTCGTGTTAGCATTCAAAGATACCTAGCAATTAAAACAATGGTCTCCACAAAAGACTATGACTGCAAAAATGAGGTTAAAAAAGAAAGGCCATGCATAGTCACAAAATTACCAAAGAAACAAAACAATGAAATAAGTGGCAGTCCATCAAGGAGAAATGCTGAAAAAGGCACCGGCGTTTATGTCAGCATCACACCTTTAGCAATGTTATGGCAGGTTTCAGTGATACTTAAAGAAAGTTTTGTCAGTCTAAGATCTAAGCATGTAGTTTCTTAACTAGGTTAATTGTATATAGACAAAAACTTTGACAAGCATTGAAGTACAGGGGGGTTGGTTTAGTAACCAAGTGCTTCAGCACTATGCATGCAGATTTGTGTTGTAGAATGCAGTTTTTTTTTTTCCATTTTCTTTAAGGACAAGCTTTTTGAAATAGTGTTGCACACGGCCATTTCTTTTTACCCCAACTACATATGGGTGTAAGAACATGTTTTCAATTTCTTCTACAATATGCTCGCAGATTTGTACTGAAGAAGGAAAATTTTGTCACCATGAACATATGTGGTTGTTTGGAGAAGTATTCAATTTCTTCAACAATATTCTTGTAGGTATATGTTGTAACAGGATATGTTGTTCTTGTCATTTTAAAAAAGTGAGTGTTTGGATAAGTGTTCAAGTCAATTCATTGTGTAATGTGCTTATAGATTTGTGCTGAAGGAGGAAACTTTTTGCAACTACATAGCAGTATTGGCATTTCTTTGTGGATAGATTTCAAGTTCGAAGCAGAGCTTTGTCATCCCTATCTTGATCGAACCTTTTGGTTCTTTAATTCACTCATCAGTTTGCCTTAAGGTACAGTGCAAATTGTACTGCCATGAAGGGGAATTATGAAATCATTATAAAACAAAAACAAACAAACAAAAACCCACTATCTTTCATGGCAACTGGAACAAGTGACACAGAGGGATTTGGACATGACAAAATAACTGCTTGGGTTCAAGATTTTTTTTTCTTTTTTTTTATGCACATCCTGGCCGACTGTGAACATTCATGTGTGTGCAATGTTATACCATCTGCTATTTTCAGCCCTACTCTGATTAACTTTTTTTTTTTTTTTTGCTTACTGATTATGCCATCTGCTATTTTCAGCCACTTTTTTTTTTCTTTGACTGACTGATTTTTTTTTTCACTAGTTCACTAGATCATATCAATCGACCAATACAGAATAAAAAAGATCTTCAGCAGAACATGAACATTAAAACACAAAACAAAATTCAAACACACACACACACACTGAAACTTGTTTAAAACCTTTTTTAACTTTGTTCCTTATTTTCCTGTAAATGTATGCTTGTTTTTTCTCTTGCTTCTTTGAGTTCTGGTACTGTTCAATTAAATCAGTAAAGGACACAGTGTATACAGCTTTGATGCAGGGACCGATGGTGTATAAAGAAGAAAAAATAACTAATAAGTAAGAATAAAAAGAGAGAGAGAGAGAAAGAGTGAGAGAGAGAGAGAGAGAGAGTGTGTGTGTGTGTGTGTGTGTGTGTGTGTGTGTGTGTGTGTGTGCACGCATGCATGTGTGTAAGAGAAAGAGAGAGCAACATATATATACATACATGTACACAAGCATACACACATACAGAGAGAGAGAGAGAGAGAGAGAGAGAGAGAGAGAGACAGACAGACAGACAGATGAGACAGATGAGACAGAGAGAGAGATCCAGCACAAAGAGTTTTTTTTCTTTTTTAATGTAGATGTCTCATGTTCAAATAAGTACATAATATATATTTTTTAAAAAAAATAAGATTCTTTCATTCCTACACATAGGCATACACCAAAACACAGTTCATTTGGTTTCATACTTTCATACATTTTCAGATTTTCATCTTGAACAATGACTTACAATGGAATAATAGAGGAACAAAAAGGAGGGGAATCCAGAGGACCACAAAAGCTTTGAAAAAGACACTGAGACATAAAGTTACAGCATGACAGAAAAAAAACAGCCCTTGAGAGAGAGAGAGAGAGAGAGAGACAGACAGACAGACAGAGAGAGAGAGACAGACAGAGAGAGAGAGACAGAGACAGAGAGACTGAGACAATGCAGAGAGGGAAGAGCAGTGGGTAGAGGATGACAAAGCAAAACCTAGTGCCCACAAAGAACTGTTCTGGTGTCTGCCAACCCTGAAGCTTTCACTGCAGAACGCCAAGCAGACATGATGACAGATGTCTGGATCCTGAAGGATCCATCAACGATTATGACAAATCTCATCTGACCATGTCAGACTTTCACTCCCTCCTCACAGCGATCAGAATAGAGGATGTGAGGAAGTGCAATCAGCTAGCACCCCCCCCCCCTCCCCCCTTACAACCTCCCCCTCTACCTACTCACATCTTCCTTCCCGGGAACAGCTGCTCAAGATTGCTCAACCTGGTGCACCATGACGAATACAGAGAGACAGACTTGAGACAAGGCGAGCGGAGGCACAAGAGCAAAAAGGTCAAATTCGCAAAAAAACAGAGCAAGCACGATCTCTCAGCCTGGCTCCCCTCCAAATCTGCCCTGTCCACACTGCCACAGACTGTTCAATGTTTGGATGTATGGGAAAGCTTGGAACCTTTTGGGGGGGGGGAGGGGGGGGATGCTTCCTTGTTTGTTCTGTGTGCTCTGTGCTGTCATGTCTGCTAGGTGACTTGGTGTCGAAAGCAGCATTCATTTGGAGTTGAAGCAAGAGTTACCCTACTTGTTTCTTATTTACATTGCTGAGTAGCTGACTGTTGGGCCAGTTGTCCCTCACTGTTCAGCTTGTCCACGGCTCCACTGGTCAGCAGTATGCGGACAGTGCACGTGTGCTTGCATCGCTGGCTATGTTCAGGGCTGGAAGGAGACAAAACATAGGAAAGGTGGACATGAGCTTCACGGCATAAAATCTGGTGCATTCATGCACAGGCGTACATATATCTGAAAACAATCTGAGATACTTTCATTTTGTTTCATCACTACCTAAAACAGATGGCACAGGGTGTCACCAACATAAGGAAACAATTCCTGTCCTAAAAAAAAAAAAAAAAAAAAAAAAAAAAAAAATATATATATATATACACACACACACACACACACACACACACACACACACACACACACACACATGACATAATCATCAACAAATTATATTCAATTAAATTCATAAAAGATAATTAATCTATCAACTTTCTTCAGGCAAGTAAAACTAGGCCTTGTTGAGAGCACAAGACATCACCTCGAATACTTCACTCAGTCTTCACTTCACCCAGTCTTCACTTTCACCCAATCTTATATTCGCCCAATCTTCACTTCATCCAGTCTTCACTTCACACACAGTCTTCACTTCACACAGTCTTCACTTCACTTCACGAAGTCTTCACTTCACTTCACCCAGTCTTTACTTCACTTCACTTCACCAAGTCTTCACTTCACCTCACACAATCTTTACTTCACCCAGTCTTCACTTCACGCAGTCTTTACTTCACCCAGTCTTCACTTCACTTCACACCCAGTCTTCACTCATCACTTCACTTCACCCAGTCTTCACTTCACTTCACCCAGTCTTCACTCATCACTTCACTTCACCCAGTCTTCACTTCACTTCACCCAGTCTTCACTTCACACAGTCTTTACTTCACCCAGTCTTCACTTCACCCACCCAGTCTTTACTTCACCAAGTCTTCACTTCACCCAGTCTTCACTTTACTTCACCAGTCTTCACTTCACGCAGTCTTTACTTCACTTCAGTCTTCACTTCACTTCACCAGTCTTTACTTCACCCTGTCTTCACTTCACGTAGTTCACTTCACCCAGTCACCCAGTCTTCACTTCACTTCACCCAGTCTTCATTAACTTCACTTCACCCAGTCTTCACTTCACTTCACTTCACCCAGTCTTCACTTCACTTCACCCAGTCTTCACTTCACTTCACCCAGTCTTCACTCTTCACTTCACTTCACCCAGTCTTCACTCTTCACTTCACTTCACCCAGTCTTCACTTCACACAGTCTTTACTTCACTTCAACCTTATCACGATGAACTTCACACTACAGCTGACCCTTGACAGTGACCACAACCTTATCAAACTTGACACTACAGCTGACCTTGACAGTGATCACAACCTTATCACGATGAACTTCACACACTACAGCTGACCTTGACAGTGACCACAAACTTATCACGATGAACTTCACACTACAGGTAACCTTGACAGTGACCACAACCTTATCACGATGAACTTCACACTACAGGTAACCTTGACAGTGACCACAAACTTATCACGATGAACTTCACACTACAGGTAACCTTGACAGTGACCACAAACTTATCACGATGAACTTCACACTACAGGTAACCTTGACAGTGACCACACAAACTTATCACGATGAACTTCACACTACAGGTAACCTTGACAGTGACCACACACTTATCACGATGAACTTCACACTACAGGTAACCTTGACAGTGACCACAAACTTATCACGATGAACTTCACACTACAGGTAACCTTGACAGTGACCACAAACTTATCACGATGAACTTCACACTACAGGGTAACCTTGACAGTGACCACAAACTTATCACGATGAACTTCACACTACAGGTAACCTTGACAGTGACCACAACCTTATCACGATGAACTTCACACTACAGGTAACCTTGACAGTGACCACAAACTTATCACGATGAACTTCACACTACACAGGTAACCTTGACAGTGACCACAAACTTATCGCAATGAACCTGACACTACAGCTGCAGACCTACACGAAAATGAAGAACAGCTGCCTTAACCTCTATCTCCACAAACTGAAAGATCCTGACATCGCAAAACACTTCCAAGTGGCCACAGGACAAACTGTCCTGCTACTGCTGCCACAAGACTGGAGAGCCTCACAATGTCAACCCAGTGATACCTGAAACAGCTACAGGAGTCCAAGGAATAAACAAATGAACCTCAGCCCCAGGGATCACCAGCTGTACTCTACATACACTTGACACGAGGAGGAGCATGAAACTGGTCCAGACAACTACCAAGAGCCTGAGGGGGAGAAATAGCAGTTAAACAAGAGGATGGATCAAGACATAAACAATGTAAAGAAAAGCTGGATCGCACTAATATGTGTAAGCACACTGACAAAAACATAAAGAACAGTGGCACAAAAAGGTTTGAAGATGATCAAAGCCTTGACCAGACAGAAGCAGAGTCAGAACCATTCAGGACAAAGGTGGTGACTGTCTCACACGGGGAGGAGACATCAGAAACGTGTGGACTGAGCATTACCCTGAACTCTGCAACAAACAGAGCAAAGAATATCCCAGAGTGTAGAGCATGACTTTCCACTGCTCTGTAAAGAATTTGCTGCTGCAGTGAAATCCCTGTGGAAAAGCTGCAGGCATCAGCAACATCCCTGCAGAACTCTTGAAAATGACAGAGAGGCAGTGACTGATATTCTAACTGCCATTTACAACAAAATCTGATGCATTGGTAAGTGGCCCATGCCACGGACTCATTCACCAATCATCATCATTCCCAAGGAGCAAAATTTCAAACAACACCTAGAATACCACACAATCCTTGGTAGCCCCAAAATGCTCAAAATAATTTGGAATAGACAACAATTGCAAACAGACACCATTACTGTTGAAGAATAAGCTGGATTTTTAAAAAAGGCCAGCAGTATCATTTAAAAGATCTTTCATCTGTATACTGTACCTGAAAACTATCTCCAATACCAGTTTCTATGCATCTTCATAGACATGGGGCCAAAGCTCATCAACACCATCCAGCAGCTGCACCCCACATGACATGTTCACTCTGGAGTACAGCTGCTGGATGGTGTTAGTAGCTTTTGCGCAATATTGAACTGCTTCACACTGTGGCGCATAACCCCTCTGGGAGACTGTCGACTCAAAGTCTATGAAGACGCATGGAACTGGCTTTGTTTGTTTTTGTTGCACTTATGGACCTTTCTTCTGTTTTGGTTTTAGAAAGTCTTTTACACAATTTCTGTGGTCTGAAATTTATCAGATTCCAGTTTTCTTTCTTTTTCATCTGTTTGTTGTGATCTGGTTACAAGCTCACTAATAAGACTGTACACACACAGTCCAGTATGGACACTGGCTGTCCACTTTATAATGTCTATGATCTGGTTACAAGCCCACTAATAAGACTGTTCACACACACTCAGTGTCCACTTTATAATGTCTATGATCTGGTTACAAGCCCACTAATAAGACTGTTCACACACACTCAGTGTCCACTTTATAATGTCTATGATCTGGTTACAAGCCCACTAATAAGACTGTTCACACACACTCAGTGTCCACTTTATAATGTCTATGATCTGGTTACAAGCCCACTAATAAGACTGTTCACACACAGTCAGTGTCCACTTTATAATGTCTATGATCTGGTTACAAGCCACTAATAAGACTGTACACACACAGTCCAGTATGGACACTGGCTGTCCACTTTATAATGTCTATGATCTGGTTACAAGCCCACTAATAAGACTGTTCACACAAACTCAGTGTCCACTTTATAACGTCTATGATCAGGTTACAAGCCCACTAATAAGACTGTTCACACACAGCCAGTGTCCACTTTATAACGTCTATGATCTGGTTACAAGCCCACTAATAAGACTGTACACACACAGTCTAGTATGGACACTGGCTGTCCACTTTATAATGTCTATGATCTGGTTACAAGCCCACTAATAAGACTGTTCACACACAGTCCAGTATGGACACTGGCTGTCCACTTTCTAATGTCTACTTGCCCATGCAGCATGTGGATTTTTATGTTGATTTTACTTAAGCAACATGACCACCATCCCCAGCACAGAACAGTCAGCTTTAGCAACTCTATCCTCAGTTTTGAAAATAAAATCAGCATTTCCTCCCAACACACACACACACACACACACACACACACACACACACACACACACTTTGAATGCATTATACCGTACAAAAAAAAAAGCAATTTGGCCAAATACACAGCAGAATGAAGCATCCACTATTGGCAGTGTATACATGCTAAACCATGCCCATTGATCACAAAAAAAAAGTACTACATTAAAGATTGTGTTGAAAAAAAAAACATACAAAAACATTCAATCACACATTCAGAGAGAAAACACCCACAAAGAAAGAAAAAAGACGAAATCACACAAACTCATATACACACTCATTCATTCATATTGTTCATAGCCTTGTCGCCCATGAAGGACCATATCTTGGCTGTCACCTGGCAAAGTGAACTACGAATATCGCTGCCCGGAATCACAAACTGCCATAAGTCTGAAAATCAAATTTTATAGGAGATGAAAAAAAACCCACCTGATTATTTATCCCCACAGGATATACTGCATGCTGAGTTACAGTACTAGTATTCTGACATAACATGTTCATTTTCAGGATAATATGATTGTGACTTAACTACATTATGCCCCTTGGCACGCTCTTAGAGTATACCAAAAATCTCAAAAATGCAAAAAAAAAATTGAGTTACGGCAGTTGTATTTCCAGGCAGCAATATAGTTACATTAAAGAAAAAAGAAGAAGGAAAAAAACAAGAAAACACACATACACAAATATTAAACATAGACACACCTGTTCTGCCCTTGCTGTCTGTGCGGTTCACATCAGCCCCTTTCTGTATTAACAATCTTATTACAGCATTTTGGCGTTCCTGAAACACACACACACACACACACACACACACACACACACACACACACACACACACAGAGTCCTGCTGTGATATAAGAAGAAAAAAAAAAAAAAAAAAAAAACTCCGCTGGAAAAGCAATCAAAATGATGCTAACCATAGTACCACAGCCAACAGACAAAAATCAGAAGCTGATGGGAAAAAGTCAAGTCATTCTTTCACTGAGCTAGTCAAAGTTCTGAATTCTGACTTTGTGGTTCATTTTCATGTAAGCCATAATAAAAATATTCATCATTTTTCAAGTTGCTCTGCAGAATAGTTCCCTCACTTTACCACAAACAATCAGTACCATCATTTGCAAGCCTGCGCGTTCTCGTCAAAGTCCGCAATATTGCCCTCATACCAGAATTTTTTGTTTGGTTGGTTTTGCTTTGAAGATGTGGAACAGGGAGGAATTCCTTCATACACACAACTGATTCCAACAAAATGATCCTTTTTTCCATGCTTAAAGAAAAAAATGACTTACTTATTTGTTAATGGAAGAAACAATCTGATATAATTCTGATGGTAGGATATATCAAGCAAATCCTAAATACACCATGGAAAAAAATACAAGTTCAGATGTTTAATGTTGAATAATAAATTCAAGCAGACTATGCCATACAAATACGCCTGGTCTACAATCATCAGCTTAATATTATTGGTATTATCATACAATATTCTTTAAAAAGAATACACACAACTGGTACACATGTAAACATACACACACTTACAGAATACTTACTTTTTAATGAAGCTGTGCAGTTTCATTAAAAATGCATGTTTTATCCAGTTAACAAACATGCCCTTAGACGTACTGCTCCTTCTAAAATTGTGACCGACTTCAGAAGAAATTTATATTTCTTTTAATATTAAAGTTAAATCTTTACCAGTGTAACTCTGGATAATCGCATAGGTCTTTTTGCTAATTAGTAAAACATGATTATGCACCTTGCATAAGATTAACATTCCATTGTCCGATCTTGCTAGTACAGTCTCCAAGATTCCGATAACATATCTGTATTTACAGTATAGGCAATCATTCTTTCTGTGGCAGGAAACACACAGACTTTTACTGTGGAAATCTGTCGTAAACAAAAGAGTATTCACTGAAAGGGGAGCAGCTGGCTTCTATTAACAAGAGCACAGAACACTTCTATGAGCCACAGCACAGAACACTTCTATGAGCCACAGCACACAACACTTCTATTAGCCACAGCACAGAACACTCACTTCTATGAGCCACAACACACAACACTTCTATGAGCCACAGCACAGAACACTTCTATGAGCCACAGCACAGAATACTTCTATTAGCCAGAGCACAGAAACTTCTATTAGCCAGAGCACAGAATACTTCTATGAGCCAGAGCATACAACACTTCTATGAGCCACAGCACACAACACTTCTATAAGTATAAGCCACAGCACACAACACTTCTATGAGCCAGAGCACACACAACACTTCTATGAGCCACAGCAAACAACACTTCTCTACAAGCCACAGCACACAACAGGGAAATTTCATCGTGCACTAGAACCACACACACTGCCGCCTGTGGCCGATATTTATTACAGGCTGACCTTGGCAGCCAGGTGTAGGGGGGTGATGCCAGACTCGGGCGTTGTGACATCAACAGGAACCTTGCAGGTGGACACCAGGAAGTCCACAGCGGTCAGCTGCCCCGCCTGTGCTGCATGATGCAGAGCCTGACGACCCAGGCTGTCCTGTCTGTTGACCTCTGCCTGCAGTCAGGTCAACGGTCAATGGGAACAAGTGATTGAGTGAGAATGTGTCAGTGTATGTGTGTGTGTGTGTGTGTGTGTGTGTGTGTGTGTGTGTGTGTGTGTGAGAGAGAGAGAGAGAGAGACAGACAGACAGACAGACAGACAGAGACAGAATGAGAGAGAGTGTATGTATGTGTGTGTGTGTGTGTGTGTGTGTGTGTGTGTGTGTGTGTGTGTGTGTGAGAGAGAGAGAGAGAGAGAGAGAGAGAGAGAGAGAGAGACAATGAGAATGCTTTACTGACAACAGTTAAACAACCCTTATGCAAGGGAGTGTATGCGCAATTTCCACTGAGTGTTGCCAAACTCTGCCAACAAATGAACAATAGAAATGTGAGTCAAAAAAGAAGCTGAACAATACTAATAACCAGAAAATGAAGAAAAAGACCATTCATCAAACAATATTCTCATCACAATAAACCACTTATTGCATAATGATTGACAAACACAGCCTACATAATATTATTAATTATTTTTCTCTCTAAATCGAAAAGCTTCTGCCACAAACATAGTAAATGAATTTACAATGTCTATATTTTCAGAGGACAAAATACCAACGAGGATTTGAGTTTGACCAAAAAAGGACTTAAAGGCAGAACAAACATTTCTAAATGTATCATACTTTGGGCATCTAAAATCGAAGAGTTCTTCGTCTTCAATTTCTTTTGAGCAGAATGGACACATCAAATCACTTTCTACGTACATGAACCATCTTTTCTTTGCTTTAAACCCCAGGCTTCTCATTCAAAACAGAGCAAACAATCTCTAAAATGCTTACAAGAAATTGTTGCGTGATAGTTCTCAGTTTGAAAAAGATCTTTAAATGAGTGATAACACTCATACTTGTCACTTTCTTCCAAAGACACAGAGAAAGAAAGACACAGAGAGAGAGAGAGAGAGAGTGTGTGTGTGTGAGTGAGAGAGAGACAGAGAATGAGAGAGAGGGAAAGAGAGGGAGGGAGGGCAAGCACTTCTGTGAGGATGTCTGTGAGTGTGTGTGTGTGTATGTGTGTGTGTGTGTGTGTGTGTGTGTGTGTGCACGCGTGTGTGTGTGTTTTGTGTGTGTGTGTGTGTGTGTGTGTGTGTGTGTGTGTGTTTACGCGTCTGTGTGTGTGTGTGCGTGTGTGTGTGCATGCGCGTCTGTGTGTGTGTGTGTGTGTGTGTGTGTGTGTGTGTGTGTGTGTGTGTATGTTTCTGATTGAGTGCATACAAATAACCATAACAATGATGAGATGGTGATGCTGGTGATCTACTTCTATACATGCAGCCCACTTCTTGTAAACTTGAGAGCTGACAGAAAGACACAGAACAAAAACCATCCACTCCACACAATCCTTTTTACAACATAATCATCAGCATTCCCTCCCTGTCTCACGCTCAGAGTCTGAGAGAATGAGAAACAAAGAGAAAGAGAAGGACAGGGAAAGCACTAAAGGAATGTGAGCATAAATATCATCGTGTGTACATACATAAATATCATTGTGGGTGAATAAATATGATTATTGTGAGAGCATAAATATTACTGTGTGTACATGAATATCATTATTGTGTGTACATACGCATGAGCACAGACACATGCGAGCTTCTGCGTGTTTCAGGAACAGAGAAAGGAGATGGGGGTAATGACAGGCAAAACGACACAGCCCCTGAACACTATTTTGTAATCACCGACGTCACTGAATTCTAAAGGACCTATGAAACAAAGTGTTGCCCAAATTCTACACAGATCTGTCTACACAAAACAAATGACCATAACACATTTGTCAAATCATGGCAGCCATTTTGGCACACCTCTAAAACATCAAGAGATGTAATATATCCTACCCTCCACTGGAGAACCACAATAACAAAGAAAAACAAGGAAAAAGAACGAATTAAAATAAAATAACAAAAAACCCCAACAGATCAACAACAAAAAAAAAAAAAACCACTTAAAAAAAAACCCTCATTTCAAAAAACAAATACAGCTACCCACCAGTACCAAACTCTATGACAGAAAGCACGACATCATGCAGAGCCATCCACCCAGAACTTCACAATCTTTCAGCTACCTTGTGGGTGGAGATGAGCAACTCAGCAACATCCACAAAACCAGCTCGCAAAGCATCCATGAGAGGAGTGACTCCACAACTGTCACAAGCATCTGGGCTGTAGTCACAGCGATCCAACAGGAACCTGACCGTGTCCACACGCCGTGGAGCGCTGCGGAAGAACCACTGGGATGAGTCGCTTACTTTGCTCTTTCACAAAAAAGGGAAACATGCAGAAGTTAAAAATTACATCTGATGGAAAGCTTACAGATGAAACAATTCATTCATTGACACACATGATTAGAGGATACAGGAGCACACAGTAAGCATGTACATGTGCGCATGCACACACGCACACACACCCACATATAAACATACACATACACACACACACACATGCGCACGCGCGCGCACACACACACACACACACACACACACACACACACACACACACACACACACACATGTACACTTCTGAACTTTCTGGGTGCAGAATAACATACTATCAAATGGGAGAAAGATGAAAGAATAAATTCAATTTTAAAGAACTTAATTATTGTACAAAACCTTTTCCATTAGAAGTATTATCTTCTGTTTCATGGACATCTGCACACCCAGATGTTCATTACATGCGGTAGAAAAGCAAGCATGCTGAAAATGTGTGGGTAGAGAATATAGAGAGAGTGATGGGGGGGGGGGAGGGAGGGAGGGAGGGAGAGAGAGAGAGAGAGAGAGAGAGAGAGCGAGAGAGAGAGAGAAACGGATGGATAAACTCAGAATGTGTGTGTGTGTGTGTGTTAGTGTACGTGTGTGTGTGTGTGTGTGTGTGTGTGTGTGTGTGTGTGTGTGTGTGTGTGTGTGTGTGTGCAAGCGCGCGTATGTGTGTGTGTGTGTGCGCGTGTGCATGCGTATTGTGTGATATGCATATGTGCGTGTGTGTGTGCATGTTCCTGTGTTTGAAATATGCACATGTGTGATTGTGTGTGCATGCATGTGTGTGCATGTGTGTGTGTGTGTGCATAGTATGCAGTGTAGAACAGAGGAGGGAAGTAGGGGCCAAGAAAGAGGGATGTGGGGGATCAGGGTGTTGGGGCATGGCAGGCAGGGTGGTGGCGAAGGAGGAGAATTAGAAGAAAAGTGACATGAGCGATGAAACAGTCTGTCTGTCAGCTGTCCATACCACATGTCACTGGCTGACCTGCTGTGTGTAATAACGTTCACTGTAAGCTGTCCATACATGTCACTGGCTGACCTGCTGTGTGTAATAACGTTCACTGTAAGCTGTCCATACATGTCACTGGCTAACCTGCTGTGTGTAATAACGTTCACTGTAAGCTGTCCATACAACATGTCACAGGCTTACCTGTTGTGTGTAATGGCGTTCACTGTAAGCTGTCCATACATGTCACTGGCTGACCTGCTGTGTGTAATAACGTTCACTGTAAGCTGTCCATACATGTCACTGGCTTACCTGCTGTGTGTAATGGCGTTCACTGTAAGCTGTCCATACATGTCACTGGCTTACCTGCTGTGTGTAATGGCGTTCACTGTAAGCTATGCATACAACATGTCACTGGCTTACCTGCTGTGTGTAATGGTGTTCACTGTAAGCTGTCTATACATGTCACTGGCTTACCTGCTGTGTGTAATGGCGTTCACTGTAAGCTGTCCATACATGTCACTGGCTTACCTGCTGTGTAATGG
The DNA here is from genome assembly GCA_016801955.1 of Conus betulinus. NCBI lineage: Eukaryota > Metazoa > Mollusca > Gastropoda > Neogastropoda > Conidae > Conus > Conus betulinus. The sequence goes on from JADBJO010002554.1 coordinate 295,106, forward strand.
CATTCACTGTAAGCTGTCCATACAACATGTCACTGGCTTACCTGCTGTGTAATGGCATTCACTGTAAGCTGTCCACACAACATGTCACTGGCTTACCTGCTGTGTGTAATGGCGTTCACTGTAAGCTATGCATACAACATGTCACTGGCTTACCTGCTGTGTATGGCGTTCACTGTAAGCTGTCCATACAACATGTCACTGGCTTATCTGCTGTGTAATGGCATTCACTGTAAGCTGTCCACACAACATGTCACTGGCTTACCTGCTGTGTGTAATGGCGTTCACTGTAAGCTATGCATACAACATGTCACTGGCTTACCTGCTGTGTAATGGCGTTCACTGTAAGCTGTCAATACAACATGTCACTGACTTACCTGCTGTGTGTAGCGGTGTTCACTGTAAGCTGTCATTACAACATGTCACTGGCTTACCTGCTGTGTGTAATGGCGTTTACTGTAAGCTATGCATACAACCTGTCACTGGCTTACCTGCTGTGTAATGGCGTTCACTGTAAGCTGTCAATACAACATGTCACTGACTTACCTGCTGTGTGTAGCGGTGTTCACTGTAAGCTGTCATTACAACATGTCACTGGCTTACCTGCTGTGTAATGGCGTTCACTGTAAGCTGTCCATACAACATGTCACTGGCTTACCTGCTGTGTAATGGCGTTTACTGTAAGCTGTCAATACAACATGTCACTGGCTTACCTGCTGTGTGTAATGGTGTTCACTGTAAGCTGTCCATACAATATGTCACTGGCTTACCTGCTGTGTGTAATGGCGTTTTACTGTAAGCTGTCAATACAACATGTCACTGACTTACCTGCTGTGTGTAGTGGTGTTTACTGTAAGCTGTCATTACAACATGTCACTGGCTTACCTGCTGTGTGTAGTGGTGTTCACTGTAAGCTGTCAATACAACATGTCACTGGCTTACCTGCTGAGTGTAATGGTGTTTATTGTAAGCTGTCAATACATGTCACTGGCTTACCTGCTGTGTGTAATGGCGTTCACTGTAAGCTATGCATACAACATGTCACTGGCTCACCTGCTGTGTGTAATGGCGTTCACTGTAAGCTGTCTATACATGTCACTGGCTTACCTGCTGTGTAATGGCGTTCACTGTAAGCTGTGCATGCAACATGTCACTGGCTTACCTGCTGTGTAATGGCGTTCACTGTCAGCTGTCAAGACATGTCACTGGCTTACCTGCTGTGTAATGGCGTTCACTGTAAGCTGTCCATACAACATGTCACTGGCTTACCTGCTGTGTAATGGCGTTCCCTGTCAGCTGTCAAGACATGTCACTGGCTTACCTGCTGTGTAATGGCGTTCACTGTAAGCTGTCCATACAACATGTCACTGGCTTACCTGCTGTGTGTAATGGCGTTCGACCATTATGACTGACGGTATTCCAAGTGCTGGGTTCTGGGCCAGGAGTTTCTGTAGAATTTCCACATGTCCTTCTCTGAAACACTTTTTTTTTTTTTTTTTCATGTTTGATGATCTGCTGCTTTTTATTGTTCTTTAAATGCTGAAGAAAGAGCAATTCATGAGTTGTTATGTTTAAGTACGTTCATTGCTAAAAATACACATGTGGGCAAACATCTACATTATAGGCAAGTCTATGAGCACACATCTGTACACATTACAACAAATAGATGTATGAGCAAACATCTGTACACATTACAACATGTCTATGAGCCAACATCTGTACACATTACATGTCTATGAGCCAACATCTGTACACATTACAGGCATGTCTATGAGTACACATCTGTACACATTACAACATGTCTAAGAACAAACATCTGTACACACTACAGCCAAATCTGGTGCTGGAATAGCTCAATGGGGCCGGAACAGCTCAGTTGGTAGAGTGCTAGACTTGTAATCTTGGTAATCCTGGGGTTGCGGGTTCGAATCTTCGCCAGGCCGTTTCAGTACATGGGGATTTTTTCCCTCAGAGTCAACGTTTGGTTCTGATCCCATTTCCCACAGAAGTTCCATGTGTAAATGCACACATGTAAGATCCCATCACCAACTTTTGGAAGAGAAGACCAGTTTGGCACTGATATGGACGACATGTTACACACAGCATGCACCCTGTGTGAGAAACTGAAAGAATGAAGGAAGTAAGAAAATTGAGTGAACGATACTGACTGGATGACTTGCACCCTGTATGAGAAATTGAAAGAATGAAGGAAGTAAGGAAATTGAGTGAACGATATTGACTGGATGACATGGGAAATGACTGAATGAAACGGTGGCAGGCAGCTCTTCAGTCGGCACTACCCAGGTAGGCAGACTGGGTAGTGCCTGAACACGAGAGTGTGGATTGTCAGCACCTAGAACCTTTGGCAAAGCGCTTTGAAAATGATTTATTATTATCATTATTATTATTATCATTATTATTATTATTATTATGTCTATGAGCACACATCTGTGCACATTATGGGCACGTTCTCCATACCTGGAAGCAATGTGGAAAGAGTTCCAAGCATCTTTGTTGAGCAGAGCGGGATCAGCGCCATGTTTCAGCAACACAGAGATCACCGGCAGCTGACACTTCGTGCAAGCCAGC
>JADBJO010002554.1:302691-322691 GCA_016801955.1 Conus betulinus
TGAAATGTGTGTGTGGAGAGGAAAGGAGTTCGGAAAGAGAAGAGAGGGGAACGATTTTTGGATTTTTTTTTCTTTCACTGAAGTTTATGTTATTACTTCAGATGGAAGACATTTCACAAGTTGTCCTTGGGGAAAAAGAATTTTCTGTTGGAAGATCTATTTGGACTGATTAAAATTTAAAAATTAATAAAACTCCACATATACATATGAGAACCGTTCTGCACTCATGTCGTTTAAATTCAGTTTAAATACGATTTATATTAACAGTACTGAAACTGCCTTGAAACATACCAAATTATGTAACCCAATTATTGATGACAATGTCAAGTTTATGCCACTACTTTTCTGCGCATCCAGGAAAGTTCTTCTGCTATATCCTCCCAACATTACCTGGGAAACTAAGGATACCCTAACTCTTATCCAAACCCTAATCCATATCTAGCATAAACCCTAATTATGCTCTATTTGGTCCTTGCCCTATAACGAAGCCCTGATCAACGCACTAGCAATTTACAGTTTTTACTTGTAGGGAGTATGCACACCTGCACACTATTATTGCATGAAAAAGTTATGACTGAAATCTTGTTGTTAGAATAGATGTATCATGTAAAAGATACACAACGTGGAGATGAAGATGCAATTAGTAAACCTTGTCATTTGCCTGAGTAATTCAATGCATTTTAGGCCTGCATCACACTGTAAAAAGAAAGTAGATTGGGAAGCCATGGGGAAAGTTTTAGGTTTACCAGTCCGCTCGTTTCAGACAGTTCACTTGTACCCCGTTCTTCAGAAGAAATTCCACACAATCCAGCCTGACCATACTGCGCTGCTTCGTGCAACGGTTTCTTTCTCTTCGTAGTCTGGCGATCTCAAGATCTGTCTCGTCACACAAATGAAACTGTTCTAAAAGATCTCGTCTTCCGAAACGACAGACCAAATGCAAAACACTGTCACCGGTCTTTTTATGAAAACACGCAGACATCTTGAAAGGTTTTGGTCTTGAGAAACCAGGCAACGTCAAAATGCTGCCACAGAATGAGGTCAGTTTGTGAAAGTCCATCCAGTTTGTCACAGACCTAGACCTCCAGGAGCGGTCTAAACCGTCTTTTATTTTGGCTGGGTTGACGATTGAACTTACTGGGGAGTGATGGGCCTTGGTTATCACACATGAGAGTGGTTCGATTNGGCTCAGATCTCCAGTCTCCAAATAATAAGATGGGACAGTTCACTTCATTATATGAGTGTCCTGCTGACTCCACAGTCAAGGAGTAGTTCCATGAGAAGTGAGAACTGGGACTTTATTGTATGCGTCTTCTAGGCCTATTGCAACTGCAAGTTTTCTTTCCCTTTCTATGTAATCCTTCATATACTTCTAGGCAAAAGCGGTCACATTTTTCCATGTACTTTTATTTGTTCTGTATCCTCCTTGATTGGGTGGGAAGGTTTGTTGACTTTCAAGGTCTGTCCCTAACTGATTCGTGTTAGCATTCAAAGATACCTAGCAATTAAAACAATGGTCTCCACAAAAGACTATGACTGCAAAAATGAGGTTAAAAAAGAAAGGCCATGCATAGTCACAAAATTACCAAGAAACAAAACAAATGAAATAAGTGGCAGTCCATCAAGGAGAAATGCTGAAAAAGGCACCGGCGTTTATGTCAGCATCACACATTTAGCAATGTTATGGCAGGTTTCAGTGATACTTAAAGAAAGTTTTGTCAGTCTAAGATCTAAGCATGTAGTTTCTTAACTAGGTTAATTTGTATATAGACAAAAACTTTGACAAGCATTGAAGTACAGGGGGGTTGGTTTAGTAACCAAGTGCTTCAGCACTATGCATGCAGATTTGTTGTAGAATGCAGGTTTTTTTTTTCCATTTTCTTTATGGACAAGCTTTTGAAATAGTGTTGCACACGGCCATTTCTTTTTACCCCAACTACATATGGGTGTAAGAACATGTTTTCAATTTCTTCTACAATATGCTCGCAGATTTGTACTGAAGAAGGAAAATTTTTGTCACCATGAACATATGTGGTTGTTTGGAGAAGTATTCAATTTCTTCAACAATATTCTTGTAGGTATATGTTGTAACAGGATATGTTGTTCTTGTCATTTTAAACGTGAGTGTTTGGATAAGTGTTCAAGTCAATTCATTGTGTAATGTGCTTATAGATTTGTGAAGGAGGAGGAAAACTTTTTGCAAACTACATAGCAGTATTGGCATTTCTTTGTGGATAGATTTCAAGTTCGAAGCAGAGCTTTGTCATCCTATCTTGATCGAAGTTTTTGGGTTCTTTAATTCACTCATCAGTTTGCCTTAAGGTACAGTGCAAATTGTACTGCCATGAAGGGGAATTATGAAATCATTAATAAAACAAAACAAACAACAACAAACAAAACCCACTATCTTTCATGGCAACTGGAACAAGTGACACAGAGGGATTTGGACATGACAAAATAACTGCTTGGGTACAAGATTTTTTTTCTCTTTTTTTTATGCACATCCTGGCCGACTGTGAACATTCATGTGTGTGCAATGTTATACCATCTGCTATTTTCAGCCACTATTACTTGTTGCTTACTGATTGACTGATTTTTTTTTCTTAATTTGTTCACTAGCTCATATCAATCGACCAATACAGAATAAAAAAGATCTTCAGCAGAACATGAACATTAAAACACAAACAAAATTCAAACACACACACACACACACTGAAACTTGTTTAAAACCTTTTTTAACTTTGTTCCTTATTTTCCTGTAAATGTATGCTTGTTTTTTTCTCTTGCTTCTTTGAGTTCTGGTACTGTTCAATTAAATCAGTAAAGGACACAGTGTATACAGCTTTGATGCAGGGACCGATGGTGTATAAAGAAGAAAAAATAACTAATAAGTAAGAATAAAAAGAGAGAGAGAGAGAGAAAGAGAGTGAGAGAGAGAGAGAGAGTGTGTGTGTGTGTGTGTGTGTGTGTGTGTGTGTGTGTGTGTGCACGCATGCATGTGTGTAAGAGAAAGAGAGAGCAACATATATATACATACATGTACACAAGCATACACACATACAGAGAGAGAGAGAGAGAGAGAGAGAGAGTGAGAGAGAGACAGACAGACAGACAGATGAGACAGATGAGACAGAGAGAGAGTTCCAGCACAAAGAGTTTTTTTTCTTTTTTAATGTAGATGTCTCATGTTCAAATAAGTACAAATATATGTTTTAAAAAAAAATAAGATTCTTTCATTCCTACACATAGGCATACACCAAAACACCGTTCATTTGGTTTCATACTTTCATACATTTTCAGATTTTCATCTTGAACAATGACTTACAATGGAATAATAGAGGAACAAAAAGGAGGGGAATCCAGAGGACCACAAAGGCTTTGAAAAAGACACTGAGACATAAAGTTACAGCATTGACAGAAAAAAACAGCCCTTGAGAGAGAGAGAGAGAGAGAGAGACAGACAGACAGACAGAGAGACAGAGAGAGAGACAGAGACAGAGAGACTGAGACAATGCAGACAGGGAGGGCAGTGGGTAGAGGATGACAAAGCAAAACCTAGTGCCCACAAAGAACTGTTCTGGTGTCTGCCAACCCTGAAGCTTTCACTGCAGAACGCCAAGCAGACATGATGACAGATGTCTGGATCCTGAAGGATCCATCAACTATTATGACAAATCACATCTGACCATGTCAGACTTTCACTCCCTCCTCACAGTGATCAGAATAGAGGATGTGAGGAAGATGCAATCAGCTAGCACCCCCCCTCCCCCCCTTACAACCTCCCCCCTCTACCTACTCACATCTTCCTTCCCGGGACAAGCTGCTCAAGATTGCTCAACCTGGTGCACCATGACCAAATACAGAGTGAAAGACTTTGAGACAAGGCGAGCGGAGGCAGAAGAGCAAAATGTCAAATTCGCAAAAAAAGAGCAAGCACGATCTCTCAGCCTGGCTCCCCTCCAAATCTGCCCTGTCCACACTGCCACAGACTATTCAATGTTTGGATGTATGGGTAAGCTTGGAACCTTTTGGGGGGGAGGGGGGGATGCTTCCTTGTTTGTTCTGTGTGCTCTGTGCTGTCATGTCTGCTAGGTGACTTGGTGTCGAAAGCAGCTTTCATTTGGAGTTGAAGCATGAGTTACCCTACTTGTTTCTTATTTACATTGCTGAGCAGCTGACTGTTGGGCCAGTTGTCCCTCACTGTTCAGCTTGTCCACGGCTCCACTGGTCAGCAGTATGTGGACAGTGCACGTGTGCCTTGCATCGCTGGCTATGTTCAGGGCTGGAAGGAGACAAACATAGGAAAGGTGGACATGAGCTTCACGGCATAAAATCTGGTGCATTCATGCACAGGCGTACATATATCTGAAAACAATCTGAGATACTTTCATTTTGTTTCATCACTACCTAAAACAGATGGCACAGGGTGTCACCAACATAAGGAAACAATTCCTGTCCTTTAAAAAAAAAAAAAAAAAAAATATATATATATATATATATATATATATATATATATATATATATATATACACACACACACACACACACACACACACACACACACACACACACACACACACATGACATAATCATCAACAAATTTATATCAATTAAATTCATAACAAGATAATTAATCTATCAACTTTCTTCAGGCAAGTAAAACTAGGCCTTGTTGAGAGCACAAGACATCACCTCGAATACTTCACTCAGTCTTCACTTCACCCAGTCTTCACTTCACCCAGTCTTCACTTCACCTAGTCTTCACTTCACCCAATCTTATATTCACCCAATCTTCACTTCATCCAGTCTTCACTTCACACAGTCTTCACTTCACACAGTCTTCACTTCACTTCACCAAGTCTTCATTTCACTTCACCCAGTCTTTACTTCACTTCACTTCACCAAGTCTTCACTTCACCTCACACAATCTTTACTTCACCCAGTCTTCACTTCACACAGTCTTCACTTCACACAGTCTTCACTTCACTCCACCCAATCTTTACTTCATCAAGTCTTCACTTCATCCAGTCTTCACTTCACTTCACCCAATCTTTACTCCACTTCATCCAGTCTCTACTTCACCCAGTCTTTACTTCACTTCACTAAGTCTTTACTTCACTTCATCCAGTCTTCACTTCACCCAGTCTTTACTTCATCCAGTCTTCACTTCACTTCACCAAGTCTTCACTTCACCCAGTCTTCACCTCACCAGTCTTTACTTCACCCAGTCTTCACTTTACTTCACCCAGTCTTCACTTTACTTCACCCAGTCTTCACTTCACCCAGTCTTCACTTCACCCAGTCTTCACTTCACTTCACCCAGTCTTTACTTCACCCAGTCTTCACTTTACTTCATCCAGTCTTCACTTCACCCAGTCTTCACTTCATCCAGTCTTCACTTCACTTCACCCAGTCTTTACTTCATCCAGTCTTCACTTCACCCAGTCTTCACTTCACCCAGTCTTCACTTCACCCAGTCTTCACTACTATACTTCACCCAGTCTTCACTTCACTTCACCCAGTCTTACTTCATCCAGTCTTCACTTCACCCAGTCTTCACTTCACCCAGTCTTTACTTCACTTCACCCAGTCTTTACTTCACCCAGTCTTCACTTCACATCACCCAGTCTTTACTTCATCCAGTCTTCACTTCACCCAGTCTTTACTTCATCCAGTCTTCACTTCACCCAGTCATCACTTCACATCACCCAGTCTTCACTTCATCCAGTCTTCACTTCACATCACCAAGTCTTCACTTCACCCAGTCCTCACTTCACTTCACACAGTCTTCACTTCACACAGTCTTCACTTCACTTCAACCAGTCTTTACTTCACCCAGTCTTCACTTCACTTCACCAAGTCTTCACTTCACCCAGTCTCCACTCACATCACCTAGTCTTCATTTCACCAAGTCTTCACTTCACCCAGTCTTTACTTCACTTCACCAAATCTTCACTTCACACCCAGTCTTTACTTCACTTCACCAAGTCTTCACTTTACTTCACCAAGTCTTCACTTCATCCAGTCTTCACTTCAACCAGTCTTTACTTCACTTCACCAAGTCTTCACTTCACCCAGTCTTTACTTCACTTCACCAACTCTTCACTTTACTTCACCCAGTCTTTACTTCACCCAGACTTTACTTCACCCAGTCTTCACTTGACTTCACCCAGTCTTCACTTCACTTCACTTCAACCAGTCTTCACTTCACCCCAGTCTTTACTTCACTTCACCAAGTCTTCACTTCACTTCACCCAGTCTTCACTTCACTTCACCCAGTCTTCACTTCACTTCACCAAGTCTTCACTTCACCCAGTCTTCACTTCACTTCACTTCACCCAGTCTTTACTTCAACCCAGTCTTCACTTCACCCAATCTTCACTTCACTCAGTCTTCACTTCACCCAGTCTTTACTTCACTTCACCCAGTCTTCACTTCACCCAGTCTTTACTTCACCCAGTCTTCACTTCACTTCACCCAGTCTCACTTCACCCAGTCTTCACTTCACCCAGTCTTCACTTCACTTCACCCAGTCTTCACTTCACCCAGTCTTCACTTCACCCAGTCTTCACTTCACCCAGTCTTTACTTCACCCAGTCTTCACTTCACTTCACCCAGTCTTCACTTCACGCAGCCTTTACTTCACCCAGTCTTTACTTCACTTCACCCAGTCTTCACTTCACCCAGTCTTTACTTCACACAGTCTTTACTTCACTTCACCCAGTCTTCACTTCACCCAGTCTTTACTTCACCCAGTCTTTACTTCACTTCACCCAGTCTTCACTTCACTTCACCCAGTCTTTACTTCACTTCACCCAGTCTTCACTTCACCCAGTCTTTACTTCACTTCACCCAGTCTTCACTTCACCACCCAGTCTTCACTTCACCCAGTCTTCACTTCACCCAGTCTTTACTTCACCCAGTCTTCACTTCACTTCACCCAGTCTTCACTTCACCCAGTCTTCACTTCACACAGTCTTTACTTCACTTCACCCAGTCTTCACTTCACCCAGTCTTTACTTCACCCAGTCTTTACTTCACTTCACCCCAGTCTTCACTTCACTTCACCCAGTCTTTACTTCACTTCACCCAGTCTTCACTTCACCCAGTCTTTACTTCACTTCACCCAGTCTTCACTTCACCCAGTCTTCACTTCACCCAGTCTTCACTTCACCCAGTCTTCACTTCACCCAGTCTTTACTTCACCCAGTCTTCACTTCACTTCACCCAGTCTTCACTTCACGCAGCCTTTACTTCACCCAGTCTTTACTTTCACTTCACCCAGTCTTCACTTCACCCCAGTCTTTACTTCACCCAGTCTTTACTTCACTTCACCCAGTCTTCACTTCACTTCACCCAGTCTTTACTTCACTTCACCCAGTCTTCACTTCACCCAGTCTTTACTTCACCCAGTCTTACTTCACTTCACCCCCAGTCTTCACTTCACTTCACCCAGTCTTCACTTCACCCAGTCTTCACTTCACCCAGTCTTTACTTCACTTCACCCAGTCTTCACTTCACCCAGTCTTCACTTCACCCAGTCTTCACTTCACCCAGTCTTTACTTCACTTCACCCAGTCTTCACTTCACCCACCCAGTCTTTACTTTACTTTACTTTACTTCCCCAGTCTTCACTTCACCCCAGTCTTTACTTTACCAAGTCTTCACTTCACCCAGTTCACTTCACTTCACCCAGTCTTCACTCTTCACTTCACTTCACCCAATCTTCACTTCAGTTCACCCGGTCTTCACTTCACCCAGTCTTTACTTCACTTCAACCTTATCACGATGAACTTCACACTACAGCTGACCTTGACAGAGACCACAACCTTATCTAGATCAACTTGACACTACAGCTGACCTTGACAGAGACCACAACCTTATCATGAACTTCACACTACAGCTGACCTTGACAGTGACCACAACCTTATCATGAACTTGACACTACAGCTGACCTTGACAGTGACCACAACCTTATCATGAACTTGACACTACAGCTGACCTTGACAGTGACCACAACCTTATCATGAACTTGACACTACAGGTAACCTTGACAGTGACCACAACCTTATCATGAACTTGACACTACAGGTAACCTTGACAGTGACCACAACCTTATCTAGATCAACTTGACACTACAGCTGACCTTGACAGTGACCACAAACTTATCGCAATGAACCTGACACTACAGCTGACCTTGACAGTGACACAAACTTATTACGATGAACTTGACACTACAGCTGACCTTGACAGTGACCACAAACTTATCGCAATGAACCTGACACTACAGCTGACCTTGACAGTGACCACAAACTTATCACAATGAACTTGACACTACAGGTAACCTTGACAGTGACCACAAACTTATCGCAATGAACCTGACACTACAGCTGCAGACCTACACGAAAATGAAGAACAGCTGCCTTAACCTCTATATCCACAAACTGAAAGATCCTGACATCGCAAAACACTTCAAAGTGACCACAGGACAAACTGTCCTGCTACTGCTGCCACAAGACTTTGGAGGCCTCACAATGTCAACCCAGTGATACCTGAAACAGCTACAGGAGTCCAAGTAATAAGCAAATGATCATCAGCCCCAGGGATCACCAGCTGTACTCTACATACACTTGACACGAGGAGGAGCATGAAACTGGTCCAGACAACTACCAAGAGACTGAGGGGGAGAAACAGCAGTTAAACAAGAGGATGGATCAAGACATAAACAATGTAAAGAAAAGCTGGACTGCACTAATATGTGTAAGCACACTGACAAAAACATAGAGAACAATGGCACAAAAAGGTTTGAAGATAATCAAAGCCTTGACCAGACAGAAGCAGAGTCAGAACCATTCAGGACAAAGGTGGTGACTGTCTCACACAGGGAGGAGACATCAGAAACGTGTGGACTGAGCATTACCCTGAACTCTGCAACAAACAGAGCAAAGAATGTCCCAGAGTGTAGAGCATGACTTTCCACTGCTCTGTGAAGAATTTGCTGCTGCAGTGAAATCCCTGTGGAAAAGCTGCAGGCATCAGCAACATCCCTGCAGAACTCTTGAAAATGACAGAGGGGCAGTGACTGATATCCTAACTGCCATTTAGAACAAAATCTGATGCACTGGTAAGTGGCCCATGCCACGGACTCATTCACCAATCATCATCCTTCTAAGAAGCAAAACTTCAAACAACGCCTAGAATACCACACAATCAGCCTTGGTAGCCTCAAAATGCTCAAAATAATTTGGAATAGACAACAATTGCAAACAGACACCATTACTGTTGAGGAATAAGCTGGATTTTTAAAAAGGGCCAGCAGTATCATTTAACAGATCTTTCATCTGTATACTGTACCTGAACACTGTCTCCAATACCAGTTCTATGCATGTTCATAGACATAGGGCCAAAGCTCATCAACACCATCCAGCAACTGCACCCCACACGACATGTTCACTCTGGAGAACAGCTGCAGGATGGTTTTAGTAGCTTTTGCGCAATATTGAATTGCTTCACTGTGGCACATAACCCCTTCTGGGAGACTGTCGACTCAAAGTCTATGAAGACGCATGGAACTAGCTTTGTTCGTTTTTGTTGCACTTATGGACCTTTCTTCTGATTTGGTTTTAGAAAGTCTTTTACACAATTTCTGTGGTCTGAAATTTAAAAGATTCCAGTTTTCTTTCTTTTTCATCTGTTTGTTGCGATCTGGTTACAAGCTCACTAATAAGACTGTACACACACAGTCTAGTATGGACACTGGCTGTCCACTTTACAATGTCTATGATCTAATTACAAGCCCAGTAATAGGACTGTACACACACAGTCCAGTATGGACACTGGCTGTCCACTTTATAATGTCTATGATCTAATTACAAGCCCACAAATAAGACTGTACACACAGTCCAGTATGGACACTGCCTGTCCACTTTATAATGTCTATGATCTGGTTACAAGCTCACTAGTAAGACTGTTCACACACAGTCCAGTATGGACACTGGCTGTCCACTTTATAATGTCTACTTGCCCATGCAGCGTGTGGATTTTTATGTTGATTTTACTTAAGCAACATGACCACCATCCCCAGCACAGAACAGCTCAGCTTTAACAACTCTATCCTCAGTTTTGAAAATAAAATCAGCATTTCCTCCCAACACACACACACACACACACACACACACACACACACACACACACACTTTGAATGCATTATACCATACAAAAAAAAAAGCCATTTGGCCAAATACACAGCAGAATGAAGCATCCACTATTGGCAGTGTATACATGCTAAACCATGCCCATTGATCACCAAAAAAAAAGTACTACATTAAAGATTGTGATAAAAAAAAAACCATACAAAAACATTCAATGAAGACATTCAGAGAGGAAAACAGCCCACAAAGAAAAAAAAAAGACGAAATCACACAAACTCATATACACACTCATTCATTCATATTGTTCATATAGCCTTGTCGCCCATGAAGGACCATATCTTGGCTGTCACCTGGCAAAGTGAATTACGAATATCGCTGCCCGGAATCACAACTGCCGTAAGTCTGAAAATCAAATTTCATAGGAGATGAAAAAAAAAACACCTGATTATTTATCCCCACAGGATATACTGCAAGCGGAGTTACAGTACTAGTATTCTGATCATAACATGTTCATTTTCAGGATAATATGATTGTGACTTAACTACATTATGCTCCTTGGCCCGCTCTTAGAGTATACCAAAAATCTCAAAAATGCAAAAAAAATTTGAGTTACGGCAGTTGTATTTCCAGGCAGCAATATAGTTACATTAAAGAAAAAAGAAGAAGGAAAAAACAAGAAACACACATACACAAATATTAAACATAGACACACCTGTTCTGCCCTTGCTGTCTGTGCGATTCACATCAGCTCCTTTCTGTATTAACAATCTTATTACAGCATTTTGGCGTTCCTGAAACACACACACACACACACACACACACACACACACACACACACACACACACACACACACACACACAGAGTCCTGCTGTGATATAAGAAAAAAAAAAAAAAAAAAAAAAAAACAACTCCGCTGGAAAAGCAATCAAAATGATGCTAACCACAGTACCACAGCCAACAGACAAAAATCAGAAGCTGATGGGAAAAAGTCAAGTCATTCTTCCACTGAGCTAGTCAAAGTTCTGAATTCTGACTTTGTGGTTTATTTTCATGTAAGTCATACGTAAAAATATTCATCATTTTTCAAGTTGTTCTGCAGAATAGTTCCCTCACTTTACCACATACAATTAGTACCGTCATTTGCAAGCCTGCGCGTTCTCGTCAAAGTCCGCAATGTTGCCCTCATACCAGAATTTTTTGTTTGGTTGGTTTTGCTTTGAAGATGTGGAACAGGGAGGAACTCCCTTCATACACACAACTGATTCCACCAAAATGATCCTTTTTTCCATGCTTAAAGAAAAAAAAAAAATGACTTACTTATTTGTTAATGGAAGAAACAATCTGATATAATTCTGATGGTAGGATATATCAAGCAAATCCTAAATACACCATGGAAAAAAATACAAGTTCAGATGTTTAATGTTGAATAATAAATCCAAGCAGACTGTGCCATACAAATATGCCTGGTCTACAATCATCAGCTTAATATTATTGGTATTATCATACAATATTCTTTAAAAAGAATACACACAACTGGTACACATGTAAACATACACACACTTACAGAATACTTACTTTTTAATGAAGCTGTGCAGTTTCATTAAAATGCATGTTTTATGTTAACAAACATGCCCTTAGACGTACTGCTCCTTCTAAAATTGTGACCGACTTCAGAAGAAATTTATATTTCTTTTAATATTAAAGTTAAATCTTTACCAGTGTAACTCTGGATAATCGCATAGGTCTTTTTGCTAATTAGTAAAACATGATTATGCACCTTGCATAACATTAACATTCCATTGTCCGATCTTGCTAGTACAGTCTCCAAGATTCCGATAACATATCTGTATTTACAGTATAGGCAATCATTCTTTCTGTGGCAGGAAACACACAGACTTTTACTGTGGAAATCTGTCATAAACAAAAGAGTATTCACCGAAAAGGGAGCAGCTGGCTTCTATTAACAAGAGCACAGAACACTTCTATGAGCCACAGCACAGAACACTTCTATGAGCCAGAGCACACAACACTTCTATTAGCCACAGCACAGAACACACTCCTATGAACCAGAGCACACAACACCTCTATGAGCCACAACACACACAACACTTCTATGAGCCACAGCACACAACACTTCTATGAGCCACAGCACAGAACACTTCTATGAGCAACAGCACAGAACACTTCTATGAGCAACAGCACAGAACACTTCTATGAGCCACAGCACAGAACACTTCTATGAGCCACAACACACAACACTTCTATGAGCCACAGCACACAACACTTCTATGAGCCACACCAAACAACACTTCTATGAGCCACACCAAACAACACTTCTATAAGCCACAGCTGATGATGAGCCACAGCACGCAACACTTCTATGAGCCACAGCACAGAACACTTCTATGAGCCACAGCACACAACACTTCTATGAGCAACAGCACACAACACTTCTATGAGCCACACCAAACAACACTTCTATGAGCCACACCAAACAACACTTCTATGAGCCACAGCTGATGATGAGCCACAGCACGCAATACTTCTATGAGCCACAACACGCAACACACTTCTATGAGCCACACCAAACAACACTTCTATGAGCCACAGCACACAACACTTCTATGAGCCAGAGCTGATGATGAGCCACAGCACACAACACTTCTATGAGCCACGGCACACAACACTTCTATGAGCCACACCAAACAACACTTCTATAAGCCACAGCTGATGATGAACCACAGCACGCAACACTTCTATGAACCACAACACACAACACTTCTATGAGCCACAGCACACAACACTTCTATGAGCCACAGCACACAACACTTCTATGAGCCACAACACACAACACTTCTATGAGCCACAACACACAACACTTCTATGAGCCACAACACACAACACTTCTATGAGCCACGGCACACAACACTTCTGTGGGCCACAGCAAACAACACTTCTACAAGCCATAGAACACAACAGGAAAATTTCATCATGCACTAGAACCACACACACTGCAGCCTGTGGCGGATACTTATCACTGGCTGACCTTGGCAGCCAGGTGTAGGGGGGGTGATGCCAGACTCGGGCGATGTGACATCGACAAGAACTTGCAGGTGGACACCAGGAAGTCCACGGCGGTCAGCTGCCCCCGCCTGTGCTGCATGATGCAGAGCCTGACGACCCAGGCTGTCCTGTCTGTTGACCTCTGCCTGCAGTCAGGTCAAGGGTCAATGGGAACAAGTGATTGCGTGAGAATGTGTCAGTGTATGTGTGTGTGTGTGTGAGAGAGAGAAAGAGAGACAGACAGACAGACAGAGACAGAATGAGAGAGAGAGAGAGTGTGTGTGTGTGTGTGTGTGTGTGTGTGTGTGTGTGTGTATGTGTGAGTGAGAGAGAGAGTGAGAGAGAGAGAGAGAGAGAATGACAATGAGAATGCTTTACTGACAACAGTTAAACAACCCTTATGCCAAGGGAGTGTATGCGCAATTTCCACTGAGTGTTGCCAAACTCTGCCAACAAATGAACAATAGAAATGTAAGTCAAAAAAGAAGCTGAACAATACTAATAAACTAGAAAATGAAGAAAAAGACCATTCATCAATCAATATTCTCATCACAATAAACCACTTATTGCATAATCATGATTGACAAACACAGCCTACATAATATTATTAATTTTTTTTCTCTGTAAATCGAAAAGCTTCTGCCACAAACTTAGTAAATGAGTTTACAATGTCTACATTTTCAGAGGACAAAATACCAACGAGGATTTGAGTTTGACCAAAAAAGGACTTAAAGGCAGAACAAACATTCTAAATGTATCATAAATTGATAACACTTGACTGGGTCTTTTTTAGAACAACTATATAATTTGAGGATTGGTGATAAAGACCGAAACAAAAAGGGGGGTTTTTTTTTTTGTTTTTGTTTTCTTTTTTGACCCCCCTTTTTGTTTCGGTCTTTATCACCAATCCTCAAATTATATAGTTAAATGTATCATACTTTGGGCATCTAAAAAAAAAGAGTTCTTCGTCTTCAATTTCTTTTGAGCAGAATGAACACATCAAATCACTTTCTACATACATGAACCATCTTTTCTTTGCTTAAACCCCAGGCTTCTCGTTCAAAACAGAGCAAACACATCTCTCTAAAACGCTTACAAGAAATTGTTGCGTGATAGTTCTCAGTTTGAAAAAGATCTTTAAATGAGTGATAACACTCATACTTGTCACTTTTTTCCAAAGACACAGAGAGACAGAAAGAGAGAGAGAGAGAGAGTGTGTGTGTGTGTGTGAGTGAGAGAGAGACAGAGAATGAGAGAGAGAGAAAGAGAGAGAGGGAGGGCAAGCACTTTTGTGAGGATGTCTGTGAGCGTGTGCGTGTGTGTGTGTTGTGTGTGTGTGTGTGTGTGTGTGTGTGTGTGTGTGTGTGTGTGTGTGTGTGTGTGTGTGTGTGTGTGTGTTTCTGATTGAGTGCATACAAATAACCATAACAATGATGAGATGGTGATGCTGGTGATCTACTTCTATACATGCAGCAGCCCACTTCTTGTAAACTTGAGAGCTGACAGAAAGACACAGAACAAAAAAACATCCACTCCACACAATCCTTTTTACAAACATATTCATCAGCATTCCCCTCCCTGTCTCACACTCAGAGTCTGAGAGAATGAGAAAAACAAAGAGAAAGAGAAGGACAGGGAAAGCACTAAAGGAATGTGAGCATAAATATCATCGTGTGTACATACATAAATATCATTGTGGGTGAATAAATATGATTATTGTGAGTGCATAAATATTACTGTGTGTACATGAATATCATTATTGTGTGTACATACGCATGAGCACAGACACATGCGAGCTTCTGCGTGTTTCAGGAACAGAGAAAGGAGGTGGGGGTAATGACAGGCAAAACGACACAGCCCCTGAACACTATTTTGTAATCACCGACGTCACTGAATTCTAAAGGACCTATGAAACAAAGTGTTGCCCAAATCTACACAGATCTGTCTACACAAAACAAATGACCATAACACATTTGTCAAATCATGGCAGCCATTTTGGCACATCTCTAAAACATCAAGAGATGTAATATATCCTACCCTCCACTGGAGAACCACAATAACAAAAGAAAACAAGAAAAGAACGAATTAAAATAAAATAAACAAAAAACCCCAACAGATCAACAACAACAAAAAAAAAAACCCACTTAAAAAAAAACCCCTCATTTCCAAAACAAATACAGCTACCCACCAGTACCAAACTCTATGACAGAAAGCACGACATCATGCAGAGCCATCCACCCAGAACTTCACAATCTTTCAGCTACCTTGTGGGTGGAGATGAGCAACTCAGCAACATCCACAAAACCAGCTCGCAAAGCATCCATGAGAGGAGTGACTCCACAACTGTCACAAGCATCTGGGCTGTAGTCACAGCGATCCAACAGGAACCTGACCGTGTCCACACGCCCGTGGAGCGCTGCGGAAGAACCACTGGGATGAGTCGCTTACTTCGCTCTTTCACAAAAAAAGGAAACATGCAGAAGTTAAAAATTACATCTGATGGAAAGGCTTACAGATGAAACAATTCATTCATTGACACACATGATTAGAGGATACAGGAGCACACAGTAAGCATGTACATGTGCGCATGCACACACGCACACACACCCACATATAAACATACACATACACACACACACACATGCGCACGCGCGCACACACACACACACACACACACACACACACACACACACACACACACACACATGTACACTTCTGAACTTTCTGGGTGCAGAATAACATACTATCAAATGGGAGAAAGATGAAAGAATAAATTCAATTTTAAAGAACTTAATTATTGTACAAAACCTTTTCCATTAGAAGTATTATCTTCTGTTTCATGGACATCTGCACACCCAGATGTTTCATTACATGCGGTAGAAAAGCAAGCATGCTGAAAATGTGGGTAGAGAATATAGAGAGAGTGATGGGGGGGGGGGAGGGAGGGAGGGAGAGAGAGAGAGAGAGAGAGAGAGAGAGAGAGCGAGAGAGAGAGAAAACGATGGATAAACTCAGAATGTGTGTGTGTGTGTGTTTAGTGTGTACGTGTGTGTGTGTGTGTGTGTGTGTGTGTGTGTGTGTGTGTGCAAGCGCGCGTATGTGTGTGTGTGTGTGTGCGCGTGTGCATGCGTATTGTGTGATATGCATATGTGCGTGTGTGTGTGCATGTTCCTGTGTTTGAAATATGCACATGTGTGATTGTGTGTGCATGCATGTGTGTGCATGTGTGTGTGTGTGTGCATAGTATGCAGTGTAGAACAGAGGAGGGAAGTAGGGGCCAAGAAAGAGGGATGTGGGGGATCAGGGTGTTGGGGCATGGCAGGCAGGGTGGTGGTGAAGGAGGAGAATTAGAAGAAAAGTGACATGAGCGATGAAACAGTCTGACTGTCAGCTGTCCATACCACATGTCACTGGCTGACCTGCTGTGTGTAATAACGTTCACTGTAAGCTGTCCATACATGTCACTGGCTGACCTGCTGTGTGTAATAACGTTCACTGTAAGCTGTCCATACATGTCACTGGCTAACCTGCTGTGTGTAATAACGTTCACTGTAAGCTGTCCATACAACATGTCACAGGCTTACCTGTTGTGTGTAATGGCTCACTGTAAGCTGTCCATACATGTCACTGGCTGACCTGCTGTGTGTAATAACGTTCACTGTAAGCTGTCCATACATGTCACTGGCTTACCTGCTGTGTGTAATGGCGTTCACTGTAAGCTGTCCATACATGTCACTGGCTTACCTGCTGTGTGTAATGGCGTTCACTGTAAGCTATGCATACAACATGTCACTGGCTTACCTGCTGTGTGTAATGGTGTTCACTGTAAGCTGTCTATACATGTCACTGGCTTACCTGCTGTGTAATGGCGTTCACTGTAAGCTGTCCATACATGTCACTGGCTTACCTGCTGTGTAATGGCATTCACTGTAAGCTGTCCATACAACATGTCACTGGCTTACCTGCTGTGTAATGGCATTCACTGTAAGCTGTCCACACAACATGTCACTGGCTTACCTGCTGTGTGTAATGGCGTTCACTGTAAGCTATGCATACAACATGTCACTGGCTTACCTGCTGTGTAATGGCGTTCACTGTAAGCTGTCCATACAACATGTCACTGGCTTATCTGCTGTGTAATGGCATTCACTGTAAGCTGTCCACACAACATGTCACTGGCTTACCTGCTGTGTGTAATGGCGTTCACTGTAAGCTATGCATACAACATGTCACTGGCTTACCTGCTGTGTAATGGCGTTCACTGTAAGCTGTCAATACAACATGTCACTGACTTACCTGCTGTGTGTAGCGGTGTTCACTGTAAGCTGTCATTACAACATGTCACTGGGCTTACCTGCTGTGTGTAATGGCGTTTACTGTAAGCTATACATACAACATGTCACTGGCTTACCTGCTGTGTAATGGTGTTCACTGTAAGCTGTCAATACAACATGTCACTGACTTACCTGCTGTGTGTGTAGCGGTGTTCACTGTAAGCTGTCATTACAACATGTCACTGGCTTACCTGCTGTGTGTAATGGCGTTCACTGTAAGCTGTCCATACAACATGTCACTGGCTTACCTGCTGTGTAATGGCGTTTACTGTAAGCTGTCAATACAACATGTCACTGGCTTACCTGCTGTGTGTAATGGTGTTCACTGTAAGCTGTCCATACAATATGTCACTGGCTTACCTGCTGTGTGTAATGGCGTTTACTGTAAGCTGTCAATACAACATGTCACTGACTTACCTGCTGTGTGTAGTGGTGTTTACTGTAAGCTGTCATTACAACATGTCACTGGCTTACCTGCTGTGTGTAGTGGTGTTCACTGTAAGCTGTCAATACAACATGTCACTGGCTTACCTGCTGTGTGTAATGGTGTTTATTGTAAGCTGTCAATACATGTCACTGGCTTTACCTGCTGTGTGTAATGGCGTTCACTGTAAGCTATGCATACAACATGTCACTGGCTCACCTGCTGTGTGTAATGGCGTTCACTGTAAGCTGTCTATACATGTCACTGGCTTACCTGCTGTGTAATGGCGTTCACTGTAAGCTGTGCATGCAACATGTCACTGGCTTACCTGCTGTGTAATGGCGTTCACTGTCAGCTGTCAAGACATGTCACTGGCTTACCTGCTGTGTAATGGCGTTCACTGTAAGCTGTCCATACAACATGTCATTGGCTTACCTGCTGTGTAATGGCGTTCCCTGTCAGCTGTCAAGACATGTCACTGGCTTACCTGCTGTGTAATGGCGTTCACTGTAAGCTGTCCATACAACATGTCACTGGCTTACCTGCTGTGTGTAATGGCGTTCGACCATTATGACTGACGGTATTCCAAAGTGCTGGGTTCTGGGCCAGGAGTTTCTGTAGAATTTCCACATGTCCTTCTCTGAAACACGTTTTTTTTTTTTTTTTTTTTCATGTTTGATGATCTGCTGCTTTTTATTGTTCTTTAAATGCTGAAGAAAGAGCAATTCATGAGTTGTTATGTTAAGTACGTTCATTGCTAAAAATACACATGTGGGCAAACATCTACATTATAGGCAAGTCTATGAGCACACATCTGTACACATTACAACAAATAGATGTATGAACAAACATCTGTACACATTACAACATGTCTATGAGCCAACATCTGTACACATTACATGTCTATGAGCCAACATCTGTACACATACAGGCATGTCTATGAGTACACATCTGTACACATTACAACATGTCTAAGAACAAACATCTGTACACACTACAGCCAAATCTGGTGCTGGAATAGCTCAATGGGGCCGGAACAGCTCAGTTGGTACAGTGCTAGACTTGTAATCTTGGTAATCCTGGGGTTGCGGGTTCGAATCTTTGCCAGGCCGTTTCAGTACATGGGGATTTTTTCCCTCAGAGTCAACGTTGGTTCTGATCCCATTTCCCACAGAAGTTCCATGTGTGAATGCACACATGTAAGATCCCATCACCAACTTTTGGAAGAGAAGACCAGTTTGGCACTGATATGGACGACATGTTACACACAGCATGCACCCTGTGTGAGAAACTGAAAGAATGAAGGAAGTAAGAAAATTGAGTGAACGATACTGACTGGATGACTTGCACCCTGTATGAGAAATTGAAAGAATGAAGGAAGTAAGGAAATTGAGTGAACGATATTGACTGGATGACATGGGAAATGACTGAATGAAACGGTGGCAGGCAGCTCTTCAGTCGGCACTACCCAGGTAGGCAGGCTGGGTAGTGCCTGAACACGAGAGTGTGGATTGTCAGCACCTAGAACCTTTGGCAAAGCGCTTTGAAAATGATTTATTATTATCATTATTATTATTATCATTATTATTATTATTATTATGTCTATGAGCACACATCTGTGCACATTATGGGCACGTTCTCCATACCTGGAAGCAATGTGGAAAGAGTTCCAAGCATCTTTGTTGAGCAGAGCGGGATCAGCGCCATGTTTCAGCAACACAGAGATCACCGGCAGCTGACACTTCGTGCAAGCCAGCATCAACGGCGTCCTGTGTGACATCAGTGAGGAAAAAAGCTTTATGTAATACATGCCAAGTCTGTTCTCATGCGCACGCACATGAACACACACACACACCACATATATACACACTCACACAAACACACACGAATGCACACACACACACACACACACACACACACACACACACACACAGATGCACACACACACACACACAGAGTCTCTCTCTCTCTCTCTCTCTCTCTCTCTCTCTCTCTCTCTCTCTCTCTCTCTCTCTCTCTCACACACA
>JADBJO010002554.1:327691-337691 GCA_016801955.1 Conus betulinus
AAGATCTATTTGGACTGATTAAAATTATAAAAATTAATAAAAACTCCACATATACATATGAGAACCGTTCTGCACTCATGTTGTTTAAATTCAGTTAAATACGATTTATATTAACAGTACTGAAACTGCCTTGAAACATACCAAATTATGTAACCCAATTATTGATGACAAATGTCAAGTTTATGCCACTACTTTTCTGCGCATCCAGGAAAGTTCTTCTGCCTACCCCTCCCAACATTACCTGGGAAACTAAGGATACCCTAACTCTTATCCAAACCCTAATCCATATCTAGCATAAACCCTAATTTATGCTCTATTTGGTCCTTGCCCTATAACGAAGCCCTGATCACACGCACTAGCAATTTACAGTTTTTACTTGATAGGGAGTATGCACACCTGCACACTATTTGCATGAAAGTTATGACTGAAATCTTGTTGTTAGAATAGATGTATCATGTAAAAGATACACAACGTGGAGATGAAGATGCAATTTAGTAAACCTTGTCATTTGCCTGAGTAATTCAATGCATTTTAGGCCTGCATCACACTGTAAAAAGAAAGTAGATTGGGAGCCATGGGAAAGTTTTAGGTTACCAGTCCGCTCGTTTCAGACAGTTCACTTGTACCCCGTTCTTCAGAAGAAATTCCACACAATCCAGCTGACCATACTGCGCTGCTTCGTGCAACGGTTTCTTTCCTTCGTAGTTGGCGATCTCAAGATCTGTCTCGTCACACAAATGAAACTGTTCTAAAAGATCTCGTCTTCCGAAACGACAGACCAAATGCAACACACTGTCACCGGTCTTTTTATGAAAAACACGCAGACATCTTGAAAGGTTTTGGTCTTTTGAGAAACCAGGCAACGTCAAAATGCTGCACAGAATGAGTCAGTTTGTGAAAGTCCATAGTTTTGTCACAGACCCTAAACCTCCAGGAGCGGTCTAACCGTCTTTTATTTTGGCTGGGTTGACGATTGAACTTACTGGGGAGTGATGGGCCTTGGTTATCACACAATGAGAGTTGGTTCGATTTAAAGATCGTTTATTTTGAGAATAACTTGGTCGTGACGCTTGCCATAGACAAAAGACTGAATCCAAGTTCTTCTTGTTCTTGTTCTTGTTCTTGTTCTTCTTAAACGATAATAACAGATACTCAATGATGTCACAGAAGGATGATGCTGTAGCAACGGTAAACATTGAGTGTAGGACATTTGAAAATCTACTGTTTCAATGAAGAAGGAGAAGGAGCAGTAGGAGGAGGAGGAGAAAACACAACAACAACAACAACAAACAAACAAACAAAAACAAACAAACAAAGAAAACGGGCCAGGCAAATCAACTTCCAAAACAAAGTGTACAGTAACGCAGTTTGTATGTGCAAATCAGAAGAAATAAGTAAACATACCGACTCGCTACAAACATATATCGTCCTCAGACGTTACCAAAAAATAAATAAATGAATAAACAACAAAAAAAAAAAAAAAAAAAGCAAGATGCGAAGCATATAAACGTACTCCCAGTTTATCCTGAATACGCGTGATATATTCCATCAAGAGGAAAAACCGTCCTGGGCTGGTGTAACCGTTAGTAGGCTAATGGCTATTCTGGTAAACATCAGCCATCATCTGTGACCTATAATGAACATACTTACAAATTTTCAGAAAGATCGGCCAAGAACTTTCTGAGATTTTCCATCAAGAAGAAAACCATTATTGGCCATTAGTAAAAGCTATAATGGTAAACATAAACATCGGGCATCATCCGTGACTCTTACAAATTTTCAGAAAAAGATCGGCCACATACTTCCTGGATATTCCATGAAGAAGAAAAACCGTAAGGGGCCGTTATAGAGACGTTAGTAACGGCTATAATGGTAAACTAAAACATCGGGCATCATCCGTGACCCATAATGCATACCTACAAATTTTCAGAAAGATCGGCCAAGTACTGTCTGAGATATTCCATAAAGAAGAAAAACCGTTACAGGCCGTTGCAGCCGTCAGTAACGGCTATAACGGTAAACTAAAACATCGGGCATCATCCGTAAACCATAGTGAACATACCTGCTAATTTTCACAAAGATCGGCCAAGTACTTTCTGAGATATTCCATAAAGAAGAAAAAAAAAAAACCGTTACAGGCCGTTGCAGCCGTTAGTAACGGCTATAACGGTAAACTAAAACATCCGGCATCATCCATGACCCATAATGAACATATCTGCTCATGTTCACAAAGATCGGCCAAGTACTTTCTGAGATATTCCATTAAAAAAGAAAAAAACCGTTACAGGCCGTTACAGACGTTAATAACGGCTATAACGGTAAACTAAAACATCCGACATCATCCGTGACCCATAATGAACATACCTGCTAATTTTCACAAAGATCGGGTCGAGTACTTTCTCAGATATTCCATGAAGAAGAAAAACCGTTACAGGCCATCACAGCCGTTAGTAACGGCTATAACGGTAAACTAAAACATCTGGCATTATTTGTAGGCTAACCCATAATGAACATACATGCTAATTTTCACAAAGATCGGCCATGTACTTTCTGAGATATTCCATAAAAAAGAAAAACGTTACAGGCCGTTACAGCTGTTAGTAACGGCTATGTTACGCTCGATGTGGATAATCGCCTAATGTGAACATTATGCAAATAATTTGCCTAATGTGAACATTAGGCGAGCAATTTGCACAATGTTTACAATAGGCAAATTACTTGCATAATGTTCACATTAAGCAAGACTTTCACATTAAGCAATGGCGTTTTGCCTGATGTGAATAGAATGAAGAACCGCGGTCGGTCGCTAGAGTGGAAAGCAAGGAAACTAACCACTAAACTATGCTGACCTCTTACTGAGCATTGAGCATTGCTTGTTGTAACAGGGGCAGACTGTTACTTTATCATCTTTGTTATAATCACAGCTCACAACATTTTCCACACATTTATAACAGAGGAACTGAGTTCTGATCATGATTTTATTTTTACCATTTGATTCAGGACCATTCCACTTGAGCATTGAGTGTCAGAGGAAAAAAACATCTGATTGAAAGCATTTGAGCATTCAGTGTCAGAGGAAAAACATCTGACTGAAAGCATTTGAGCATTCAGTGTCAGAGGAAAAAACATCTGACTGAAAGCATTGGAGCATTCAGTGTCAGAGGAAAAACATCTGACTGAAAGCATTGGAGCATTCAGTGTCAGAGGAAAAAAATATCGCATTGTCATTTCAGAGAAAACACAACAACAGAAGGGTTGATTTCTTTTGAAGGTAAATTTCTCTCTTCTCTCTCCCCCCCCCCCCCCCCCTCTCTCTCTCTCTCTCTCTCTCTCTCTCTCTCTCTCTCTCTCTCTCTCTCTCTCTCCTTGTCTGTCTGCCTATCTGTCTCTCTAATGAGTCTCCCTCCCTTTCTCCTGTTCTGTCTGTCTCTTTACTGTTCTCTCTCCCTTCCTCCCTCTTTCTCTCTCTCTCTCTCTCTTGTGCACTGTTGAGATTTTCGTTCTGTCCCCTCTCTCACTTTTTCACCTTCTATTTCTCTTTGTCTCTGTTTGTCTGTCTGTCTCTCACGCCACCCCCACCCCCCTCTCTCTCTCTCTCTCTCTCTCGTTCTCTCTCTCTCTCTCTCTCTCTCTCTCTCTCTCTCTCTCTCTCTCTCTCTCTCTCGCGCGCGCGCGCGCGCGCGCGCGCGCGCGCTTCTCTTTCTCTGTCTCTAATTAGTCTCCCACCCTCTCACCCTTTCTCTTACTGTTCTCTCTCCCTCCCTCTCTCTCTCTCTCTCTCTCTCTCTCTCTTGCTTTTTGTCTGTCTGTCTGTCTGTCTGTCTGTCTGTCTGTCTGTCTCTCTCTCTCTCTCTCTCTCTCTCTCTCTCTCTCTCTCTCTCTCTCTCTCTCTCTCTCTCTCCTGATTCTGTGCCTCGGTCTCTTTCTTTCTATTTCTTTCTCTTTTATGTTGTAGTTGACGTACTATGGATCAAGCTGCCTTGAACTTAAGCTGCGTCAAGCACTGGAAGGCAAGGCAGAGAATGTTTTCATCCAACCCACCAACCAGCGTGATCAGCTAATACAGAATTTGTTAATGATTCATTCTGATGGAGCCAAGTCTACATTTGACTTTAACCTCAAGAATCGTTACGAAGCCCTGCGCGATGCTGACCGACTGACTGGCAAGAGAAAAGACCCAAATGAAGATGAATTCAAGTTTGTTGCGTCTCTAGAAGAAGTGTTTGGTATTGTAAAAGCAGTCCATGAAGCTATTGGCCATGGAGGTGGTAAAAAAAAAAAAACAATTGCTGAAGTGAAAAGAAATGGTCAAAACATCACACAAGAAGCATGCTACCTCTACATTTCCTTCTGTGAGCACTGCCATCAAAAAACAAAACAAAAAAAAAAAAAAGCCAGAAAAGTTCCAAAGGGTCTGGTAGTGAAACCGGTACGCCGTCATCATATCCATTCAAGATGCCAGATCGATTCTATCAATTTTCAAACATCACCAGATGGACACTTCATGTACATGATGACATTTGTAAATCATTTCAGAAAATTTTGCGCGTTGCGTCCACTTACAACAAAAAGAGCAGAAGAGGTTGCAGCGAATCTTCTAGATATATGTCTGACATTTGGAGCACCTGCTATTTTGTAGTCTGACAATGGAAGGGAGTTCGTTAATGCCATCGTCGCTGAGCTTGCAGCGCTCTGGCCAGAGCTGAAAAACTGTTCACTGGACGTCCACGTCATCCTCAAAGCCAAGGCGCTGTTGAACGTCTAAACGGAGTCATCCAGGAAAAACTGACCATTTGGATGAAGGAGAACAACAGCAGGAAGCGGTCAATAGGCCTCAAGTTTGTTCAGTGGCAAGTTAACATCAGCCATCATGAAACAACCGGCCACAACCCATTCAAAGTTACATTTGGACAAGATCCGCAGGTTGGATTAGGATCATCAATCCTGCCGAGTACAGCTCTTCGTGAGATATTTACCGAGGAAGACCTTGGGGCATTTCTCGAGTCAAAGGAAGCTGAAAATGCTGAAAATGCTGACACTGCACTTCCTACTGAGGCATCAAATGTGACTGAGGCAGATGCAGTTGCAGGGGCAGAGGGTAAAAGCAGAGACAGAGACAGATGCAGTGACAGAGGCAGAAGCAGCAGCATCAACGGAGAGAGAGACAGAAGCAGAGACAGAGACAGATGCAGTGACAGAGGCAGAAGCAGCAGCATCAACGGAGAGAGAGACAGAAGCAGAGACAGAGAGACAGATGCAGTGACAGAGGCAGAAGCAGCAGCATCAACGGAGAGAGAGACAGAAGCAGCAGACAGAGACAGATGCAGTGACAGAGGCAGAAGCAGCAGCAGCATCAACGGAGAGAGAGACAGAAGCAGAGACAGAGACAGAAGCAGAGGCACAGGCACAGGCAGAAGCAGTAGATCCAACTTCCAAAAAGATCTGTGTTTCGGCTGATCGAGGACAATCTAAGGCAGCAGCACGGATGACACAAGACGCGGCAAACACCTGCTTAGGCCATTGTCCATTGGCCAGTGTGCTACGCTGAGGGTCCCGGATGTGATCGTGGTCCAACAGATCCAAAAAATCTGTTAGTGGTCGTCCTCAAGGAACAAGATGGGCTATACACTGTAGGTTGCCGGGAGGGAATTCTAGGACCAAAATTTTACATCTGCTGATCTAAGTGCAATCGATCAGCCCTTGATACAAGCAGAAGATGTTCCTGATTTCTGCCAATTAATTAGAGCAGCAACAGCAAAGGCCACTGGTGGGCAAGGATATACTAAGTGTCAATGTACAATTCAATGTACATCAGGACAATGCAGCTGCCTAAGAAAAAAAAAAACTTAAATGCAACGCTGTCACCCGAGCAGATCATGCAAAAATTTCTAACTCAACTCGACTGGACCCTGAGATCTGTTTGACCGACTTTTTTCTCTTTTTGTTTGATTTTTCATAGTTTTTCCATTGATTTTCGGCTATTGGCCACATCGATGTGGATAATCTTGTTTTGAGATTTTTTTTTTTTTTTTTTGCCCTGTGTCCGTTTTAGGATTGAAAGTGTGTTCTTTTCTATAAAATTACAGTTCTATTAAGGTGTCTTAAAAACTCTCTACATGTTTGTTCTGTGGCATCTCTATCTCTATCTAAGTCTTTCACATCAGGCAAATTGAGCTGCACAATGTGTGTTAGGCAGTCGTATTCACATCGGGCAAAATTGAACTGCATAATGTGAACATAAGGCATCTTTTTGCCTAATGTTGACAATTTTTTACATTACGCAAGTCATTGTACCTAATGTGCACAATAGGCAATTTTCTGCCTAGTGTTCACATTAGGCAATTATCCACATCGAGCGTAACAGCTATAACGGTAAACTAAAACATCGGGCATTATTCGTGACCCATAATGAAACATACCTACAAATTTTCACAAAGATGGGCCAAGTACTTTCTGAGATATTCCATAAAGAAGGAAAACCGTTACAGGCCGTTACAGCCGTTAGTGACGGATATAACGGGGTAAAACTACAACATCGGGCATCATCCGTGACCCATAATGAACATACCTGCTAATTTTCACAAAGATCGGCCAAGTACTTTCAGAGATATTCCATAAAGAAGAAAAACCGTTACAGGCCGTTACAGCCGTTAGTAACGGATATATAACGGTAAACTAAAAACATCGGGCATAATTCGTGACCCATACTAACTGAACATACCTACAATTTTTCTGAAAGATCGGCCAAGTACTTTTTGAGATATTCCATAAAGAAGGACAACCGTTACAGGCCGTTACAGCCTTTAGTAACGGCTATAACGGGGTAAACTGAAACATCGGGCATCATCCGTGGCCCATAATGAACATACCTGCTAATTTTCACAAAGATTAGCCAAGTACTTTTTGAGATATTCCATAAAGAAGAAAAAACCGTTACAGGCCGTTACAGCCGTTGGTGACGGCTATAACGGTAAACTAAAACATCGGGATAATGAACATACCTACAAATTTTCAGAAAGATCGGCCCAGTAGTTTTGTCTGGAGTGAGTGGAACACATTTTGACCACGGACAGACGGACACAGACACACGGACTCACAGACACACAAACAGCATTTCTTCGTTCCCATTCTAAAGTACTCCCTGTTCTTTAAGAACTGGGAGTACAAAAAAGAAAGAAGTAGAAAGAAACTCGTGGAAAGCGTGGCAGCAGAGAGTCCTCCTCAGAAGAGAAGCCCCCTTCAAGCAAGTGTTTCGGCCCTTATCTCCTGACACTCAAGGGGGGGTGGGTCACTCCCGGTTCATGACTCCGGATGTCCCTCTGTTGAACATTCCATTTTCTGCCTGTCTTCAGCTGGGGCTTGATTGCTTCTACCACCTTGTCTCCTGAGTCCTCCAGCATGCTTTGAAAGTCTGATCTTCCCTGCTTTGTATTCCTCCAGGATTGATTTCAGTGGTAGTTTCAGCTTTGCTTGGCGACAGTACAGCGCTATGTCAGTCAGACAGGGTGGGACACCAAGCCATTTCCTTGTGAACTTGTTGATTTTGGATTCCATTGCCTCCACTATGCTGGTGCAGATGTCGTATATCATAGAGGCCATAGGAGCTTTGGTATCAGCATGAACTGCAGACACCAGACCTTGTATTTGCCAGGGAGCCCACACTGGTCAATAGTCTCCAAGCCTTCTTCCGACATCTGTTTGTTTTTCTTTTGCTCTTTGTGTGTCTCTTTCAGTGTATCATCATACCATCTTTCAAGGCTCTTGACTGGCTCTTCTGTAACTGTTGGAATAGCCTGGTTGGCAACACTGAAGACCACAGATTCGGCCACTTTTCTTTTCCTCAGTGAGAGACTCCGTGATTTCTTTGGCTTGAACTTCATTCTGGATGAGGCAACTATGTCGTCCAGCCTCTCCAGCACATGACGTGTCTCGTTCTCTCTGGATGAAATCATTGTAGTGTCATCTATGAAGGCCTTGAGAGGGGGCATCTTGTATCCATCGCCAAGGTCTGTTTGTCTTGCGTTGCTTGTTGCTGCTTTCAAGATGACTTCCATTGCCAACACGAACAGTATCGAGGGAAATTGCACAGCCCATTGCAAATGCCCACTTCCAAGTTGATCCAATCTGTTGTGTACTCCGGTTGGTAGAGAACCGCATTGAGAAGCCATTGAAGTACTTCTTGAGCATGTCGCGGATGTTCTTTGGCACATGGTACATCTCAAGAGTCAACTGTATCATCTCATGGGGTACAGATCCATATGCGTTTGCCAGATCAAGCCACACTACGTCCAGGTCTCTCTTTTCTGTTTTTGCTCTTTGGATTGCGTCCCAGATCATTGTGGCGTGTTCTACACAGCCAGCCACGCCTGGGATGCCACCTTTCTGGACTGACATATCCAAGTACTTGTTTTCCATGAGGTACTTGGTAAGCCTTGCTGCCATGACAGAGAAGAAGATTTTCCTTCGACGTTCAGTAGTGATATTGGCCTGAACTGGCTGATGTCACTTGAGTTTTGCTCTTTGGGGATGTACACACCATCTGCCGTCATCCACTGGTCGCTGATCTTCTGATTTCTCCACGCTGATCGCAGCAGCCTGTGGAGCCACTCAGCACCTTGGGGACATTCTTGTACATCTGGTAAGGTATTCCGTTGACCCTGGTGATGATTTGGCTCTGGCTTTGTCGACCACCTTCTTGATTTCCGACAACATTGGAGGCTTGTCATTGAACTGTTCCTCAGGATTGGTTGGCCACACCAGACCTTGAATGTCGAGTGGTGTTTTGCTCTGTGAGTCAGAGTATGTTTTCCTCAGATGCTGCTCAAGAACTCCTTTGTCCACACTTAGGGTCCCAGATTTTGACTGCTCAGAGTTCTGGCAAACTGGAAGGGGTCTCTGAAGAAGCGCTCTTGTGTCTTCTTCTTTTTGCTCTTCCTCTTCCTCGCAGATTCCGCATTGCTGAGGACGCTGTGTTTTGCTTTCAGGTCTTTCCAGAGTTTTTCCAAGCCTTGTTTTTCAGCTGGCAGTGCGGTTTTCATTTGCTTCTTGAGGTTTTTCTTTTGGATCCTGATGTTGTCCATCTCTTCTTGGCGTCTGGATTTCTTTGGAGGTGTTTTCTCTTTGGGTGGTTTTGCTCCATGGCGTCTCTACATGTGACATACACAATGTCCCCATATGTGGCTAGTTTGTGTTCCAGGGTGCTTTTCCCTATCAGTGCATCGAATCTTTGGACGATTTTTGCATCCAGTTTCTCCCAATCTTCAGTCTCCTTTGCTCGTGGCAGGTTGAGTTTCAGGCGCCGCATGGCATCGAGGGCCTGTGCAAATTCCTCATCCGAACCAACAGCGTGGATGTCCTTGGCACTGTGGTTTAAATCCTGGCCTTGGCCTTCCGACGTCTTATCTGCTGATGCAGTGCGCTGCTGCTCATTCAGATGAGTCTTCACACATCCCATCTTTGTTCTGTGGATCTTCATGCCACGGATAGTAGCGAAACGCTTTTCACAGACACATGGATATTCCATTTGGTCCATGTTCATAGTCCGTTTGGGATTTGCAGTCGTGATTGGTTGAGCACCGATGGTTCATCATTGTCTCCCCCTTTCGGTGAATCCTGGGAGCATCTTTTCCTTTTGTTTTTAGTAGCCACATGTTGAAGGCAAAGTGGGGAGCCAGCCCACAGAGCCCTTGGTTCTGGTCTTTCCCCAGTGTCCTCCAGTCTTTCCAGGACGTCCTCCGGCCTGTTCCCGGATGTCAATGGTTTACCCATGCATCAGTAGAAAGAAACTCGTGGAGAGAGCGTGGCAGCAGAGAGTCCTCAGAAGAGAAGCCCGTTCAAGCAAGTGTTTCGGCCCTTATCTCCTGACACTCTAGGGGGATTGGGCCACACCCGGTTTATGACTTCGGATGTCCCTCTGCTGCTAGCTCCTACTTCTGCAGTGAGGACTTTGACCTGATAGCCTTCTCTCCTCAGGCTGTTTGCCAGATCAGCATACTTTTCA
>JADBJO010002554.1:340191-383703 GCA_016801955.1 Conus betulinus
TATCCCCAGCATGACTTACCTTTGGTGACAGATCCGTCAGTGTATATTAAGATATCTTTTGTGCGCATCTCGCCATTAAACTGAGTCTGACCCATCATACCCGTCTGCATCGATGAGCAGCAGGAGGAGACTGGGAGGAATGGAACATGTCATTGATTGATATGATGCAGATGAGGAGGTCAATGACAAACTTGTGTTCCTTCGTTTTTGTATGTGTGTGTACATGCTCCAATTATCAAGATGCTTTAAGTCCTGCAAGTTACCTCTGTGTGTGTGTGTGTGTGTGTGTGTGTGTGTGTGTGTGTGTGTGTGTGTGTGTGTGTGTGTGTGCAGGTAAGTGTAGTACCTATTTTGTTGCCTGTCACGGATTGTGTGGGAAGTTACCTCAGTCACCAGTCTTGTATCTGAAGAAGAATGACGAACAAGACCAATATATTATTTGGGTGCATTTCATCCAACAGTCGCACCACTATCTGAAGAAGAACGACGAACATGACTAAATATATTGTTTGGGTGCATTTTATCCAACAGTCGCACCTCTATCTGAAGAAGAACTATGACTAAATATATTATTTGGGTGCATTTCATCCAACAGTCGCACCTCTATCCGAAGAAGAATGACGAATATTACCAAATATATTATTTGGGTGCATTTCATCCAAAAGTCGCACCTCTCGGTAAAGTCCTGTAAAAGAAAGGAATTCTGTGGATCATGTACTGCTCACTAAATACACTTCAACCACCTCCAATGGAAATGCTCTCTGTGGACACCAGACACTCTCCTTTGTCATTCAAAACAGTCCATGGAGCAGGTCCATTCTAGACTGTAGTTCTTGCACTCTTTGACTCTTTGAGTTGCAGTGTGGAGAAGGGAATTATGGAAATAGCCTACTTCAAGAAAATGCCGAAAGGGTGACATGTCACGCTCATTTGTGGTGTGTTTGGCCACATTTTGCGTAGGAATGTGCAGACCTACGTGTGCGAGTTCTGGGATGTGTGTTTTGACGATCCGTATCCATTACATAACAAACAAGTAGAGTCACCCTTGCTCCAGTGATGAAAATAAATGCACGTCCATAACTCCAAAGGAGTGCTGCTTACGACGCTGAATCGCCTAGCAGACATGACAGCACAGAGCACACAGAACAAACAAGGAAACATCCCTAAAGAGGATGTTTCAAGCTTGCCTACATACCCTGTACCGGACACATCTGCACGGCAACAAGAACTGGAGAAATGAACATAATTATACAAATTAACATTTATTCAAGACTGGCACAGCCTTTTCGATCTTGAATATAGTCAGTCAAATACACGGGCGAACAGTAACAAATACAGGTAACCTCGATTTGATTGAACGAAAAGAAGTCATACATGATGCAGGGAACAGCAAACAAAAATAGTCAAAGAAGCTTATAACGAAGTTGCATGTGACGAATGCTGGATATAACAAAGCAAAAAGATCGGCCCCCGACAAAAATCCTTCTGTACATGACTAAAATACCTCGGATGTAATGAAGTCAGATATAATAATAACAATAATGAATACTTATATAGCGCGCCTATTCTCGGCTGGAGATCAAGCTCTAAGCGCTTTATAATTAACACTTGTTTACACAACCGGCTGCCTACCTGGGTAGTGCCGACTGAAGAGCTGCCAGCTGGCGCTTCATTCAGTCGTTTCCCGTGTCATTGAGTCAGTATTGTTCAATATCGATCACTCATTTTCCTTACTTCCTTCATTCTTTCCATTTCTTACTCAGGGTGCATGCTATGTGTAACGCGTCATCCATACCAACGGCCAAACTGGCCTACTCTTCCGAATGTTGGTGATGGGATTTTACGTGTGTGCAAGATGTGTATGACGAAGTAACCAGATACAAATTCGTTAAAAAACGGCACGTCAGGATCAGGATCAGGACTTGTACATTGCTGTAACCTTCCTAGGTTATAAACAGCAATGGAAAAAGAGAGAGAGAAACGTAGGTTGCAATGAAAGCCGGATATAACGAATCTATTTTGAATGTCCCCGGCGATTGCCTGAGTCCGAGAAGTCATAAAGACAGCCAGGTCACCCAGTGAGGAACTACGTCAGATTAATTACATAATTATATGCAGCCCTCACAACGGCCATCTTAATTACATATATGCAGCCCTCACAACAGCCATCTTAGTTATCCTACATGTCTGTAGCCCTCACAACGGCCATCTTAGTTACATATATGCAGCCCTCACAACGGCCATCTTAGTTATCCATGTCTGTAGCCCTCATGATGGCCATCTTAGTTACATGCATGTAGCCCTCCCAACGGCCATCTTAGTTATCCTACATGTCTGTAGCCCTCACAATGGCCATCTTAGTAACAGGCGTGTAGCCCTCACAACGGCCATCATAGTTACATATATGCAACCCTCACAACGGCCATCTTAGTTATCCTACATGTCTGTAACCCTCACGATGGTCATCTTAGTTACATGCGTGTAGCCCTCCCAACGGCCATCTTACTTACAGGCATGTAGCACTCACAGCGGCCATCTTACTTACAGGCGTGTATTACTCACAACGGCCATCTTACTTACAGGCGTGTAGCACTCACAATGGCCATCTTACTTAAAGGTGTGTAGCACTCACAACGGCCATCTTACTTACAGGCGTGTAGCACTCACAACGGCCATCTTACTTACAGGCGTGTAGCCATCACGACGGCCATCTTACTTACAGGCGTGTAGCCATCACGACAGCCATCTTACTTACAGGCGTGTAGCCATCACGACGGCCATCTTACTTACAGGCGTGTAGCCATCACAACGGCCATCTTACTTACAGGCGTGTGGCCATCACAGCGGCCATCTTACTTACAGGCGTGCAGCCCTCCCAACGGCCATCTTACTTACAGGCGTGTAGCCCTCCCAACGGCCATCTTACTTACAGGCGTGTAGCCATCACAAACGGCCACCTTACTTACAGGCATGTAGCACTCACAACGGCCATCTTAGTTACATTATGTGGCCCTAACAACGGCCATCTTAGTTACATGCGTGTAGCACTTACAACGGCCATCTTAGTTACAGGCATGTAGCACTCGCAATGGCCATCTTAGTTACATGTATGTGGCCCTAACTATGGCCATCTTAGTTACATGCGTGTAGCCCTCACAACAGCCATCTTAGGTACACTAGGTGTGGGTCAATCATGGCCATTCTAAACTGTAATCATGGCCATTCTAAACTGTAATCATGCAACTCTCCCATCACTTGCTCCTTGACCTTACTCATCATGGCCATTCTAAGCTGTAATCATGGCCATTCTAAGCTGTAGTCATAGCCATTCTAAGCTGTAATCATGCAACGCTCCCATCACTTGCTCCTTGACCTTACTCATCATTGCCATTCTAAGCTGTAATCATGGCCATTCTAAACTATAATCATGCAACTCTCCCATCACTTGCTCCTTGACCTTATTCATCATGGGCAATTCCAAGCTGTAATCATGGCCATTCTAAGCTGTAATCATGGCCATTCTAAGCTGTAATCATGCAACGCTCCCATCACTTGCTCCTTGACCTTATTGTCTCCACGCACACAGTCCACCATAAACACACAAAAAGACACAGATAGCAAGAGACAATTTTATTAGCTGGAAACTTATGGTAAAGTTTGAATAAGAGACAATTAGACAATGAAGCAGCGTGTATTTTTGTGTGATCTCTAAGTCAATCTATACGCAAAAAAGACAACCAAAACACTTTTTGACATAGGTTTGAGAAAGAGAGACGAACTTGTCTTCTAAAAACAAAGGAAGTCAAAATTCTGAAGCCTGTAGCGTTGGTGTCGTAGACTTCTACATGAACCTGTCTGTCTGTCGAACAGAATGATGTGTTCACTATTTCCCCTAAGTGTTCTTGAAATACTTCAATTTTCATACATTTGACACATAACATGATTAGGAACCCCATTTCAAAGCTGGCGTTTAATGTGCATAGTTAACAGCAGTACATTTTGACAATATATGCAGCACATTTTGACAATCTGTTAACAGCAGTACATTTTGACAATCTCCTTCAGAAGCCTGCCCTCGTTCTTTCGTTGCCATTGAAAGTGCGTTATTTTTCCATTCGTCTTTAAAAAAAAAAATTACTATCATTAAAAAAAAAAAAAGATTTGGGCCACTTCTTTTTTATTTCTTTTCAAGATTTTTGTTCTCTTCGTTCTTTCTTTTCACTGCTTTAAAAAAAAATTCTCTCATATTTTATTTGTGTGTACGTGTGTGTGTGTGTGTGTGTGTGTGTGTGTGTGTGTGTGTATTGTGTGTGTGTGTGTGTGTGTGCGAGCGCGTGCATATGTGCGTGCGTGTGTGTGTGTGTGTGTGTGTGTGTGTGTGTGTGTGTGTGTGCACGCACGCGCGCGCGTGCGTGTGTGTGAGTGAGTGAGTGAGTGTGTGTGTGTGTGTGTGTGTGTGTGTGTGTGTGTGTGTGTGTGTGTGTGTGTGATTTGTAAAATTGGTGCATCAGCAATAAAAGTAGTTCGTAAGATAAGTTCTACACCAGTGGAAAAAAAAATTTGCAAGTGAAAATCATTCAAACAAAATTTGAAAAGCATACAAATCAGTGACATAAACTAAAGGGGAACAGTGGGAAGAGAAGGCTCCCAACCCCACAGTGACATAAAGGGGAACAGTGGGAAGAGAAAGGCTCCCAACCCCACAGTGACATAAACTAAAGGGGAACAGTGGGAAGAGAAAGGCTCCCAACCCCACAGTGACATAAAGGGGAACAGTGGGAAGAGAAAGGCTCCCAACCCCACAGTGACATAAACTAAAGGGGAACAGTGGGAAGAGAAAGGCTCCCAACCCCACAGTGACATAAAAAGGGGAACAGTGGGAAGAGAAAGGCTCCCAACCCCACAGTGACATAAACTAAAGGGGAACAGTGGAAGAGAGAGAAAGGCTCCCAACCCCACAGTGACATAAAGGGGAACAGTGGGAAGAGAAAGGCTCCCAACCCCACAGTGACGTCGGAAGATAGTTTGCAGGGGAGGGGAGAGGAGGCCTGAACAGACGAAAACGTCAGCGCAGCCTTCATTTAAAAAATAAATACAAGTGTGTGTGTGTGTGTGTGTGTGTGTGGGGTAAGGAGATAGGTTTAACTTTTCCCAATTGTCATAAAAGCGTTGTGGGGGGAGGGGTGGGTGGGGTGGGGGGGCATTCGTCTTTCAAATTTTCAGAAAAGCGGTTAGGGTGGGGTGAGAGAGAGGGATGGAGGTGAAAGGACGATGCACAAAATATGCCGCCCGCATTTGTGCCTTTCAAATCTTGGGAGGAGGGGAGATGTGGCGAGGGTGGGGGAGAGGGTGGGTGGTGGTGGGGGAGCAGGAGTGGCAGACGGTAGTCGGGGTGGGGATAGGGTATTGTTTGGGGGAATGTAGTGGGGGGGGGGGGGGGGGGGGGGGGGGGGGGGGCTTCAAAACTTGGGGGGGACTGGGGAAGCACCATAACATGCAATCCACATTTTCACCTAAAAATTTTGGAAGAGTGGCCGGGGGTGGGGTGGGGGTGGGGGGCGAGGAGAGGGGTGGGGCGAGGAGGGGGGGGGGAGGGGAGGGAGGGTGGCGGGGAGAAAATCACAATGCCACTTTTCTCATTTCCGGCCACGTGGCCTTTTTCAAGAGAAAAAAAAAACAAAAACAATGCAACTGCATGATGTCTATCTTAAGCAACTGGTCAGAGCAAAGAATTGACGTCATAAAGATATTACACAAGTTTTGACATCATAATATGTGATGTCATCAAAAAAAAAAAAAAAGAAAAAGAAAAGTGAGGGGGGGGGGGGGGGGGGGATCTACCATGAATACCGATGTTGTTGTGTGTATGTGTGCGCGCGCATGTGTGCATGCGTGTGTGTGTGTGCACGCGCGCGTATGTATATGTGTGTGTGTGTGTGTGTGTGGTTATACTGTAACCAATGTACTTCAAAAACATAGCAATACGCTCCATAAATCACAATGAAAATGAACCCATAGAATAATGTGACCATAGTCCTGTCTGTCACTGTGCATGGCATCAAGAACTGTCATCTGATATATATATATATATATATATATATATATATATATCAGATGACAGTCATATATATATATATATATGAATTTTCTGCAAATCATCAATGTTGTTCATAGGTAAATCTGGTAAGGGTTGTTACAAAATTCATGTTGTGAATTTTGTATGTGTGTGTGATGTTTTGTAACAACCCTTACCAGATACCTATGAACAACATTGATGATTTGCAGAAAATCTCTCTATATATTTTTTCAGATGACAGTTCCTGTATGCCATGCACAGTTTCTCTTGAAAAAGGCCACGTGGCCGAAAATTAGAAGAGTGACATTGTGATTTTCTGAAATTGTTTTGGCCCACATTGATGTGTCTCCTGATCGGTTTTCTGCTATGTTTTTGAAGTACATTGGTTTCAGTATAACCACACACACACACACACACACACACACACACACGCGTGCGTGTGCACACACACACACACACACACACACACACACACACACACACACACAACTGCCCCCCCTCCCCCCCTTTCCTTTTTTTTTTTTTTTTTTTTTCTTTTTCCCTTGTTGATGACATCACATATGTCAAAACTTGCGTAATGTCTTTATGACGTCAATTCTTTGCTCTGACCAGTTGCCAAAGATGGACATCATGTAGTTGCATTATTTTTGTTTTTTTCTCTTGAAAAAAAAAGCCACGTGGCTGAAAATTAGAAGAGTGGCATTGTGATTTTCTATAATGTTTTCTTCCCTTTGGAGGACTATTGCTTTTGTTTCCAAAAGATTTCTTTTGTGAAATTTGGTGAATCCACGTTTTATTTATATCTTTATTGCTGTAGAAGTTTGAAAATTTGAAATCTAAGACAGTGTAATGATTCGTACTTTTAGTTCTCTAAGATAGAAAGAAATAAGACTAAGTATTTGATTAAGGCGTACTGTCTGGTCAGATTTCACAAAACAAAAAATATTGGTTGAACAAGTTAAAGGGAAATAATTTCATTTAGATAAGAAAAATATGAAGTAGCTTACAAACGTAAAAATTGCAAACTGCTGCCAGATTTTGATATTGAAAAAACACATTTGTCGGCGAGTCACGGTAAAAATATAAAATTAATTCAGATGAAAACGATTGTCGTTGTTCGGTTCAAAGACCATTCAAAAGCTAAGGTACAATTCATAGAGCTACTGATAATAAACACAATACAAAAAACAACAAAACTGCATTACAATGCGAAAAAAAAAGACAGCCTGTTCTACATACTCAGGGATATCAAATAAAATCGAAAAAGTGGGAATGTAGAGAAACAAGAATGTTACGTGTATAAACATACATGCACAGTATCAAATGATGAAACTGAAATTTATCCAAATCTGTGGGTAAGATTTGTTTCAACAAGAGATTGATGTTACCTCTTCCCATGTAAGTTGTCAACGTGACATGAAATATCTGGTCTATTAAAGAAACCGTAACATTTGACCAGCTAAATTGTAGCCAATCATCATGACCTGATGACAAGTACCTTCTGCTGTTTTTTGCCACCCTTACTCAACACATTATAAACTGTGAAACCCATGGAAAATTGACATCTTTGAAAACATAGCTGAAAATTGACCCTACGTCAATGACAAGTCTCTTCTTTGTGATCACATTCATAGGCAGATGCATATGCAACAATTTGGTTAGTAAAATGATCAGAATCTATTCAGTATAAGTAGCAAATGTCTGCCAAATTTTGGCCACGATTCTTGGCAAGAACTTTTTAAACATAATAAAACACAAACGAGCTTTCAAAGTACTCTAAACCATAACACTGGAGTCAAACAAAAGCATGAGTAAGATTTTTTCAGGACACATCTGATTCTATAAGAAAAGTGACTGCTACATCGAAGTTTTTTCCTGTCTATTTGATTATTCACCTTGAATCTACAGGAGACAACAGAGGCGTGTTTATTTCAGAACATAAAAAATGATAACAATACATTCAAAGTCAAATACGTTAAAAAGAAGATAATAATACATTTGAAGTCAAAAACAGTAAATAATGATAATACTACATTGAAAGTCAAATACGTTAAAAAAAGAGAGATAATAATACATTGAAAGCCAAATACGAAAACACAAAAACCAGAACGGATGAACAATTTTATCTGTACAAAGTTTTGTTCTCCTTTTTTTAAAAATGACTTTTTCTCTCATTTTTTTTCCTTTTTTTCTTTTTCTCATTTTTTCCTTTTTTTTTTTTTTATTTTTTGCCTTTTCTTATCCTCCGAGTGCCATCTGTGGCATTCCCCCATGCCGCTCCTTCCAGTCACCCACACACAGCTGCATCCAGGCTCGTCCATTCACAGCTCCAACACCGGCATTCGTGTGGAGCGGAATCAACCCTACTGAGCCATTTCCAAGGTGTTTCATGGCTATTTTTCCGACATGCTCTCAACATACCAACCAACGGGACTGGAATTCAACCAGAACCATGGGTTGGATCGCTGTTCAAAGTACACTTGTTTCTCTCTTTCTTCCCCACCCTCTCTCTCTCTCTTTTTTTGTTCTTGGAAGAAAAAGCTATTTCTTCCCTTTACGTCCAATTTCTGCGTGGGTAAAAATCAAGCCAGGTACATTTTCATTAAACAACAGGCAGTTAACATTTCAAAAAAATAAAAAGGCATGATCAACATACAATTTAAGTCAAATATTAAATATCAGAAAATGAAAAGAATGAATTGAGATCGTCACACTATTTTTCACATGTTCAATAAAAACAAAGACAAAAAATGTAGAAAAAAATTCAAATAAATGCATACAAAATCAAAATTGTAGCTAAGAATGATGACAATTTTTTTTTCATAAAAAAGAAATATGAGACATTAAAAAACGAAAAACAGGAATATACATTATGTACAAGAACACAAAACACAAGCGAGCTTTAAAAGTACTCTAACCCATAAGATTGGAATCAAGCAAAAGCATGGGTAAGATTTTTTTCAGGACACATCTGATTCTATAAGAAAAAGTGACTGCCACATCGAAGTTTTTCTCCTGTCTATTTGATTATTCAACTTGAATCTACAGAAGACAACAGAGGCGTGTTTATTTCAGAATCGTTACACAACGTGTAGATTGACAGGTGACTGACACACTGATTTTCCACACATAATAAAAAGCAACTCCTGTTTGTTCTTTTTGTTTTTCACCTTTCTGACAGCTGAAAGTAGCTGACGTATTTCAGGGCTCCTGGAATCAACTGCTGACTTTGAAAAATTGTGCTACTTACAAATTCATATGATGATTGAGTGAGTGAAAACATGGTACTTCTTTGTGACAGTGATCATGTTATTAAGTAGTGATTTTTCTGACTCGTGATCAGATTTCATTCATATGGCTTTCTCAACAGCTGCCGAATTTGAAGCTAAAAGACATTTGACCTGGATTGGTTGCAAGAGGTGCATGATTAACTTTCAAATTAAATTAATAATTCATGTTAAACTCCTATTCTTTGTTGTCCAAATTTTTGCAACACACAAGCATAATGGGCACAATGACCATTATTATTTAAAGTTCACAAACAATTGAAAAATGCATGAAACAGAAGAAGAAAAGTTTATTATGAAAGGAAATGATGTGAAGGCACTTTCACTGCGTTAAAAAAGATAAAACATTGAAAGTCAAAAACATTTTAAAAAGATGATAATACACTGAACATCAAATATGTTAAAAAATGATAATAAATTGAAAGTCAAATACGTTAAAAAAAAGATGATAGCACATTTATAGTCAAACACGTTAAAAAAAGGATAAAACACTGAAAGTCAAATATGTAAAAAAAAAGACGGTGATGACCGTTATGTGTTCAGGGCTCCTTCCTCCTGATCTCTACAGTCCATCACCGTTTTCTTTTCTGTTCCTTTTTGTCGACATAAATACAAAATAATAAACAGGCAATGACAACAAAAGCAATAACATTCATGGTCATATTAATGTACATCATGTTTTACTATTTAACAAAAAAACCTCTTTTCCATTAAGGTTACATAATCTCTCTCTCTCTCTCTCTATATATATATGTATATTTAGAGAGAGAGAGAGAGAGAGAGAGACACATATTGAACAATTTTAGCAATGGGGGAAACAAGTGCAGACTAACAATTCATCCGCCATGAATGACTTGGCAAAGATTTTTTTTAAGTGGAGGGGGGGGGGGGGGGGGGGGGGGGTAGGGTGGCTAGGAGAGGAAATAGGATGAGAATTAAAAATAAGGAAGACACATATCATCAATGTAAAATTTTTCACCAGCATTGTTGCTCATCTTTAAGACAGAACCATTCATCTTGCCAGCTCCGAGGCCTTTCGTCCCCTGGATTGGCCTGTATATCAGTAATACACTCCAACAACTTGAAACTGAGCCAGATGGGGTAAACGTGAGGCACATTATGTGAGAAAAGTGCTGTGAACGCTGTATATTTGACAGGCATTGCTTTTTTCAGCGGTTCTCAGGGACTGTGACAAACTGCTCTCACTGGTATTTCTGCAGACTTTCACAGCAGATCATGGTGGATGTGGCAAGACCCAGGACACCTGGCAAGAGCAGTTCACAATGGAAAAACAGAGCAAAACATTAATTCCATGATTTAATTCAAATACCTTTGTCGCATTTCTACACAGAATTAAGCAATTGTTTCTCCCGTTAAGAAACTCACAATCCATTCCAATGACTTTTCAAACAATATTTGATCTGACTCATAGCAGGAGCTGTATCTAACGGGCTCAATCAGTATTTGTGCACCTAGTTTAACCAGATCTGTAGAGCATGAAAA
The DNA here is from genome assembly GCA_016801955.1 of Conus betulinus. Classification (NCBI taxonomy): domain Eukaryota; kingdom Metazoa; phylum Mollusca; class Gastropoda; order Neogastropoda; family Conidae; genus Conus; species Conus betulinus. The sequence goes on from JADBJO010002554.1 coordinate 351,058, forward strand.
CGTCTTGAATAATCAAGCAATCAAAAGCTGAGTGTGAACAAACCGGAACCAAAAGTTAGCCCTATGTATGTGAAAAAACCAAATGAATACTGCAGTTTTAAAGGCGATCCCAGGTACATTCGTTCTATAAAACATGAATATGCAACTAAAAAACTGCAAAACAAAATGTATTAAGAGAATACAAGAACACATCAATACAGGTACATATAACTGTACAAACATGCTCAAATAAAGCCCTAAATCGACAAAACAAAATTTATAAGCAGAAGTGGATTTTAATTTTACAAACATTTTCCACTAAGTGACCACTCCTTCGAGCTTTATTTGCCTGGAATTCAATTGATTTGACGTAAACACAAAAGAGGAGTGATTTTGTTGAAACATTTTTAATCACTGTATGCTTGACAATTGTTTTAAAGCTTTATACACTGACGAACAAAGACCGGTTTCCTGTTACTTCTGGTGTTGCTTTTGCTGTCTCTGCATGAAACTAAATCACTTTGTCCGGTTCTCACAATGCTGTGGCTAGAACTGCTCACTTTGAAAACACACCTAAAACTCACACTGTGACCGAGTGAAAAAAGCTCTGTCGCCATGATCAAAATGACAAATGTCTAGGCTTACACTGGAATTATTATTCGGTCTGTCAAGTGATAAGAATCTGTCTTGTACCTCTTGGCAAACTGCAACCACACTGTCACACACTGAAATGACTTTATCAGTGTTTGTGCAAAGATTTCGGTGGTATGGAATAACATCAGAATAACCATTCTTAAAAAGAAAAGAACACCTTGTTTAACAGCCATTACGGGCTTAGCAAAAAATTAATAAAACAATGCAAACAAACATGTCACAAGACTTCTTGAAATAAAAGTGCAGTTTACAGGTTGAAAGATCACAGGCATTTGTCATATTCTATGTATAAACAAACATGTTTAACGTACAAGTAGACACAGAGACACATTCTTAGGAGAAGCTCTATACACACTGCTTGCAGACAAAACAGGAACGAATCCCAGAATAATAGAATTTCTTCGTCAAACTGTCTCTGAATTTATAAGAATCATTCTGTCTCCCCTGTAAATTGCATTTGTCTGGAACCCTGTTCCACAGCTTGCGTCAAATTAAGATGTTCTAAGGATAGAAACAACAGAGACCAACAGTGAAACACCAATGGCTGATCTCTGAAAATTTGACATAAAAAAAAGAAAATAGAAGAAAAACATGTCAAAAAGATCCCTACCCCACTCCACAAAAAAAAAAGAAAGGGAAAAAAAAAGCCCACCCGCATTTATGGGATGGATGAAGACACTCATTACAATGATGCAAACAGGGAACATTAAACAATAAAACAATAGGAAAATGAAAGTCTGAGAACTTCTGTACGAACATTTTTGCAAAGTATGAACCTACGAAACTAGGATTCATTCATAAGTGTGATATTTCTTTTGAAAAAAGTTAAACAAGAAGACGTTTTTCTCCCTTCAAGTATTAACCCTGTAATCTCTTTTCTATAATTTTACCAGCATGCTTATTTAAGAATAATGCCTCGAACTCTGTACACTTGACAAGTAGTCTTCAATGCTGGTTTCAAAGTCGAAACGCGTAGTGTTTGTTTTGTAATTTGTTTCCCCTCCCACCATTTTCTTTAACCTTCCACAACCCCCGCCTTTACTATTTTTTTGACTTTTGTTTCTTTTTTTGTTGTTTGTTTGTAATGCGATCTTTCATTTTGTTTTATCTGCCCCCCCCCCCCCCCCCCCCCTCTCTCTCTCTCTCTCATGTGACATCAAGTGTGTGATGCAACTGGTGAGAGATGGCATTTTAATGTATCCCAATCAAAGCCAATACCTGTCATAGCATTAGATCAACGACTTCATGCCATAGCCAGAAACGTTCAGTGATCTTTCCCATAGTGATCTGGCGAAGTATATTTCTTGTCATGCGGAATGTTCTGGCATGACAATGGCAGCCTTGAGACTTCTGGGAAGTGGTTAAAACGGACATGGTTGGACTTCAATGATTGAGTCAGTCGGAATTGTCAGAAAAGGGGTTGCTGATTCTTTGCTAATGTATCTAATGTCCTGAGAAAACGATTAACCCACCAGGCAAATGCAGCAGCACTGTACTGTCTTCTACACAGGGCAATTGAAAGGCAGACTATGGTAGAATCTTCGGCTGACAACTTTGGCGAGAGGTAACAGCCAAGGGTAAAATGTCTAATCATGTTCACATGCTGGAGTCTTGTTCTGGATCTTGAACTAAGTGTACTCCAGTATATTTGTCCAATTCAGACTTCAAACTTTGATCAGTTCAGACTTAAAACTTTGATCTCTCTTTGATCACATTCAGTATCCATGCTGGCTGTCAATAGATCCTTGAGAATTGTTTGAACTGAGAGTACGGCATCCCATCGGTCTGTCAAGATTTCTGTTCTGGTGCTTTAAGAGTGATCAAAACAGAATGCCCTTTTCTTATGACAATTCTGGATCATGCACAGTAAAGGGGGATGCAAAGGGAAGGATGGTGGCGGTGCAGCAGAATGAACCAACAACGCTGGAGCTTTGAGAAGGTTGGTAACAGGAGGCCTAAAATAGTACGTTTGGTGAGCGTTTTTTTTTGCATCAGATGTTTCTCTCAAAGGAGAAAGTTATAGACCACCATGAATAATTCCCTTTGTTGACTGGTTGCGGTTTGTGGGTATGACCAGATGGTTTATTCGTCGTTACCGAAATACAATGAAATTACTACGGATTGATAGTAGGATGCACGCACTGTCTGTCAGGTTTCTGTGCCTTCATAGGTTGTCAACTCATAGCTTTGCATGTGTCAAAACAAACAGATCAGCTTCCATTTCATAGAATTAGATGTTCATGATCCGAAGCATGGCTTAACTATAACTTACATAGTGCAGAGTAATCCATGTGTGTATAAATAGAGGGAAAAAAAGTTACTTTTTTCCCTTTTATACTCATACGGATTACTCTACATAGTTTTATCAGCTAAACAAATCTTTTCTATACATCTATATGTTTGGATTACTCTACGCTGTTTTTATTAATTTAATAATATCTTTAAAATAGTGTAACATTCATATTCTTAATAAAGCAAAAACAGGTTAAAAACAATAAATGGTCAGGGCCTAGATTCAGGGAATGACCACGCCCAAAAAGTCAAACAGAGGTCACAAACCTTTGCTTCTACCACTTTTTGAATACAGCTTCGTAAGAAGTATATATATCCACAACAAATGTCGTGCTTCTACCCCCAAAACCAATCTACTACTGCTAAAGTCACATTCTTAACAAACTCACTACAACTGATACCGACAGTCAGCTCAGGCAACCCCCCAAAACCATCGTCTGTTGTCTGTGCTGGAAAAGGGGCAAAGGGGCAGAATAAGAAACAAAAAGAAGGACTTGACATCTTGGCTGGTATCAAGTGAAAGCAAATAATTAACCTTGCATGCACTTCCATCATTACTTAGAAAGAGTTCTATTTGCTATGGGTGTTACAACCTTGTTTCTGAGCAGTCATCATACAGGTCGTCGAACGAAGCCTGCGATTTCTCATAAAGATGTACGTCTTCTGCATTAGTGCAGACCGTGGGGCTTTCATAATTGGCCAGAACTTGGGCAGGAAACCCAACATCCTCGTATGAGACACCGCCAGCCAGGTCTTCGGTGGAGTGAGGAGAAAAAATAGAAGCCAACTCAAGAGACGGGAAGGAGGGTTGTGCTGGTTTCTGTGGATCATTTGCCATGGCAGCTGCCTGCAGAGGCTTCTTTCCTGGGTGTCCTCTGCCAAAGCCGAAGGCTTGATCTTCTCTGATCCTCAGCAGCGTTCCTCTACCTCCCAGCAGCTTGTTGCGTCCAGGTGTTCTTCCTTTACAGCTGTCCACAACTCCGCTTTCCTTAGAAGGTGGTGCAGAGGTTGCTGTGGCAACAGCGGCAGGCTGGGCCTCTCTAGCCTGACACTGACTCTGGGCGAGCAAACACTGCTGGTGGCGTCAGTGTAACTGTCGTCTTCTTCCCTGGGCAGTCTTGGCAGATCTCTAGCCTGGCACTGACTCTGGGCGAACAGGCACTGCTGGTGGCATCAGTGTAACTGTCGTCTTCTTCCCCGGGCAGTCTTGGCAGATCTCTAGCCCTGGCACTGACTCTGGGCGAACAGGCATGGCTGGTGGCATCAGTGTAACTGTCGTCTTCTTCCCCGGGCAGTCTTGGCAGATCTCTAGCCCTGGACTGACTCTGGGCGAGCAGGCATGGCTGGTGGCATCAGTGTAACTGTCGTCTTCTTCCCCGGGCAGTCTTGGCAGATCTCTAGCCCTGGCACCTCTGGGCGAACAGGCACTGCTGGTGGCATCAGTGTAACTGTCGTCTTCTAGGGCAGTCTTGGCAGATCTCTAGCCCTGCTTGGCTCTGGGCGAGCAGGCATGGTTGGTGGCATCTCTGTGAGTACTGTCTTCTTCCCCGGGCAGTCTTGGCAGATCTCTAGCCCTGGCATTGGCTCTGGGCGAGCAGGCATGGCTGGTGCATCTCTGTGAGTACTGTCTTCTTCCCCGGGCAGCCTTGGCAGATCTCTAGCCCTGGCATTGGCTCTGGGCGAGCAGGCACGGCTGGTGGCATCTCTGTGAGTACCGTCTTTTTCCCCGGGCAGTCTTGGCAGATCTCTAGCCCTGGCATTGGCTCTGGGCGAGAAGGCGCGGTTGGTGGCGTCAGCGGAAGTGCCCTTTTCTTCCCCGGGCAGCCTTGGCAGATTACCACCCATCTTTGGATCCGGTGAGTTTTCTTGTGCTCCTGCTTCTGCAGAAAAGACAGTACATTAGGCATTAAGGTATGGTTCCATCCAACTTCTGTTGGATATCACTTTGCCTTCCTTCTCTCTCTCTCTCTCTGCCCAGCACACATTATATATATATATATATATATATATATATATATATATATATATATATATTATGCTGAACAATTTAGTGGAGGGGAAAACAAGCACAGGCTAGCAATTCTTTCATTAGTACATTAATGACATGGCAAAGATTTTTTTTTTTTTCAATGAAATTAAACATGAGTAGTTTTTAGTTTGACTGGAAAAGGTAGTTCTGAGGAACAGAAATAAATTTCCCTTGCAGGGCAGTCCATGGCTGTCATGAAAAAGCATGCTCAGTGGAACCTGCATGTCCCTTGTGCCAGAATCTTTGGCTCATGATCACAATGTGGTCATGTAAAGCTCCCAGGAAGTTAAGTCAGCTGTCATCTGCATGATCACAATGTGGTCATGTAAAGCTCCCAGGAAGTTAAGTCAGCTACCATCTGCATGATCACAATGTGGTATGTAAAACTCCCAGGAAGTTAAGTCAGCTCCCTGCATGATCACAATGTGGTATGTAAAGTCCCAGATGTTAAGTCAGAAACCATCTGCATGATCACAATGTGGTATGTAAAGCTCCAAGGAAGTTAAATCAGCGACCATCTGCATGATCACAATGTGGTATGTAAAGCTCCCAGGATGTCAAGCCAGATACCATCTGCATGATCACAATGTGGCATGTGAAGCTCCGGGGATGTTAAGTCAGCTACTGTCTCACCATGACTCCAACCCTCAGGCCTTTACAGCAGTTTACAGAGATGGACGACTGTGGGCAGACAACTGACCTTCATGCTCTGCCTCCCCAGTCCTGTCTTTTGTCCTGTCCTGGGGGGGCCTGTTTCCGAGCTCTTCTTGACCTGTTTCCCCTACAACAGACCACAACAGACCAACCACCATCTGTGTAAGTTAACACATGGTACAGCCTACATGTACCTAGGAGACAACAACATTAAATCCAAATAAAGAAACACAACAGACCAACCACCATCTGTGTAAGTTAACATGGTACAGCCTGCATGTACCTAGGAGACAACAACATTAAATCCAATAAAGAAACACAACAGACCAACCACCATCTGTGTAAGTTAACATGGTACAGCCTGCATGTACCTAGGAGACAACAACATTAATCTCAATAAAGAAACACACACAGACCAACCACCATCTGTGTAAGTTAACATGGTACAGCCTGCATGTACCTAGGAGACAACAACATTAAACCTCATAAAAGAAACACAACAGACCAACCACCATCTGTGTAAGTTAACATGGTACAGCCTGCATGTACCCTAGGAGACAACAACATTAAACCTCAATAAAGAAACACAACAGACCAACCACCATCTGTGTAAGGCAAACATGGTACAGCCTGCATGTACCTAGGAGACAATAACATTAAACCTCAATAAAGAAACACAACAGACCAACCACCATCTGTGTAAGGTAACATGGTACAGCCTGTATGTACCTATGAGACAACAACATTAAACCTCAATAAAAACAAAACAAAACCAAAAAACGAAAACGAAAACAAACAACAACAAACAAAAAAAAACACACACACACAACAGACTAATAACCCATCTATGTAAGTTAAAATGGTACAGCCTGCATGTACCAAGGAGGAGACAACATTAAATCTCAAAAAAAAAAAACCCCAAACAAACAAACAACAACAACAACAGACCAATCACCATCTGTGTAAGGTAACGTAGTACAACCTGCATGTACCTAGGAGACAGCAACATTAAATCTCAAAAAAAAAAAAAAAAAAAGAAAAAGAAAAAGAAAAAAAAAACATAACAGACAGACCACCACCTGTATAAGTTAACATGGTACAGCCTACATGTACCTAGGAGAGACAACAACATTAAATCTCAATAAAGAAACACAACAGACCAACCACCATCTGTGTAAGGTAACATGGTACAGCCTGCATGTGCCTTGGAGACAACAACATTAAACCTCAATAAAGAAAGATACACAGAGTGACAGACACACACAGACACAGACATGCACACACTCCGAGGAACGGAGGAATGGAGGAAGGATGAAAGTGAGAAAAGGGGAAAAACAAAAGGAAACAAATGAATAAAAAACGAAAAAGGATGGAAGGTAAAAGAAACTAAAAGAAAAAAAACGAAAAAGGGAGAAATGTCAAGTAGTGAAAAACCTCACAGACGGCTTTAAGTGCTGTCATCGACAAGGATTGAGAGCGTGGTGGAGAAGTGGGTAACTGGCCTATGAGCAGTACGGCCCTCATCTACATCTATCAAACTGAGAAACGAACATTGAGACCAAAATCCAGAGGTAGGGAGAGAAAAAAGGAAGACATTCACTTCAAACGAAAGTCCTGAGAGGTGACCTCAAAGACCCAGTCCTGGAACCTGGTGCCAGACAACTCAAGGTCACCATCGCCTGGTGCAGAGACACTTTGCAGTGAGCTGCTTGAGAACTGTGGTGTGTTGTGCAAGTGTGCCTGCATGTTAACCCGGCTCAGTAGGAGACTATTGTAGCACATAAACCCAGGATTACAAAGTGTTGATGTCTTGTGTTTCTATTACATTTTCTTTGTGCATTTAGATTTTTCATGCGTATAAGTGTAGTAGAAGCGATGTTTCTTGTCGTCGGTCGTGTCAGATGAGAAGGGAATGTGTGACACCCTGTTCCAAGACAGAGTGGAATGTTTCATGGGTAAATGAGAGCGCATAACTAAATTTTCAAAAAGCATGTATGAGTGCAGAGGTGACCTTGGTGCGTTAAACCTCATACATAACACTTTACTTCACTAAACAACACCACTTCATTTCCCCTGTTCTGGACAAAAAGAGGGAGTCTTAAAGAAGAGAAGAAAAAATGAAGGATGAAGAAAGAGAGAGAGAGAGAGAGAGAGAGAGAGAGAGAGAGAGAGAGAGAGAGAGGAAGAGAGACACACACACACACACACAAGACACACACACACACACACACACACACACACACACACACACACAGAAAGAGAGAGAGGGGGGAAGGATGGTAGAAACAGAGAGGGGGAGGAAGGATGGAAGAAATAGAAAGAATGAGGGGAAAATAAAGACACAGCAGAAGAAAAGGATGAAAACAGGACATGAAATGAAGAAAGGAGGAGTGACGGAACAGAGAAAGGCCCTGTCAGTCACTCTGTCGGTCACTGTCAGTCACTCTGTCCGTAAGTCGGTCTGTGAGGTTGGAAAACCAATACAGTTGGACTACCCCTTTAATTCTTTGACAGGTGATATCTGCAAGGGTCTTAAAGGCAACACTGACTAATAATCAATGTCCAAAAAGATTCAACACTATGGTAATACTCTCCTTTTTACAGAAACTCCATACTGTTGCAAACTGTTCAACAAACATCATTTGATGCTGCTGTAAAAAGCCATTCAATATCATATCATTTGACACTTCTGTAAAAAGCATTTACATTAATCTGACACTGCAGTAAAAACAGTTTGTCGCCACCCTAAAAACATGACACTGTTGTAAAACCCAGCTGTTCCCAATTCACTTTAGTGGCTATTTAATTCTTTTCATAGCCAGATGATATTAGACACTTGTTAAAAGAAGGAACCTTCACACTCAACTTATCTAGTACTTTCAAACCCACATCTGATATACACATATTTACGTTAGTGAAATGCCCTATTGGTACACAACATTGTTGATCTTTTTAAACATTTTGCAACCTGTGGCTGCGAAATAACCAGGCAATTCCAGCAACATATCAACAATGTAAGACAGTACTGACATCAAAGTTATTCATCTCAATACCTTTCTCCCGATAGAGCAAGGTCAACACTGAGCATTCAAACAAAAGATGACGTACAGAAATGTTTTCTCTGCAGACACAAGTGATACCATAAGGACATTTAGTGTTGCTAGTATTCAGCCTTAATTTGTGAATTTATCTAACAATGTGCCTTGGGCACGATGGTAAAGTAACCATTTTTTTATTACTAAAATTCTGCTTATGTATATACTTTTTCATAATTTGGATAATTCACAAGAGGACAAATATGAGATTTTTGATAAGGGAATCCAGTTCCATTCTCTCCATGTGTGTGTGTGCGTATGTGTGTGTGTGTGTGTGTGTGTGTGTGTGTGTGTGTGTGTGTGTGTGTGTGTGTGTGTGTGAGAGAGAGAGAGAGAGAGAGAGATAGAGAGAGAGAGAGACTAGAGAGAGGGAGAGAGAGAGAGACAGACAGACAGACAGACTGCTAGAGAGGAAACTGCTAAAGAGAGAGAGAGAGAGAGAGAGAGAGAGAGACTTGGTGACGACTGAATTTTCTCAAATCCCCCCCCCCCCCCAGTTCGGCAAAAGACCACTCAGTAGATGTCCACCTGGTAGCAGCCTGTGTCTTTGCCCAAGCCCTGACACGACCAAAGGAACTGCCCTCCTGTGTGGAGGACAGATGTAGAAGGGGAAAGTGTGTCACACTCGTTGGGTCTGGACTGGACAGCTTTCAGCTAGTGACAGCGTTGAGGGGCAAAGGAAGAAGGGGCAGATTTGGATACATGTAGATTATGAACACTTCTGTCCTTACCCACCTGCATTCCTGTGCATGATAGTCATATAGGGATGGGATCCATCCAAACACCCCCACATAACTTTCCTTTAAGCAATTTATGCATTACCCTGGAATTGTTACTTTTTAAAATGTTTACTCTTTGTTTCAGACATCTCCATGTAAAACGCTGATATTTCTTATTTTATATATTTTCTACTCAGAAAACATCGACAGTTTATTTCAGAACTATTTCTGACAAGAAAAAGTGTAGTTGGAACCACGAGGGAAAAAATGTGAGTCTCTGAAAAAAGTGGCTTTACCAAAGTATACTCCTACAGGTATGACGACAATTTATGAACGCACATGGACCGTTATGCAAATAACAAAAAGTCGTTAAAAAGAGGGTCAAAGTTCTCACAGCCTGCAGGCTGTGGAAAGGGGGGGGGGGGGGGGGGGGGGGGGGGGGGGGGCTGTCAGGCACCCATTTACTGCTGGCTGTAGGGGAATGAACCATTTGGCATCCACATGGGTGAAACAAAAAAAAAATGGAAAAAAACTGAAAGGTCGGGGTCCAGGGGCCACCTAGGCCCCTGGCGGGGTCCAGGGGCAGCACCTCTGGCAGGGGGTCCAGGCGATCGAAGCCCCCTGGCCGAAATTGATTTCTTGAAAAATTCCGACAGTTTTTATGCCCTCTGGTGAAAGGAAATTTGGAGCTGAGGCCTTGTTTGAAACACATATTTACTGCTTATATGTGAACAAAAGTCTTCATTTTAAATTAAGAAAAAAAAAAAAAAAAAAATCCCCCCCCCCCAAAACCAGCTTGGTTGGTGCCTTGAACACAGATGGGCAGTAAGGGTATCACCATCAGGACCGCAAGCCTGTTGCAAGCCAACATATTTCCTGAACAGGAAATCTATGGTAAATTGGAGGCCATGAGAAGAGTGTTGTAGTCTGTAGAACTCTGTGATTACTCAAGATTTTTTCTCTCCTTTCTGTTGGGAATGGATCATAAAACTCCTCTATGTTGTCACAGCTGGAATAATGGAGAACAGGCTGTAGTGTTGTTTGTCTGAGCACAGCAATATTCTCTTGTAGAACAAAACGCAATTGTGTGCGCGTGTGTGTGTCTGTGCTTGCGTGTGTGTGTGTGTCACTAGGGAAGGGGGGGGGGGGGGGGGGGGGGCATGGAGGGCTGCTGAAAATGATTTTACTGAAATTCTTACCTTCATGCTTTTCATATGGTCCGGACTTCTGGCATGCTTTGCTAGCCAAGATTTTCCACTGGATCCATACTTTACATCCCAGTTGCACACGCAGCAAAACGCTACACCAGGTTTGTTCATTTTCAAACACCAAACACGATGCTGAAATTTTTCATCATCTATTTCGTTCAGCCAAGCCCATCGCCACTTATTAGTGATGCCAGCGTCGATCTCCTCAACTGAATCACCTTCTTTAAGATTGGACATCATCACGGTTTCCAACGAACTCCAAACTCACAATCTAGATTTCAGCAAATGGTGCTTTAACTTGTTCCCTAAAATAAAGAGTACTTCCGATTTGGCACTTTATGGTAAGACGCATTCGATACATAATTTGCGAAATTTCAGAGACTTGAAAAAAACTTCTTTTTCTTTTCAGATTTACCAAAACCGGAAAATTCAGTCTCAAATAATTTCATAAAACGGATTCCGTCCTCAGACTGAAGAAGTTTCACCCACGCATCCATTTACTGCTAGCTGTAGGGGAGAGAACACCACCCACTTACTGCAGTTTGTAGGGGAGTGAATACCACCCATTTACTGCTGGCTGTAGGGGAGAGAAAACACCACCCATTTACTGCTGGCTGTAGGGGAGTGAAACACCACCCATTTACTGCTGACTGTAGGGGAGTGAACACCACCCATTTACTGCTGACTGTAGGGGAGAGAACACCACCCATTACTGCTGGCTGTAGGGGAGAGAGAACACCACCCATTTACTGCTGGCTGTAGGGAGTGAACACCACCCATTTACTGCTGACTGTAGGGAGAGAAACACCACCCACTTACTGCAGTTTGTAGGGGAGTGAATGCCACCCATTTACTGCTGACTGTAGGGGAGAGAACACCACCCATTTACTGCTGGCTGTAGGGAGTGAACACCACCCATTTACTGCTGACTGTAGGGAGTGAACACCACCCATTTACTGCTGACTGTAGGGGAGAGAACACCACCCATTTACTGCTGGCTGTAGGGAGTGAACACCACCCATTACTGCTGGCTGTAGGGAGTGAACACCACCCATTTACTGCTGGCTGTAGGGACTGAACACCACCCATTTACTGCTGGCTGTAGGGAGTGAACACCACCCATTTACTGCTGACTGTAGGGGAGAGAACACCACCCATTTACTGCTGGCTGTAGGGAGTGAACACCACCCATTTACTCCTGGCTGTAGGGAGTGAACACCACCCATTTACTGCTGGCTGTAGGGGAGTGAACACCACCCATTTACTGCTGGCTGTAGGGAGTGAACACCACCCATTTACTGCTGGCTGTAGGGGAGAGAACACCACCCATTTACTGCTGGCTGCAGGGGAGTGAACACCACCCATTTACTTCTGGCTGTATGTGAGTGAACACCACCCATTTACTGCTGGCTGTAGGGGAGTGAAAACTACCCATTTACTGCTGGTTGTAGGGGAGTGAACTGTCAGACACCCATTTACTGCTGGCTGTATGTGAGTGAACACCACCCATTTACTGCTGGCTGTAGGGGAGTGAACACCACCCATTTACTGCTGGCTGTAGGGAGTGAACACCACCCATTACTGCTGGCTGTAGGGAGTGAACACCACCCATTTACTGCTGACTGTAGGGGAGAGAACAACACCACCCATTTACTGCTGGCTGTAGGGAGTGAACACCACCCATTTACTGCTGGCTGTAGGGGAGAGAAAACACCATCCATTTACTGCTGACTGTAGGGGAGAGAACACCACCCATTTACTGCTGGCTGTAGGGAGTGAACACCACCCATTTACTGCTGCTGGCTGTAGGGAGAGACACCACCATTTACTGCTGGCTGTAGGGGAGTGAACACCATCCATTTACTGCTGGCTGTAGGGAGTGAACACCACCCATTTACTGCTGGCTGTAGGGAGTGAACACCACCCATTTACTGCTGGCTGTAGGGAGTGAACACCACCCATTTACTGCTGGCTGTAGGGACTGAACACCACCCATTTACTGCTGACTGTAGGGGAGTGAACACCACCCATTTACTGCTGACTGTAGGGGAGTGAACACCACCCACTTACTACTGGCTATAGGGGAGAGAACACCACCCATTTACTGCTGGCTGTAGGGAGTAAACACCACTCATTTACTGCTGGCTGTAGGGGAGAGACCACCACCCATTTACTGCTGGGGGTAGGGGAGTGAATTGTCAGGTACCCACTTACTGCTGGGCGGAAAGAGGGTTTTCAAGCTGAAAAAAAAGTTAATTCCATAGTGGTTTGAACCTACAGTCATCGGCTTCATAACCAAACCTTCCAAACATTTGACGACGGGCCTCTCTTTGCAAGAATGCAAAATGCCTCTCTGTGCAAGCTTTCATATGCATTAGTATGTATGCACACGCACGCACGCACGCACACACACACACACACACACACACACACACACACACACACATGCACCTGCATGAGCCTGCTTGCACAAAAAAACACACACCCAACCCATCCACATATATTTACCTGCACACCAGGACCACGGCCAGTAACACCAACCACACCAAGCACTGTTAATGAAGTGCTCACCACCATGTAGAGTTTGTCGTGTTGTCCGCTTGTGTTGGACCTGCATATTGAAAAAGAACATACACGGTTAGCTTCTTATTTTTTCATCAGAAGAATGAGAATTTCCACGTCGAATATGTTTGTTTTGACTGGTAGGTTGTTTTCCTCTTTTTCATTATGTTTATCAGTACTAGAACTGTATCCCTTGTCTGTAATACAAGAAGCTGACATCATGAAGATTAACAAACATTGTATCTTCTTTGTTTACCACCACATCACATATTACTGTCTCACACTGTCACAGTCACACCTTACAATACCGTTAAAAATAAATTGTGTCTAATTGATCTCATTTTCCGCTGTCCACAATGAACGCTCATTACAGTTCTGAAGGTGTCTTCCTTTCTCACCTAACAGTACTGGATTGATCAAATTCATGTGTATCTTCCTTGTTTACCACCACATCACGTATCACTGCCTCACACCCTACTATACCCTTAACACTAAACTGTGTCTAACTACCCTCATTTTCAGTTCTCCAAATTAACACTCATTACGTTTCTGAAGGTGTCTTCCTTCCTCATCAAACGGTGTTGGAATGATCAAATTTATGCCACATAAATGGGGTTGATTGAAACTGAAACCCTGATTGTCCGTTTTATTTGTTCCTATATGATTTCAGTACACCGTCATGTTTCTCCAAGCCATATCACAGTACGGTATGTTTGTCTGGCCCAAAAGAACACTACACACCTGGGTTAATTTGCCAACAGCTGCAGAAAACACATTTTCCATGACAAATTCCGTAATGTCATGGATTCCACAACAGTTGCTGACAACATGGTGCACATGCACGAGTTGGCCCTGATAGTGCAACAGGCTCACCTGTGCTCATGTTCACCCTCCAAACTCTTCAGTACTGCCGCTCAGTGGAAAAGGGAAACAAAACACTGGAAAATCATTGATTTCCTGCATTCACTGGTGAGCCATGCCTCTGTAACAATGAACTGAACCAGGAATCCGGTTCTTTATTGATGGCTGTCTCGATCTTTTATATTCAAGCTAATAGACACTGCAGTAAATCATCACCAACTTTAACCGAGAACATCTGACAGCACTGAACATTAACATCTGAACTGTTCAGTGAACATCAACATCTGAACTGTTCAGTGAACATCTACTTCTGAACTGTTCAGTGAACATCTACATCTGAACTGTTCAGTGAACATTTACATCTGAACTGTTCAGTGAACGTCAACATATGTGCTGTTCAGTGAACATCAACATCTGAACTGTTCCGTGAACATCAACATCTGTGCTGTTCAGTGAACATCAACATCTGAACTGTTCAGTGAACATCAACATCTGAGCTGTTCAGTGAACATCTACATCTGAACTGTTCAGTGAACATCAACATCTGTGCTGTTCAGTGAACATCAACATCTGAACTGTTCAGTGAACATCTAAATCTGAACTGTTCAGTGAACATCAACATCTGAACTGTTCAGTGAACATCAACATCTGAACTGTTCAGTGAACATCAACATCTGAACTGTTCAGTGAATATTCAAGGGAAACAACATGACAAAATTTCATGGTGTAACACAAAATGATGATGATGCTCAAAGTGTGAAGAGATATGGTGAAGTTCAAGGTCTAACAATAATTGGTGACACTGAAGGTGTAATATGAGACAGGGGCTGGCATCAACAGAAATGAAGTGGTGGTGGTCAAGGGCAAAAGGGAAAGCAAATTGAGACATGGTAATAGATGAGCTGAAGAAAGAACAGGAGCCAAGAGAATGGACGACCTAGGAAAACGCACTGCAAAGAAGTCTCCTCTGGAACGACATATGGCACATGGCACCTCATACAGTCAGCTGCTGGTGGAAGGGGGAAAATCAGATGATCCTACGTGTCCACACTGTCACGGCAAACACACAATGGAACATGTCCAGCATTCATGCAAAGCAGTGCATACTCAGGGAAGGTACTCATGGAGGCACAACCAAAAGTTCAAGAAGACAGCACCGCCGGAGAAGCTCTACACACATTAGGAACTCAACAACAAAGTTCTACACGGCAGGAGGCCTCAAATCGTGGCCTGGAACAGCTATGATATCAAGAGCATGGAAGCAGGGCTTACTGGATGAAGTGAGTGACTGGGAATGCACCTTAGACCTTCCAGAATGGGAAAACCATCCAGAAACCATCAGGAGGAATAGCATGAGACTAGATGTTATTCACTCAGGTTCATGAAAAAAAGTGCTCTGTCACCCACCTAATTTAACCAATGACTGTCATGCTGTGAGCTGGTGAGCACAGTTTCACTCAGTCACTCAACTAATTCAACCAATGATTGTCATGCTCACTGTGAGATAGGAAGCCCATTTTCACTCAGTCACTCAACTAATTCAACCAATGATTGTCATGCTCACTGTGAGCTGGGGAGGACAGTTTTGTGCATTTCTGATGTTTGTTGTCTGTAACATCTGAAGCTGACATGTGTCTCAAACATTCAAATGTCTCTCTCACATGGAGTTTTACATTCCTTCCACCTTATGTTGTAATTGTGTGTTCATGTGTATGTTGCCTCTGGTAATTGCTGTTTCTCTCCTCTTCCACCCCCTGCGCTATCCCCCTCCCCCCTCACTGGTCACCATTGTCCTTCTACTGTATAACGTAAGATTCTTAAAACGAACACACGACAATGTTCAAATACTTTCGCACGCATGTGCATTCCAACCTGTCAACAGATAAGGGTCCATCTATCAGTGGGGAATTCTACGGGTGTAACCCAAACCAGTGGCAAACTAAATGCCACACGAAGCCCACTTCATTCAGTGGAAAGGAAAGACAATGCCACAGGCTCCAGAAAAGTGTGTGGTGTAAGCCCTGGCATTCTGTCTGCAGCACAGCTGTATTTAGGCACAGTGACATTCATTGTGCAGACGACAAGTACGATATTGTTCTTTCGCGGGAAAAATACTGTAGGTATAACGTGGTTTTTTTTTTTCGCTATGGAAAAGAGAATGTAGTAATGCTAACTGAGAGAAGACAAATTCAGTAATGTTCGCTGTGGAGAGGAGAAGTGTAGTTATGTCTGCTATGGAGAAGAGAAGTCTAGTAATGTTAGTTTTGAGAAGACAAAGTAAGCAACATTCGCTGTCGAGAAGTGTAGCAATATTTGCTGTGGAGAAAAGTGTAGTAATGTTAGCTGTGAGAAGACAAATAAAGCAATGTTCCCTATGGAGAAGTGTAGTACTGTTCGCTGTGGACAAGAGAGGTGTAGTAATGCTTGCTGTGGATAAGAGAAGTGTAGTAATGTTTGCTGAAGAGAAGAGAATTAATGAAGTATGTTTGTGCAGAGAAGAGAAGTGTAGTAATGTTTGCTGAAGAGAAGAGAATTAATGAAGTAATGTTTGTGCAGAGAAGAGAAGTGTAGTAACGTTTGCTGTGGAGAAGAGAAGTGTAGTAATATTCCATGAGGAGAAGAGAATTAATGAAGTAATGTTTGCTGTGGAGAAAAGAAGTGTAATAATCTTTGCTGTGCAGAAAAGAAGTGTAATGTTTGTTTGTGGAGAAGAGAAGGGTAGTAATGTTTGTTGTGGAGAAGAGAAGTGATGTAATGTTAGTGTAGTAATGCTAGCTGTGAGAAGACAAAAGAAGTAATGCTTGCTGTGGAGAAAAAAGTGTAGTAACGTTACTGAGAGAAGACAACTTTAGTAATGTTCCCTGTGAAGACAATAAGTGTTGTAATGCTCACGATGAGAAGACGAATACTGTAATGTTCACTGAGCAAAAAGAGGTGTAGTCGTGTTCCCTAATAGATGATAAATATAATAGTGTTTATCATCAGAAGATAAATATAGTCATGTTTACTGTGGAGAAATAAAAAAGTATGTAAAGTTCGCTATGGAAGATTAATACAGCAATGATAACGGTGGAGAAGAGATGTATAATGATGTTTGCCATGAGAAGACAAATATAGTAATGTTCACTATGGAAAGGAGATCTACATTTATGTCCTCTGTGAGGAGACAGGTGTAGTTATGTTCGCTATGGAAAGGAGATCTATATTTATGTCCTCTGTGGAGGAGACAGGTGTAGTTATGTTCGCTATGGAAAGGAGATCTACATACATGTCCTCTGTGGAGGAGACAGGTGTAGTTATGTTCACTATGGAAAGGAGATCTATATTTATGTCCTCTGTGGAGGAGACAGGTGTAGCTATGTTCACTATGGAAAGGAGATCTACATTTATGTCCTCTGTGGAGGAGAGACAGGTGTAGTTATGTTCGTTATGGAAAGGAGATCTACATTTATGTCCTCTGTGGAGGAGACAGGTGTAGTTATGTTCGCTATGGAAAAAATAAGTACAGTAAGGTATGCACATACCTGAGCTTAGTTACGCCGAAAACCTACGGCAAGAGAAGTAACTCCGTAATTTGACATTAAATTTAGAAATTAATTTAAAAGAGAGGAAAGGAAACAATGAAATGAAAATAATCTTAAAAATTCCTACGACTATGTATGTTGCTATATCATAAGTTTGAAGAATGTCACAAGAGCCATTTACTCGGGGAAAAAATCTTCTTCTTTAGAACTTTCTTCTGAATCGTTGTTTGTCATATCTGGAACCTCATCCCAGTCAAAATCTAGGTCACTCTAAGCATCATTACCCAGCACTTTCTCAAAGTCTTATGCCGTAAATCCTACAAATCACAGTATCTGCATCACTAAATCTCATTATAGAACGGCAGAAATCAAGGTTAGCCATGGTGATAAACAGCATTTTGACCACAAAACTTAAAAAATTCAAAACTCGAGAACTACGGCACGTATTGACTCATGTTTTTTTTGCAAACTGAAGTGAATCGCTACAGGAAAAAGGAAGTCACGTTCTCACGAGACTTCCTGTTGTACAAGAAACATGGCGGTGCCCATTGTTGCCACGTGTTTTACCGGGGGCGCTGGCAGGCGCTTAGCCTTTTGGCAGTGTGATGTTCGGTCGGGAGCTAGCGGGCGCGCACGCTTGTCAAGAGAGTAATTAAAGGAGAACAGAACTTTAGTAGTGCTCCCTTCAGACAAAACAAGTACAGCGACATAAGCTATGGAGAAAAAAGAACATTACCTGTGGAGCAGGTATGTTTGTTATAGTTGCTATAGAGAAGTTCAGTTGTTCAATATTCATACAGAGAAGAATGGTAATGATCACTATGAAGAAGAAAAAGTGCTGTAATGTTTACTGCAGAGAAGCAAAGTATTGTTCACTGTGGAGAAGACAAGTACCATTATGTTAAGTATGGAGAATACAAGTAAAGTGTTTACTAAGGAGTAGAAAAGTACAGTTATTTTCAAAACGAAGTGACCGAGAACGGAAAATGAAGCAAAATTTAGAAAGAGAGGGGGTTAGTTACCGCCAAGGACACAGACAAAGTGCAGGACAAAACACAAATGCATTTCGACCTCTTGGGTCTTCTTCCGGCAAAAAAAAAAAAAAAAAAAAAAAAAAAAAAAATTAGGACAGTGACAATGAAGAACGAAAAAACCACTTATCTTCTTATATCGGTGCAAATCAAATTGGCCGCTGAACGAAAACGAGGCCGCCCAGGAGGGGATCATGGGAGCCGAAATAGTAAACGGTGTGTGTGTGTGTGTGTGTGTGTGTGTGTGTGTGTGTGTGAAACAATAGGGTTTGTAGTCTGTTTTGTAGAATGGTACATTTGTACTGTAGTAATTATGGTAGATTGATAATAGCGCCTAGTGGGGGGGAGGGAGGGTTGGATAAAGAAAATAAAGTAAAATAGAGAAATAAATAAATAAATAAATAATAGCACTAATAAAATGATAATGATCATAATAATAAAAAAAATGTCCACTACAAAAAACTGCACGCAAAACTGAGAAATGAAAATAATGTTTACTAAGGAGTAGACAAGTACACTTATTTTTACTATGGAAAATACAAGTAAAGAAATGTTTACAAAGGCGTAGACAAGTACAGTTCTGTTCACTGTTGAGAAGACAAGTAATGTTCACCAAGGAGAAGACAAGTAATGTTCACCAAGGAGAAGACGAGTAATGTTCACCAAGGAGAAGACAAGTAATGTTCATGTAACCCAGGTTCACGCACGCTTTACCCCAAGGAAAACAAAAATACACAATGTATTGCCAACTTTAAATTTTAATTCCAGTCACTGTCCTTCCTGCAATTCCAAAGAATACAGTCTTCCAAAATTTGAACTACCAAAACAATTCAAAAATATACCCTCAGTATAGGTGGTTAGGATAATGAAAGCAATAAAACAATGGGATAGAGAAGAAAACAAGAATAGCAGATGCGGAAAAGTAGCACTGAAAAAGGAAAAATAATAAACAGTCACTTATTAAATAGAAAATTACAAGCAAAAAATATACAATAGGAATCAAAACACTAATTCAAGTTTCCCAATTAACATTGGAGAACAAAAGGGTGGACACATATTTAAATCTGTTCCCCTGGCAGGATCATTACATCAAATGACCCCCGTTACAACATTCTCTCCATTTTACTTTTAGAAGGGGATAGTGTCAACTCCACTGTGATCAAATCCAATCGTCAAATTGAATAGCAGGGAATTACACACATCCCAGCCAACACCGGATGGGTTTGGCAAAACCACAGCTATGCCCAAGTGTGGTCAGTTCACAATTAATACTAATAGGCCCATAGCCTAACAAAACATTAATTCACCCTTGACATTTGCCATTCCAGCCAAATAGTACCCACTTTGTCAGCATTACCTCAACACCAGAATATGAACTGCTGACCCTCAGTAGAATTAATAGTTACATTAATGCTCGGAAGCATTAAGAAAAGGTCCCCACAATATCCGCAATCAATAGAACTACCTAAAGGAATGAAAATAATATCAAACAAAACAAAAGAAAAATGGAATAATCATCAGAAGATCAGTCAAAACCACAACACAGCATTGGCCACGATTAGGTTACAGCCAAACTAAGAGCGCATAAAGTAATGCAAGGTCATTGTGCCCGCATTCAAAGAAATCAAACAACATATATATATATACAAGCGACACATCATGTCCAAAACATGAGAATTAACTTAAGTATTGTGTCAAACTATCACACCTAACATGGTGTAATACATTATGCCGATCAAATAGTAATGCGTCCAAATAGCCTGCACAGTAAAACCGAAAAACGCTAGTGAAATAAAACATCATACGATCTTGCTCTCTAGGGAACAATCAATAACGAAAAGCAGGGATAGCCAATTGTCAACACCGAAGACTATCGACATCCCATAATATTTTCTCAATTAATAACATAATTATAACGCACCCCCTTTGATATCACGCCGCCAAACTCTCTAAAACCGTTGACTTCATTTAAAAATAACAGTCCAAACTATGAATGGTGATTGAATTAACAAATAACTGCAACTACCCAGCTAACATATTTCACTATTGTATTCTTCAAAACACAATGAATGCCAGGCTACAACAGAATTTGGAACAACATAAGGCAAAAATTCGGCGAAATGCGAAAATTTGAAGGAATGCACAATGAAAGGCAAAAACCTAATTTTATGCTTAATCCTATTTGAAAACAGCATCTAAAATTTTCACCAGTAATTTGTTGACCCACTGTCAACCAATCTAATAATAATACACCAATTTAAGCATATTAGTCCCTAACTATAAACTCAATTCCGCAATCTAAACTAATACAGTTTTTAATATTTTGATCCAGAGAACCACGGACTAATAAAAAACCCATAAATTAACGTAACCTACCAACATACAAAATAATAAATGACCAAATTCTGTATCCACCATACATACACAATCAATCCGCTCCCACAAAACTAATATGACTTCCCCAAACACAATCCTGTATTGTCACTCACATTATTAATACTTATAACGAGTTATCCTAAAACTTTGTCCTCTAAGTCTCTTTAAAAGTAAAACATAGTGCCTGCCTACCACATGGTCATTCTAAAGCCACAAATGTGCAAAATCAAAATCCTTTTAATCTAAACATTACACCACAATCCAGTAAAATAAAACCATGAAAACGAAACATAACACAATACAATATTAACTACATACATATTTTTCTTCAAACAAACTCAACTAACCTGATTTAGCACTAACTGCATCTGCCAAGATTCAAGTGTGATCTTCCCTCTCTTGTCCCAGCAGGAAGTGGCAGAAGAACACCAACAGACCGGAAGTGTCTAATTACTCAGACCTACTGAAAATGACTATTTAGCGCAAACTCACTAATTTTAAGACACTCATCTAATTACTAAGTCAAATAAAAATATATTATAATTATACATTGACAACCTTAAAATTACTAACCTGACCACATTAGACAGGTTACAATCACCCCTCCAAAAAAAAAAATGTTTACGTACCTCAATTTATGTCAAATGGAAAATTGAAGGTGCAAACATTTTGGGAAAACACTAATACACATAAAATAATTAGATGCATCCCCAGAACAAAACATAATTAGCGATGTCTTGATCTTAATGCCACTAGGTCAAAACATGCTGCAGGTTACTTATTAAGTGATCACACGGCAAATGTTAAAGGAGTCCCTAATTGAACTTTAGCGGTTACCGCAAGCACGCCAATCTCACATTTTGACCCACTAACAGTGTCGTCCAAACTAGTAAGTTTACCAAAAACTACTACTCATAAAAGTGATTTCAAACATATTCACTGTACCCTAATTACACAGTAATTTAGCAGTAAAGCAACAAATGCGAAACGTGTCAAATAAACACATTTGACACAATTAATCAAAAACATGCATATGAACCAGCCCACTCACACTGTGACAACCACTCTGAACACTCGCCCAACAGGGCTACACCGTTGCATGTCCAGTGGACACCTCTGTTAAAGTGTCCAAAAATAAGTCCAAAATGGTCAACCCAAGATGTTTGGCGGGAAATCATAATAACCAACAAAATTTTCCCTGAGTAAAAGGGTTGAGGAAACTTCCACAAAACTCGACACGTACCAACTACCAAATGCGTTGGTGCACCAAGAACACTCCAAGAAAATGTCTTCAGTTGAAAAAGTAAATACAGCACACCAAAAAACACAACACAATAACCTTAAATTGTGTATGAGCAATTATTTACAATGTGAGAAGTACTCTGAGTACCTGCTCAACCACAGCAACACGCTCAGGGTCTAAAGGGCTATCAGCTAACATGTGCAAACGGTACTGAGCCTTGTCAACTAGACCCTCCTCCAAATGCTTCCGGATTTGGACCACATGGGTTAAATTCAGTCTGTCTACAGGCTTGGGTTTCCTAAGGGATCTTCTTAGGGCAGGAGTGGGGGTTGGAATTTTCTCAGTGCTACTGGTACTGTCCGAATCCTCTGAATTGGAGGAAACTTCTGACTGAGACATGTCATTCAATGCTCCCGAAGGTAGACTACCCACTATCAATTCTTCATTCACAGGCTGCTCAACCTGCTGATCTGCAGACTGACTCACATCGGGATGATCCCCCAGCCCTGGTCCCTGTCAACCCGTACCACACTTTCTACTGGAGGATCATCCTGACCAACAACAGACCTAGGAAAGTATTCAGTAGCATCGGCCTTCAGTTTCCCTATGGAAGGCACCACTGGAGCAATTTCAAGAGTGCACCCTTGAAACTCATCTGTCACGCCTAAGACAGACTCAGGTTCCTGAACAACTATACAAGGTGGAACTTTAGGCCTAACCTGCACTGGAATTTCCCTAAAAGCTTCCTGAACTGGAGGGTCAATCATACCTATAGGTAACAAATAATTTCTATGGAGAGTTCTCTTGGGCCCTGTCGCTGCTTCATCTTGGACCGTATACACTGGCAGACCATCCTTCTTTGCTATCACTACATGAACCGCATTCTCCCACCTATCACTCAACTTTGAATCTAATCTTGGTCCTAACTTGCGAACTAACACTCTGTCTCCAATTTCCAACTCAGCCGCTCTTGCAGCGACATCATACCTAGCCTTGTTCCGTGCGTTTTTTGGCCATGTTTTCAGAAGCCTTCTGATAAGCAGATGCTAGCCTTTGTTTCAGACCCTTGATGTAGTTTGAAGGTGACCCTTGTCTCTTGAGACTAATATCTATGCCAAATGCAAGGTCAACAGGTAATCTAGGATGACGGCCGAAAAAAAACAAAAGTACGGGGAGTGCCCGGTACTCTGGTGAATGCAGCAGTTGTAGGCATGCACCACTTCTGGGAGGGTTTTCATAATATTATATCTCTTGAGTATCTTCTAAACTCCTGAGCATGCCTAACAGGGTTTCTGTTCCACCTTTCTACAGGGTTACCTGATGGATGGTATGGGGTGGTCCTACATTTCTCTATCCCAGCTACCTGACACAACTCCTTTACTAGCTTGGATTCAAAATCCCTACCCTGATCAGATAAAATACGTCTGGGAAAACCATAGGTCATGAAACATTCCTTCCACAATGTCCTAGCTACAGTTCTAGCAGTCTGGTCTTTTGTGCGCACAGCGTGCCCAAATTTGTGTGAAATGGTCCATCATGACAAGTATGTTATGCTTCTGGCCATTTGCCTCAATGGTGAGGAAGTCTATGGAAAGAAGTTCCATTGGGCATGTGGTCACGATGGAGTTCATTGGAGCTTTCTGGCACTTAGCACCCTTCCTAATACAGCGAGAACAGTTCTTTATCTTCTGCTCCAGATCTCTGGCCATGTAGGGCCAAAAGAACCTCATCCTAAGCTGTGCAATGCCATCTTCAAAATGGGTGTGGAAAAGGTCATCGTGCACCCCCCTTCAGAGCAGCTTTCCTATAGGGCAAGGGAAGAACTAACTGGAAATGGCTGACCTGATTATCTGTCCCAACCTTCCTGTACAACACTCCCTGCTTCAAGACAAACTTCTTTTGCTCCCTAGCATAAAACCTTGAAATCTGGACCATGTGCCTCGGCTGTATCTAGCATCTTACCGCGCTCCAAGCACTTGATGATGTAGGAGAGTTGCTTGTCTGCCAACTGAGCCTTCCTCCAATCTGTGACTGTATTGATGGACTCATGCTCAGCTTTGGGGTCAAGTACACCATCTGGTATTAACTTGGGGTCAGTCATCAACTGCTCAACGGCAGGAAAAAACATTATCCTTGTCAATCAGAAACCCATCCTCATCCTCAGCAACTCCTGGTAAACTGTCACAGGTATTAGGACCAAATGAGTGAACATAATGGGACTGTAGTATGGCTTGTACAGAGTCTGAGGCAATAGAACTAAAACTCTCTAGCTGATCCCTGTCAAAAGACTTGGCTTTCTGCACTAAAAAAGCTACATCATCTAAGGACTTCTTATACTGATCATCAACACAGGGGTCCTCTCGAGGAAGTCTTGACAAAGCGTCTGCATCTGTGTGAGTTAGTCCCTTCTTGTACCTAAGTTCAAAGTCAAAAATGGAGAGTGAAGAGAGCCACCTGTGACTCGTGGCATCCAGCTTTGCATTTTTTAAAATGTAGCAAAGGGGATTATTGTCTGTGACCACTGTCACCTTGGTACCCAAGAGGTAGTCCCTGAACTTGTCACACATTGCCCATTTCAATGCAAGGAACTCGCGCTTGTGAGCTGGGTAATTTTGTTCAGACTTGTTCAGCCCTCGACTAGCGTAAGCAATGACCTTGCTTTTGCCCTCAAACTCTTGGTAAAGGACAGCACCTAATCCCACACCACTAGCATCGCAATGGACAACAAATGGTTTGGAACGATCGGCTAGACCTAGTACCAAGTCGCTGGTAAGTGCCGAGATCAACGACCTGAAAGATTTTTCTTGGGCGTCCCCCAAGAAGAAGAAACAGAAGAAGAAAGAGTTATCTTGCCTTGCCTCTTTCCAGACTTAGAAACGACTTCCGGGGCATAACCCACAGTCAAATCATTCAAGGGTCTTGCAAGTGAAGAGAAATTTGGGATGAAGCGACGGTAGAATCCTGCAAACCCGATGAAACTCTTCACATCCTTTACTGTTTTTGGCCTGGGCCAATCTTTGACAGTAGCTATCTTGTCTGGATCAGGACGAATAGTACCTTCAGATATCACATAGCCCAAGTGTTTGACTTGTGTAGCACCGAAAATGCATTTTCAGGATCAAGCTTCAGGTTGTACTTACATAGTCTCTCTAGTACCCTAATGGTACGCTCTTCTAGTTCTTCAAGGGTTTCAGCATGAATCAAAACATCATCTAAAAAGATAATCAATTGTGTCAAGTTCATGTCACTAAAGACTGCCTCCATGAGTCTCTGGAAGCAGGCTGGGGCGTTGGCTAAACCTTGACTGAGCCTGTCCCACTCAAAAAGACCAAAGGGTGTTATGAAAGCTGAGTACCTACTTGCCCTCTCTGTCATTGGGACCTGGTAGTAAGCTTTACATAGATCTAAAGTTGTAAAGAACTTTGCCCCATTGAGCGTTAATAGGAGATCTTCAATTTTGGGGATGGAATAACTATCTTTGACAGTCCTAGCATTCAGTTTCCTGTAATCTATGCACATCCTGAGTGCGCCTGTCTTCTTCCTAACGAGCACAATAGGACTCGAAAATGGGGAGTTGGATGGGCGGATAATCTTGGCATCCAAAAGCCCTTAATGTGTTGTCTACACTCCTCAAAGTCCCTTGGGGGTATGGGCCTAGCTCTCTCTCTGATGTCTGGGCCTGGTGTGATCTCCATATCAAATGGATCACCTGTCTCTGCTCTGCCTATGTCAAATTCACCAGTAACAAAAGCCTTCTTTACTGACTGCAGCCTATACTCAAAATGTTGACACCAGTCCGGGTGGGTGGTTTTCGCCTCACCAAAACTTAAAATTTATGGTTGTATCTTGATCTGCAGAAATATTAGTATGGGTGCTTCCTGAGAAAACAGCAGTCTCCGGTGAATGAGGGGCCAGATTGGACACTACTTTGTTGACATCATATTCATGATGGTAAATGAATATGTCAGCAATTTCCTGATTCTTTTTGAGCGAGACGGCACTGTCAGACTCATTCATCACTACTACTTTGACATTTGCTAGGCAATCAGCTGAAGCTCTGCAACCAACAATTTTGAGACCTTCGGGCAATGATGCCTCAGTGGGTTCTTGTATCAAGACAGAACCTCTGGTACTGGGAACATTAGCTTTTGTGGAACACTTGACTTCAACGGTCTCACCAGCTGGAACTACGATCTGTGGGGCACGAACTCTAGCCGAACCCACCTTCCCATCATCACCCGAAGAACAGTCCCGATACATGAATGCAATTGCTGGACAAATATGCAAAGAACTAGCAAAATGAGACCCAACTAATTGCCTACATAAATCAGCAAAGTATCTCAAAGTGTTGTACCCACGATCACAGGTACTTTCTGGGAAAAGTCTGTATCAGGACACACTAACATCAATACATCCACATTCTCATTCACACCCACAACATCTTCTGACATGGAAACATTCACATGCACAAACCCAAATATGGTACTACATTCCCACCTGCCCCTACAACTTTCAAATGTTCACTTAGCTCTTCCAAGTGCAGGTGAGGCAGGTTAGTACGGTAAAATGTCTCTGATATAATGCTGACTTGCGAACCACTGTCAATCAGGCAGTTAGCTTGAACACCTTCAATGGTGATTTCGGCTTCAAGACTGGGTCCTACTAAAGCCTCCAATGTTGAGCTTTCCCCTCCTGTTGAGTGAAGTTCCGCAAACACTGTTCTATGATCTAGCCTTACACTTTGCCTACCCTTATTACATAATGTCACCTTGATATTATTGGCATCTAAATCTACACTAACATCAAGTCCAGAAGGTAGTGCTTCTGCTGGTCTTCGAAGTACCTTCACACCCCCACCATGTATCAGGAGTGCCAGAGACAATTCCTGACAAGGTCATCTCTTGCCCTGGTTCCAAATGTTACAAGCAGAGGACTCCTTAGGGCAATGCCTCGAACGTGCAAACTCTGTTCGATGCAATCTGCAGCAGCGTTCAAGGTGTGAGCAATCTGTGGGGATTGGGTAAATGATGGTTCTACAGTTGCCGACCCCCCATCATCGACAACTGTTGGCCGTTTAAACACTGACGCTCTTTCTTGGCCTGTGCCACCCCCTCGCTGGGTTTGGTGGGGGTTCCTGCAGTCGCGCTTGAAGTGAGTTCCCACCTCACCACATCTGAAGCATGGACCCCTAGGAGCGTGTGGAGGTTGCTTTCCCCGAGCAGGAGGGTTGACCTGCCGTTGACCCGTCACCATCTTCTCGGCCACCAAGGTCGCCAGACGGTCGTAATCAATCTCAGTTGAGGTGGCTGCAGCCATGGAGACTGGCCTTGAAGGAGTCTGATTGCTTGAGTGCTCCCCAAGCTCTCTCAGCCGCCTCAAAACTTTAGCTGGATCAGGGGAAGCAAGTCCTGGGCTCCCAATTCACCCCGCAACTCCAGGGTCAAAAGGCGATCGGAACTGCAGATGTTGGTGAAGAACGTGTGGTAGATCTTCATGTGTGCTTCTTCAGTGGTATACTTGTTGTTCTTATTCAGTTCGGTAAATGCTGCCCACACTCGACTAAAGAAATCAGGTGGGCTTTCCTTCTTGTCCATCTGCATCTTCACAAACTTGGTATACAAGTCCTCCGGGTGTGCCGAGGTCCCGTAGACATTCTTCAAGGTCTCCAGCACAGCATCCCCTGATGTGCAATTTTTTGCCTGTTCACTAGCGATGCCTCTTAGGCTGGCTTTCACTCGCCGGCAGGCCTCATCTTCATCAGTCACTTCCTGAAGGTACTGAGTGGCTCTGTCATGCCACTCAGTGAACGGCACCTCAGCACCACCAGCAGGCTTCAGTCCCGTAACACCCCAAGCCTGGTAACCCAGGTTCACGCACGCTTTACCCCAAGGAAACAAAAATACACAATGTATTGCCAACTTTAAATTTTAATTCCAGTCACTGTCTTTCCTGCAATTCCAAAGAATACAGTCTTCCAAAATTTGAACTACCAAAACAATTCAAAATATACCCTCAGTATAGGTGGTAGGATAATGAAAGCAATAAAACAATGGGATAGAGAAGAAAAAAGAAATAGCAGATGCGGAAAAGTAGCACTGAAAAAGGAAAAATAATAAAAACAGTCACTTATTAAATAGAAAATTACAAGCAAAAAACAATAGGAATCAAAACACTAATTCAAGTTTCCCAATTAACATTGGAGAACAAAAGGGTGGGCACATATTTAAATCTGTTCCCCTGGCAGGATCATTACATCAAATAACCCCGTTAACAACATTCTCCATTTTACTTTTAGAAGGGGATAGTGTCAACTCCACTGTGATCAAATCCAATCGTCAAATTGAATAGCAGGGAATTACACACATCCCAGCCAACACCGGATGGGTTGGGCAAAACCACAGCTATGCCCAAGTGTGGTCAGTTCACAATTAATACTAATAGGCCCATAGCCTAACAAAACATTAATTCACCCTTGACATTTGCCATTCCAGCCAAATAGTACCCACTTTGTCAGCATTACCTCAACACCAGAATATGAACTGCTGACCCTCAGTAGAATTAATAGTTACATTAATGCTCGGAAGCATTAAGAAAAGGTCCCACAATATCCGCAATCAATAGAACTACCTAAAGGAATGAAAATAATATCAAACAAAACAAAAGAAAAATGGAATAATCATCAGAAGATCAGTCAAAACCACAACACAGCATTGGCCACGATTAGGTTACGGCCAAACTAAGAGCGCATAAAGTAATGCAAGGTCATTGTGCCCGCATTCAAAGAAATCAAACAACATATATATATACAAGCGACACATCATGTCCAAACATGAGAATTAACTTAAGTATTGTGTCAAACTATCACACCTAACATGGTGTAATACATTATGCCGATCAAATGGTAATGCGTCCAAATAGCCTGCACAGTAAAACCGAAAAACGCGCTAGTGAAATAAAAAACATCATACGATCTTGCTCTCTAGGGAACAATCAATAACGAAAAGCAGGGATAGCCAATTGTCAACACCGAAGACTATCGACATCCCATAATATTTCTCAATTAATAACATAATTATAACGCACCCCCTTTGATATCACGCCGCCAAACTCTCTAAAACCGTTGACTTCATTTAAAAATAACAGTCCAAACTATGAATGGTGATTGAATTAACAAATAACTGCAACTACCCAGCTAACATATTTCACTATTGTATTCCTTCAAACACAATGAATGCCAGGCTACAACAGAATTTGGAACAACATAAGGCAAAATTCGGCGAAATGCGAAAATTTGAAGGAATGCACAATGAAAGGCAAAAACCTAATTTTATGCTTAATCCTATTTGAAAACAGCATCTAAAATTTACACCAGTAATTTGTTGACCCACTGTCAACCAATCTAATAATAATACACCAATTTAAGCATATTAGTCCCTAACTATAAACTCAATTCCGCAATCTAAACTAAATACAGTTTTTAATATTTTGATCCAGAGAACCACGGACTAATAAAAACCCATAAATTAACGTAACCTACCAACATACAAAATAATAAATGACCAAATTCTGTATCCACCATACATACACAATCAATCCGCTCCCACAAAACTAATATGACTTCCCCAAACACAATCCTGTATTGTCACTCACATTATAATACTTATAACGAGTATCCTAAAAACTTTGCTCCTCTAAGTCTTTATAAAGTAAAACGTAGTGGCTGCCTACCACATGGTCATTCTAAAGCCCACAAATGTGCAAAATCAAAATCCTTTAAATCTAAACATTACACCACAATCCAGTAAAATAAAACCATGAAAACGAAACATAACACAATACAATATTAACTACATACATATTTTTCTTCAAACAAACTCAACTAACCTGATTTAGCACTAACTGCATCTGCCAAGATTCAAGTGTGATCTTCCCTCTCTTGTCCCAGCAGGAAGTGGCAGAAGAACACCAACAGACCGGAAGTGTCTAATTACTCAGACCTACTGAAAATGACTAATTATACATTGACAACCTTAAAATTACTAACCTGACCACATTAGACAGGTTACATACACTTACTTTTCCAAAGTGATGTGAAAAGATGGATAACATTTTTTCTTTTTTTTTTTCCCTTATTTAAAAAAAAATGTTTATTCATGCATGTTTTTTACTTTATGCTTTCGCTTTCTGTCTTTTTTGTGTGTGTATGTAATATCAATGCATATTTGAATCTCTCTCTCTCTCCATCATCCATCCTCGGAAACAACAGTATCTTCTATTCCTTACTGCCTTCAAAACCTTGCATCATCAGCAACAACGATGAATATGAATATGTACTGGTGCACTTGAACTTGATTGCCTCCTGAATCGCTGTTCATTCCTCCTATGGCTGTGTTGATACCATTGTGATGATGCCTCCTGTATCTTCTTTCCACATTGGAGTTATATGACATAGCTGTGTGTAACAGCTGCCTTTATTGTGTTTGTATATTTCAATACTAATATGAATCATAACTCTTCTTATTACACGTTGGTTCTACATTGGTAATAGTGTTCTGTGTTCTGTTTTTTATTCTTAGTCCCTAAAGGAACAAGGGCCAAATGAAAAAGAAAAGCATCTTGCTTGTTACTATTTGGAAATAATATCATCAAAGTGAGTATCAAGTAGCAGTGACAGGGTTGTTTTGTTTTTTTTTTGTTTTTTGGTCAGTTAAGGCTGCTGCTATACTCCCTGAATGTAGTTTCCATGGGGAAAGCAATTTCCCCAATGGTTTGTTGAAAGCTGGCATGGTATTTTTTGTGCACAGAACACCTGTGCGCATATGTATATATGTAAATTCTGTGTACATGTGGGTATCCAATGCTCTGCATACACACATGTACATAGGGCACTAGATACACATATCCACTGAGCATTACTTGCATGCATTTACCCCATGTCCATGTACTGCTCAATATATGTGTGTGCATGGGCAAAATGCTCTGTGTACATTGCACACGAGCATACATACACACACATGTACCTCAAGCGTTACATAGACACAGACTAGATACATGTTGCTTTCTGCCTTATAGATCCTTGTCTTTGTTGTGGAAACTTGCATTTTTTGTTATGGTCCCTCTTTCTTGTACAATTTGTTTCTTATAGCAGTTTGACATGTCATCTTTTTTGTTGTTACCAAGCAATCAATGAATAAAACATTTAGTGGACACTAACTGTGCAAAAATGTATTTTTTGTGGCACTGAAATGTTTCTATTTTTCACTCTGATGCTCTTGGCACAGCCTTTTTTACAGGCATCAGATACAATGGAGCTATTATGCTGTAACTGCATTTTGTTTTTTGTTGCTTTTCTGGATATGTTTTATTGTGTGTGAGTGTGCGTGTTCTGTTTTTCTTTTTTTTTTATGACTTTTTTTTTTCCATAGAAAAAGCTGTTTTACTAATGGTGTATTGAGCCAGCACATTTGCCTGTGTGTAAAATACCAGTGTACATGTGTGTAATGCTCTGTATACATCTGAGTGTCTGGGTAATGTTTACAGAAGTCGTACAGAAGATTGCCTACACACGCGTACATTGAGCCCTAGATGGGGTGCACACTTGCAATTTTCTGTGTCGTACAGAGGATTGCCTACGCACAAGTACACTGAACACTAGATATGCATATACACAGAGCACACACATATATACAGGCATTTTCTCCTGTGTCTATGTAATGCTCAATATGGGTTCACACTTGCAGTTTTCTGTGTCGTACAGAGGATTGCCTACGCACAAGTACACTGAACACTAGATATGCATAAACACAGAGCATTACACACATATATACAGGCATTTATTCTATCTGAGTAATGCTTAATATATGGGTGCACACTTGCAGATTTGCTTATTGAAATAAAACATTTACTTCACTGTTTTATAATTCTAGGCATAAGAATGGATTTTTTGTTGGGTCCCATCTGACTGTGCTACAAAGTGGAATGAAATAGCACAGTCTTGCAAAAGAAGGAGCAAATAGAAACGTGAAAATTTATTATTAACAATCACTTAGATTTGTCCTCTTGTGAATTAATCCAAATTATGGACAAGTATATACATATATGCACAATTTTTGTCAAAAAATGGCTACTTTACCATTGTGCCCAAGGCACATTGTTAATTCATATATTAAGGCTGAATACATGGAACACTAAATATTCTCATGGCAGTACTTGTGTCTGCAGAGAAAACATTCTGTGCATCATCTTTTGTTTGAATGTTCAGTGTTGACCTCACTCTATCAGGAGAAAGGTATGAGATGAATAACTTTGATAATGTTAATACTGTCTTGTATGGTTCATATGTTGCTGAAATTGCCATGGTTATTTCACAGTCACAGGTTGCAAAATTTTTATAAAGATCAACAATTTTGTGTACCACTA